>VWZY01004821.1:86252-99108 GCA_013399075.1 Chloroceryle aenea | reverse complement strand
AAAAAAAAGAAAAAGTGAAGCCATTGGCAGATGTACACAAACTCTGAGAGGCAGAAGGAAAATGTCAATGCCATATCACAGCTCTATCTGGTACAAGACAGCTCTTAGACAGAGATGTGAAAGGGCTGTGTGGAATCATGTACCCTCTGTTCCATAAATTACGGGTGAGTTGAGGGGGGTAGAGCAAGGCTGGGCTGGTTGGCAGTTTTAGGAGGAGGACATGGATGGTTCCTATTTCATCCAGAGTTGGTCACCTGTTCCAGCTCCTGTTCCCTCTCACTTTCAGCCTTGGCTTCCATTAGTAAAAGTCTTTGGGAGGAGGTGTGTACCTTGCCATGGCACTTTGATTCTGCTCAAAACCATTTTTGATCTTACTCCCTTGCCTTTCTGAGCCCTTCCTTCCTATTCATGGGTCAGGTGGACAGGGGAATGGAGCCAGCCACCCCCATTGCCCCATACCATTCAGGATTCCATGGCATTGAGGCTTCATGAGCCAAACAAGATCTGGCAGTGTGTGGCTGGGCAGGCCATCCTATGGACTGTAAATCATGCCTGTGCATTCCTCCAGTGGCATCTTGCTCANCATGTTTAGGCCTGGTCCCAGCTGTTACCACAAGGAGAGTCTCTTGCCAGCCTCTCTCCCCGCCCCAATTCCAGATGCATGTCACTTTTGGATAAATCCAACCCATTGGACGAATTTCTTGATTGTCCAGCAGCAGAGACAGTGGATTATTCGTCATGCTCCCCCTGATACCTCTGCACATGCCACTGGCATTTCTGCTTCCCTGGGCTGTACCCACGTCCAAGGGGTTACCATCACAGCAGGGCTAGAACGGTCTCTCTGTTCAAAGAGGTGCTGAGGGGCCTTTTGCAAGGACAACCTGCCAGCCCAGCAATATGTGGGGGGGAGGAAGATTGAGGGGCTTCTGTCTCCAGGGCCTCATCCCTGCCTAGGTAGGATGCAGAGGGGAGAGACAGCCTCCCTCCTTGGGAAACCATATGGTGGGCAACCTTGGCAGGGTTTCTGGGAGGTCCAAGTATAAGGTCAGGCCTTGCATTCCTCTATTCTCCCACCCCCTCCCTTCTCTGTGCCTGGTACTGCTTCCTGGGAGCAAGCGCAGTGTTTGCAATAGCTGACAGGGCTGGCACAACTCTGTGCCTTGTGGCACACCTACCTCTGGAGGTGACCTTGTATCTGGCACCGGTAGAACTCGTGGGGGCATGGAAGAAAGTGGCTGGAGGGTATTCACTCTCACCAGAGCCTGCTGCCAGTGGATATTCAGTATCACAAAAAATGGAAAGATCTCTGTGTGTGCAACTCAGGATGGTCGGGAATCCTTGTTTTCGAAAGATGGAAGGCTGGAAGAGCATAGGTGGAAAATATCAGTCCTGCCATGGCATGGTGGATGAGCAAAACTCCCCTAGCAGGGGCTGGGAGGAAAGGTAGGATGCAGGGAGAGCCCAAGAGTATGGTGAGAGCATAGGGTACCTGAGCCTGGTGCCTGAGCAGTGATGGCAGAGCTGGCACTGGGAAGCTCTGTGAGAGATGCAGAAACACAAAGAGCACCAGCAAAGGGGGAAGGACTGAACATCAAAGGCCTGGACTGGGGAACCCATCTGATTTGCAAGTGCATCTAAGGCACAGGTTTATCCATTTTCCAGACATGCCCAGCTGGTGTGGACTCCCACCACTCCCGTGAATGCTTGTCTCTTGTGCCCGGCATTTTATTGCTCCCCAGCAGTGTGCCTGCCCATCACACCACAGATCACGTGGGCCAGCAATGTGAAAACCCTGCAGGCTTGCCCCACTCTTGCTCCTCATGCCAGGTGTGCTCCCCAGCACACATCCCAGCTCCTTGTTCAGGTTGTTTATGGGTCTCCTGCTACTGCCTGGATGAGCACATCCCATTTCCTAAAGCTCCTGGTTCTCTAGAAGCCTTCTCGAAGCTCCTTCTCTATTTTGCCTCCCTTCCCTGCCGCCTGTCCCTCTAAATTATACCCTTTCATCCCCTCAGGACAGGCTTCTGGTGCTAATACCCCTCAGATATTTGCAAGCTATCATCATGTCCTCAGTGAGTCATCATTAGGCTAAGCTCTTGCAGTTAGCTCCTTTAATCTTTCCTTGTAAATCTTTCCCTTTACACCTCTGCTTGTTTTCTTAGCTTTTCCTGAATGTCTTCCAATCATACCAGCAGCTTTCAGGTCATAGGCCTGGAAATGACCCTTGTAACTCTACTTGGACCATAGGCAGAACTGCTCAGGATGTTCGCAGGCTGATCCTTCTCTCTGCACGTCTGTGATCAGTCCCAAACCATATCAACATCTTTCCCACGACAACCTTCTCTCTACCGGCTACTCATGGCTGTGCCCAAGCATGATGTTCCCCCTCTCCAATACCAGCTGAACCACTGTAGACTCAAAAAAACATAAAACTTCATTCTGTTTGTTCTTTTCAAAAAAAAGCCAGCCTATTTTCCTTTAAACTCACAATGGAAGAGGCAGCCACTCACATGAAAAGTTGAGCAGGTGAAAATGGATCAGGATTCTTTCCCTGTATGACAAACCAAGCCACTGCTGGGTATTTTGGGTTGGGAGCTGGAATGAAGTTGATGGGCCCCATCTGTTACTTTCCCCTTTAAAGATCAGCTGTGTTTTCCCAAGCTGACCCTCATCTGCTATTTTGAACCCCAGTCAGTGTTCCCACAGGCTCTGTCCAGCTCCCACGGGGAACAAAACTGGGTGCTAAATATTTTGGTGTCATTTCACTATCTGTTCCTGCCTTTACTACCACCTACAGGCTTCAGGAATGAAGCAGCCTCTTCCCAGATCATTAACAGCTTAATTAAAAGCTGTCATAACACCAGGCATCATTGCTGGAAAATGGTAGCCCATTTTGCAGCTGGGTGACAGGGTCACACTGTTTTCAAGGGTCATACTGCTCTAATTTCTCTGTGGAGAAGACTTTATTGCCGACTTCAGGACTCAGAGTAGCTCCAACTCTTTTTTTTAACAGTTCATCCCTCCTGCAACCTTTTCTGTCCTTCTTAAAATTCTGGCCAGTTTTTAAAATTTAAAATGGCCCTTTGAAATGAAGAATGTAGGACCAGTGAAACAAGTTGTTTCAGGTTTATTCTGTCCCATCCCTGTCTCCTCTGGAGAATTTACCACAGTGTGATAGTTTTGAGTTTTAGAGCAATATTCTCATTAGAGGATTTGGGGAAGGGATGAAGTGGTCTCCAAATGCCCACTAAAAAAAACTTCCTTAGTGTTAGATAGTAGGAACCCATCAATGCCAGGTGCAGCCAGGCCAGAAAGTTCTGTACGGTTTGCAAAAATAATGTCTCAAAACTTGCTTTATTCTTTCATCCCGGGCTATTGGGGTCCCAAAAGCCCCAACTCACATCAACTCTACATCCAGAAAGCTCACACCAGAAGGGAGTGAGAATCAGAAATGGGTACTCTTGGTTTTGCTTAGGTTTCATTCAATAGGAAGAAAAGCTGCTGATGGGACCCTATACAAGATGTTTTGGGGTTTACCTGATTGCTGTACCTTCCCTGCACTGTGCTAGTCCCCCTTCCGTGGGTCTTCATAGCCTATTTCTCTGCAATTTTTCTGTGAGCACAGCCATGACCCTGCCCTACACCGGCACAAAGAGAAGAACCGCTGTCTGAAGGTACCTACCCAACTCTCTGCACCCTGTAAGCAGGTAAAGCTCTTCACACAGATCGGTTTCTGCCCTGCCCCCTGCTGTTTCCAAAGCTAAGCCCCACTGAGACCCCAATTCATATCAATATTGAAGCACATGCTCAAACTGTGAGTGCATGAGTTCTGCTGCTGCTCCCAGAGGACTTCAAAGGGTAGGGCCCACATGCATGAAACTGAACAGGTGTTAAATAAGCTGCCAGATCAGAGCATCAGTCATCTGCCAGGCAGGGGGTACCGGATATATCTTACAATAACAGACCACTTTGCTACATTTGCACAGGCCTTTGCAACAGCCAATAAATCAGACAAAACAGCTGCTGCTAGGCTATGCAGAGACTTTGCCCTTCAATGCAAATTTTCTGAAAAGTTCAGTGCTGATCTGGGCTGCGGAAATTTGAAGCTGCACTCCTGCACACCCCAATACCACATTTGGGATGATCAGGGAAGCTCAGCCCACAGTGCAGAAGCATAGACTAAAGAGCAGCTGGTGAGCAGAACCTGTGGACCCATGGACCCAACCAGCTGGACTGAGCACTGTGCCACTCACGGCGTGGGGAGCCCAATCCAGCCATTGCTCTAAGAGCACCAAGCTGTCCAACAGCTAGAGACCTTGTGTAGCTGGGGAGATTATGCCCCCACCTGGCTCTGCTATCAGGGCTTTAAAACATCTTGGAATCTGCTGTGCAAGGAAAGATAGCAGAAATTTGGGCCATGGGTCTTCAGACTCATTCCATTGGCTTCGCTTCAACAGCCCTGTGATTTGAGCAGCTCCCTTCCCTGCTTTGTTAAATGATCCTGGGCACAGTGCCCCAGGGTATGTTCTCTTTGGGCTTTATCACCTGCTGCTATGAAACAAAAGAGAAAATAACCCCCAGCACCCAGTGAGACCCCAGGGATGTGCCACTGAACTGATAGCAAGAAAGAGCTACTGGAGCAGGTAGCAACAGATGAATAAGGAAGAGTGGAGAAAACCTGAATACAGCCTGAACATGAAGAGGAGAAAGACACTGTTTGAGAGGAAACCACAACTGGAGCAAGCCTACCAGTTCCTTGGAGCCAAGCATGGGGAGAAGGGCTAATGTTGCTCTTCATCAGCATTTTGCTCCTGATCCTGGATCATCTCTGCTAACGGAAAGTGGTTCATGTTGGCTGGGATCCCCAAGGTTACGCTAGCTCCCGTCCTTCTCCTACATGCACCAGACATTTCAAGCCATTGCAAGCCCGGAATCCATACATTAGGGCCTCAGCTGTCACCAAGGCACTGGGGGGAGCTGACAGAGCACAGCTGCTGGACCAAGCATGTCCCGTGGTGGCTTGTGCTAGCACACTACGTTTCACGGGAAATCTCTGCTAGGTTTTCCAGAGCTGGCTACCACTTCAGAGCTGCCAAAATACTTGTTTGCAACAGAAACAGGGAAAAGGAGTTTCTTTGCAGGACAGGAAGTTATCACTTTCCTGCATAGCTCTTTGTGGGGCACTCAATTCAGGGCTGTCAGGTTTGAAGGACAACTTTTACTCTGTAAAAGACCCAGCAGATGATGCATGAGATAAAGCCACCAGCATCGAGAGAACACACTGCATTATATAAACCTGTCAGACAAGTTTATGCTGCAATGGACTCACGTCTTTCAACCTGGGCAAGTATATCCAAGCAGGAGAGGGCAGCTGTGAGATGCTCATTTGTGCCTCTTGAGATTTTAAGCCAGCAGTGCAGAATAACTCCCAGAAACTTCCTTCTGACCTTTATTTTCTTCCCTGCTGCTTTTCTGTCTCCATCCTCCCTATACAAAAAAAACCAAAAACAAACACTACAACAATCTCCAAATCAGTCCTGCTCCTCCAACAGCTGCAAAAAGAGTACAGAAGGAGGATTTTGCTCCACTGCTCACCCATTTTTCACAACTATGAGTTAGTGCAAGGCTTTGCTCATGGAGGTGAAAGTCAATGCTATGGCAGGGTCTGATTGCGTGTTTGGGAACGGAGTGCTGTAGGTTTGGTAATGTTTGTTAATGTTTGTTAAACTGGTCAATCAACAACTTATCTCACTGTGCATGGCTCTACAGGACATGGACAAGCACTAAGGCTTGACAATAATCCAATGTTTATGCAGCACAAAGCCAAACATGGAGGTGCAACTGGACCAGGGAGACCACGTGATGGGCTGCCAAGAGGAAAGAAAGTGCCTGACTGGCCACGCTGTATATCAGAGGGACTGTTTGTCTAACATTTATGGAGGATCACATCCAACATACTCATTTCAGTGTGAGATCCTAGAAAACTATTCAGGAACTCAGCACCTGTACAATACAAAATACACCTGTGTTTTGGGTAGACTCTGGCCCTTATTTTTCTATGTCTCAGGTAGCACGGTACATCTGTCTTCCATTTTTAGATTTGTTTCTGACAAACCACCTAGTTCCATTTCTCTCTTTCCAGACATCCATCCACAAGCAGCCAAGTGTCACTCCTTTACCTGTCCATCCCCACACAGTATCTCCCTCTTCAAAGTCATAGGTCCATCTTTATCTACCTGTCCATCTGTACACCAAGGGAAGAAAGCACAGAGTGTTTTGTTAGGATGCCATCAGCTGGAAAAACTCAGTGGCACCCTGACCTGTTGCCTGTCCTTACAAAAGGAAAAACAGTGACGCGGAATGAGTAGGAGGCAGGAAGTCCCATGAAACAACTTGGAAAGAAAACCAAGCAGGACCAAAATTTTGGGAAGATAAAAGGTGACAAATGCCTGCCTCTTCACCAAACTTTTCCTCTTAGCCTCTTGCTGAACCCAATTACCCTAACTAAAATGAATGTGCTGTAATATGACAGACTTTTCTCTTTGATTAAGGACTGCTAGGCCTCTTACAGGTGATGCACTCTATAACTCATTGTAAAGATGGCTGCATTTTACAACCAATGAGTTCCATGGAGTTTATGGCTTTTTTTTTTTCCTTCCCTTTCTCCCCCTTCTTCCCCATTTTCTTGCTCTCCAGTTCAGACCGAACTGGGTTTAACTAGGCCTGAATAATTTAATAGAGTCATTATGCTCCTGTGTTTTTCCCTTACTGTCAACTGTAAAATCCATACAGTAGCTTCGGGAAATGGGGCTAATTTGAATTGATAATAGGAGACTCTGGAAAAAGTCATCTATTGCCGTGCAATGGTGGAGCAGATGCATGCTAAATCTTGTATAATGAAAGAATATGCTGGTGTCAATTATGTAAGAAAACGACTTTACAGTGGTTTGAGGCAATGGGTTAGCATTCTGCTTGATATTATCACATAAAGAAACACCCATCAAAACTTCTCATAAATATGGAACGGCAAGTAAGATTACATTATAAATTTGAATGTTATGAATGTGTATGAGAGAGACAGATCGAAACAGGATACCCACCTCTCATAACTGGAAGTAAAAAAAAAAAAAGAGACATATTTCAAGATTTACACAATCATCATGAGAGTGGACCAGGAACGGGGCCGTGTCCTTCCCCTGCCTGCCCCAGAGCCACCATCACAGCATTTGTTGACAGAAGCATCACTGCCAGACACCAGTCTTAGTCGTGAGCCTGGGTGAAACAACAATTTGTCATCAGGCAAGGTGGCTGTGAAGGTGATGATGCTGCTGTAGGTGTAGGGGTGGCTTTCACTCCAAGAGAAGATTGCACAAGGATCTAAATTTCATGGCAGCCATTGAGCTCAGAAGAAGCACCGCTGTCAGGATTTGCTGCTGCCTGGAAACTTGTTGTTTGGAGAGAGTGTTATGGATGACAGTTACAGTTCCAGTTGCCATCAGCCAAAACCAGCAACAGCAGCCAGAGAGGACAGCACATTGCTGAGCCTGTGTCTGACCGCAGAAGGCTGCAGCAGATCCTGTTAAGCAGTTCTCTGAGGAAGGGTCTGATCCCCCAAGGGGAAGAGCAGTATCAGCTCGGGGCATGGTGGGGTGGAGTGAGACAGAAAGGATTAGCAGATATCAGAGAGGATTTGCCTCAGAGCAGATTCCCAGCACGTGCTGGAGGGAGGAGGTGCTTGAGGCAAGGGAATTCCAGGGCACAGAGTCAATGATCCACATAACTAAATTCAATTCCTCATAAAACACGAGCTACACTGGGCGTAGAGGAGAAATGGGACGTCTGGTTCAAGCCAATAGCAGGGACCAGGGGAGCTATGTGGCCAGTTACATAGCTCACATCTAGCCTGAGGCAAAGCAGATAACCCAGTGCAAACCTGCTGAGCTTGCACTGCCTGCTCCAAATCCTCCTGAGATCTGAACACCACCAGACCCACTCACGTCGTAGAGCCTCCAGCAGAGCTGTTGCTTAGCCCAGCTCCAGGGCTGGACAGAAACTGGACCAGATCCAGGCTCCTTGTGCCCAGCTGATGGCTGAATCCTGTCAATTTGCTCTCCTCAAGCTTCAGCTGGCTGGCTGCAGCCTGAACCCATCAGGCTCTGTCAGCATGGTGCACTCGAGCCCCCGACACAAATGGGAGGCATGTGTGATACATCAATTCACAGCCATTCCCTCATGCTCTCCCAGATGTTACTGCCCTCCACAGCCAGGACAGCTGAACATGTCATGCCTTGAGACTGGAGCCACCCTGATCCACCACAAGCTTTTAGCAACTGCTGCATAAGGACAGAGGGAAATGAGCAGTGTTGATGCTGGGTGTTAAGCTGTGTCACTTCAGAAGCAAACACACAGCCACCCAATTGCTGTAGTGCAAAGAGGCTGGAGCCAGTCAGACGTGCCACCTGACTTTGGCTAGCAGCATTTGGATTGTCCTTTGCTGGCTGCCCTGCCCTTCTGATGGATGTTGCTACTCTTGGAACAGAAAGCAACATGGCCTCCATGGCTGCCACCCCAATTGTCAGTCTTCAGATTCATCTTCAGTGGCGGGTTATGCTGTTAGTGCCTTCTGATGAATGTTCTAGGGCTGGTTCCTCCAGGAAAGGCAGAGTGGGCAACTAGTATAACCTTGATGTGGCTTGATTTACCCAAGCTTAACTGTACCAAATGATACCTCAACATGCTCCCGATAGCACAGAGAATGGGTACAGCTTAAGTCATCTCTTGGATTGGTTGGACCTGGTGTGGAAGGCTGAACGTCCAGCTGCCCTTTGGGGACTGGGAGCTGGAGTACGTCCCATCAGTGAAGCTAGTCCACCTGGTTGAGAAAGTGGAGGTCCCAGTGCCAGTCTCACAGAGTGAGACACACAAGCCAAGGAAAAGTGCCTCTCACCAGCAATGCCAGACTTGCACAGAAAACATTACTGTGGCTGGGCACTACTTCTTAGAATGTATAACCCACTACAGCATCCCCATCATGAAATGAGCAGGCTGTCTTACACAAGTGTTGACTTAAGCCCACTCCAGCCCTGTGGGATGCCTATTCCAAACTTTCTTTTCTCTGATGGTTACAAACCTACCACTAACTTCCAACTTACATCTTATTCCTTATTCTCTAGCCCTGTTTGCTCCAGTACCAGCATCCTCTTTTAGCCCCAGTGGCTCTTCCCTGCTGATGTATTTATGGACAGCAATCAGATGCCCCTCCCACCAGGTGTCATTCGGCCTCCTCTTTCTAGAAGTGAGAAAGACATCCCACACTGAGGTAGTGCAGCCACTTTGGTTCTGCAGCCAAATAGGAGCATATTTGGGCTGGATTCATACCACCCTGGCATCCGTGACTTGCTTGCTTCCATGGCCTTGCTAGAAGTGGGGTAGATGCTGTGCCTCACCTGTCCCCTCCAGGACAGAGATCTGTGTTCAGGAGTCAAAGCACTTCCAAGATCATCTCTAGTAACAGCCTAAAGATTTGCTTGCTCCCAGAGAAGCTTAGAGGGGAAATAGAGAACGTCTGGACAAGCTAGTACCTGTCCACCTGACAGATGTAAGGAGGGTCCCTTCTCTAGCTTTGTGAAGGGGATTCTTGTGGTGCTTACCTTACATATCTTTCCTGCTCATATCCTTGGCTTTTCAAAGAGACCCAGGCAACATCTTGAACTAGGAAAAGGGCAGAGTGGTAGGACTTCTGTCTCCCCGACAGCAGCAGGCATCTGAAGATGAGGCTGGAGCAGGATGCATTCCCAAATCCATCTGTGGGAAGACTGGAGCAGCTGGTCCATGCCACCTGATGGAGCACAACAATGTTGGCAGGTAAGGAGGAACTTACCCCCTCTGGTTCCTTCACCCTGCTGTTCCCTTCTGATCTAACAAAGACATTGGCTTTTAAATGTAGCTAACTTAAGAGAATGACAGCTTATCTGTCAAGCAAACATACAGCTCTCTGTGCTGGCTCTTGCCAGCAGCCAAATGCCAGATAATTTAATATTCTAATAGGATTCGAGCAGCCCTTTAAACTAACAGGGTAACAACTCTATTAACTGGAACACAGGAAGGGAAAATGAGGTGCCAGAAAAAACAGAGGATGCATCAAATTTAGACTTTGATGGAGGGGTTCACATCACCTCAACATTTGCTTTGTTCCCCATTGCCTGCAATTTATTGCCTGAAGAGAGGAAGTATGTTTGTAGGATTAGCCACAGGCTCCATTCAAAGGTAGCAGTGAGGAAGGTTGTACAGCGATTCAACAACCAAGGTCTAATCTCTAGTATCTAATATCAAACCTTTGTGGTCTGCAGATGCCCCAACTCTGGCTGGTTGGATCCACGGTTCAAAAGCATGCTGCACTACTGACCTGGGCTGTTCTCTTCAGGGAAGTAAGCTTGAAATTACCTGGAGTGGGGTCACATTCTGGCATACTGTAGCTCGGCTTGGTATGGATAATAAAGACAGTGTGAATGTAAGTTAGGTCCAGCTCTGTAGAGTCAGCTGATAAATCACATCTAGATCCTACATCAGCTGCTTAATCTGTCTCAAGAACTCCACTGGCTGATGGTGGTTCTCCATCTCTTGTACTCAACTTTTAGATCCATGGGCTTGCACCCATGATATGGAAAGACCTCAACCCCCGCCAGTCCTCTTGCTGCAGTCTTCAGACCCCTTAGTCATAGCACTATTTCCTCTAGGTGGTCTTGGGCAGAGATATTGGGATGGTCAGGTTCCTCTCTCCTGTTCATTATATCCATTTCTGGACTCCTGTCTTCAACAGCAGTGGTCTGTCAGTTTTAAAAGTCATGCATCCTGTTCCACCATATCCCTTAAAGACATTAATCTTGTTCACAAGGACACTTCCATATGGATACATACTAGATCAATACTGCTTCTCTCTCACTTTTTTGTGCAGTGCTTGCATCTCATTTCCCATTTGGATTTTTGATTTCCTCTCAACCCTGCCCATGTCCTCTTTTTTGCCACCCTAGAAAGCAGTGCTTATTACCTATTTGGAATTCTCTGAAAAATATTTCCACTCTGCCCATCTGCAGGACCCCATTTTCACCCATATTCACTTGGCTTATAGTGCCTGTTGTCTATGGGAGCAACCCAGCATCTCTCAACTTCACCAGAAGTACAGTGACTTGTTGCTTTTGCTTACAAGAGCTCAACGTGCCAGGGTGTCTCTGGTGAGATCTGTTCATACAGAACACACCACCAGCTTCCATCTCCCCTGTGACAAAGCTCAGAAGGGCCCCAAAAAGTGAGCCCTAAAGCAAGATAGGTGAAGCTAACATTTGACCAGAATGCACCATTCTTCCAACATCAAAAAAATGTACCTTATTGTGAAGAAAAAAAACAGAGGAAAAATTTACTCAGTGTTTAGCAACTTCACTTCTGCATTTTCAGAAATGACTGTGCTTGGTGTTTAGACACAACTTTTTTGTTTGTTTGTTTTAACGCTTGAAAAGTATGATGCTTTTAAACCTTGACATTAAAATGAAATTAATTAATCTGATCTGAAATGAGTGTTCCTTAAGGACTTTCCTTTACAGAGAACTTTTAAATCAGTGAAAGGAGAGAGGGAGGAGATGGACATTTCTAATTAAGTGCTGCACATCTGGAACTCTCAGCCTTCCTTCTCCCCTCTGGAATTTGCAGACTTTCACACTTTCCAGAGTTCTGGCCATTGTGCTTGATGCTATATAAACATTTAAAAATGGAAGTCTCAATGCCAGTCCAAATCCCAGAGCTACAGTGCTTATGTAGCCAAATGCTTTTTATTTGTAAGCAAAAATTCTATCCTAGAAAGCTATTTCTTGCTGTATCTTTCACATCTCCTGACATCACCTAGTTTCCTCTGAACAGCCCCTTGCTTTGCCATAGACCTCTTGCTTAATTCACCAGTTGCTTGATTGTAAAATAGAGTATTCTGCATGAGCAGAATAGTGTTTTATTAATGATTTGCTCTTGATTTGCTGAAGTTAAATTGTTCAATGGGCTAGTTTATACACATTTTCTATTTTATAAAAAAATATATAAACATTTTGGAACAAGTTATGTGCTATGCAGTGAAAAATAGTTATTTGCTTAAAATAAGCTTTTTCTTTCAAATTATTAAGTAGTTTGATAAAAGGTTGAAAACTAAAACCCCGTGGTTCAAAGGGGCACATTGTTGTGGTTTAACCTCTGCTGGCAGCTAAACACCATGCAGCCACTCACCCACAGCTTCCCCCAGCTGCCTCCAGTGGGACGGGAAGGAAAATCAGAAGGAAGAAAGAGGTGAGACCTCAGTGGGTGAGATAAAGACAGCTTAATAAAGCAACACAAAGAGAGAAGAAAACAACAGTAATAACAATAGTACTAATGGAATGATATACAAAGTGAGCAATAGAAACCAGGAAAGCACTACCTGTTCCTGAGACACCAACTTTCCCTGCTCCAGCCACACTGAAGCTACACAGAAAAACAAGTTGAAAAGAGACACCCCCAGCCTGGGCCAGCCCTCCTCTTATATAGGGGCATGACTCAGTATGCTGTCAAATACCCCATTGGCTGGTTCAGCTGTTTATCCTGGCTGTGGCCCCTCCCAGCTGTGGCCCTTCCCAGCTGCTTGGGCCAGCAACTGTTTGTGATAATTAACCCAAACAGAACCCAGGACGGACATACAAAAATTCAGGTTTCTGACCACACAGTTCTGTGGATGAGAAGGGGGCTGCCATGGCTTTCGGTGGGTTTTATCTTGACTTGGGATGTGACACTTCTGCAGTTCTCAAAAAAAAAAGGGGGGGGGGGGGGGGGTTTTTGTTTTTAT
>VWZY01004821.1:72293-86243 GCA_013399075.1 Chloroceryle aenea | reverse complement strand
GGGGGGGGAGACTTTCTGATCTTAATACCAATCACATTTCAAAGCCTCAGACTGTAAAGCTCATCATGATACAAGAACTTTATCCCAACTTTGTCCCCGCCCCAGATGGACAGGCCAAACCAAAACCCTGGAGTGGGAACACCCACACAGACTGGTTTCCAGTCTTTTGTCTGTTTCGAGTTGACTTTTAAGCTAAGAAGAGGGAAACCACTTCCCCAGCCAGCTGGAAGGCTCTCCCAGTGGTCTGACACCCAGTGTGCATGCAGGATGGATCCACGTTGCCTGCAGTCCCTGGCAGCCTTGCCCACATGCTGTTCTCATGTACAGGGGGTTATTTATAGCCACCAATGCCAGGAATTCAGCAGGGACTCTGCAGGGGAGGATAACAAGTTTCTCTTTAGGAGGAATGTTCCACCCCGACTGGATAAGCAAAGAACAATAAAAGATGATTGATTTCCTCTCAGCCGCCCTGGAGCATGGCGCTGTACCCATGCCAAGTGTCCCAGTGTGCAGGGCTCCTTTTCCCTCGCTGATTTGTGCCATGTCCAGCCACTGCAGAACACCAGCGGGCAGTCAGGGACCACAGCCCAGTATCTATGTTCACTCCCCAGGCTGGGCATCTTGCATTGCCTTTGCCTGAGATGAGTGAGAAGAGGAGGAAGGTGAGGGAGGGCCTATAAGACCGACTCTCTGGGCCTTCAGGCACTTTCTATTTACATTCTTTGGAGTAAATTACCAAGCCTTAGAAATTTACAGGGAAATCACTTTCATTCTTAAACTATATGAATGAAGCTGCAGATGGAGAGAGTAATGGCTTAAATTTATTAGTGTGCATAAAATTGTTGATGCTAATTTTCAGCTGTACACTAAGCAAACAGTTGATAGGATTAAACTGGATCCCTTATTTAAACAAACTCACAAAATGTAATTTACATCTAGTTATTGTTTCCGACTCTTTCCAGACCCCCAAAGCTCCCTCTAATGTTGCCAGATCTGTATTGCACCTGCTTCCTCCTGCTTCTCCATCACCTTTGGCAGGATAGGGATGCAACTGTGGTGGGACGTTCCTGGAGATATATATTTAGACAGAGAAGCACTCACTGAGCTTTCTTCTCCAGATGAAATGGCCTAGATTTTTTCCACAAGGGATGACAGATTTTCCAATATAGATGTCACTTAGATACGGGTTTTTTTCCACCACTAATGCCAGTCATGAATATTTTCACACTTTTTGGTTTAAGCCTTCACCAGTGGGCTTTCACAATGATGGAAAACCTGTTATGGGGCAGTGCCAAGCTGTTGAGCCTCAAAGCTTAAGAATACAGCCTTGTCTCCTGCCCTGCAGCCAGTCTGGATATCACTACTTCACCACATGGAGTGTGTCCGTGCTTCTTGACCCCTACTACTGGTGTAGCCTTGCCTGCCACACACAGCCTCCTGGATCAGGAGGGGGTGGAGAGGGGGAGGGGTGCAGATATTGTATTGAACATGATTATGGGGACCACAGGAGGTGGTCTCCATGCCAGAAGCAGCTTTGTGCCTTGCTCCTTGTTCCATTTGACCTGAAACTACCTGCATCTTGATGTGTGCTGTCTTCTGCCCTGGGAAAAGGAAAGGTCAGCAGCTGCCCCTGAGCCAACAGAAGAGACTGGACAATCAAATGCATTTTTTCTGTCTGCAAAACTGCAGGTCTAATGTATATGCACTCATTAGAGGCAGAGTGCCTGACCTCAGTGAGGTCCATAGGTGCTGCAGAGATGTGAACTAATCAGATGGAAAAAATCTGGCCAGCCTCAGCCCTGACCAATCATATGAACTAACCTCATATGTTTATTTCCTGCCCTCTGGTGCCTCCCTATGAAAGGAATCTGTGTTACGGAAAGTCTGGACTTCACTGGAGGGTGGAAAGGCTGCAGAGGAATATCGGAACTGGCAGAGCATGTGAAAATACAGGGATACTACAGGAGCTTCTAATCCTGCTCCCTATGGCTGTTAGGGCTCTGCCAGCAAGACCCATGTGCTGCCATTTTATGTCTGTCAGCAGCAGTGGGGAGTACAAGCATCGGCCCAATGCAGAGCACAGAAGTCATCCAGAAATGCCTGCTGAGGGGTCTGGCTGGGAGCAGGGAGAAGGATAGGGTAGTGCAGCCAGAGGAGGGATTTCATGGAGATGCTGCAACCACTTGTGCTTGCAGAAAAAGCTCTCTATGTCTCAATTCTTTCTGTGGTGTCCTTGGATGGTGGTAGGGTCCCACCACGTTTCTGTGTGCTATGTGAGGGAAAAATTATCATGGTAGAGATGACTCAAGGTAAGGAAGAGGTAATCAAAGTTAGTGATGCTCACACCTTCAGCATAGGGCTGCATGCAGATTTGTCTCCTTAATGACCAGGCAAGGGCTATCTTTAAGCCTTGAGAAGCGCTGTACCCTGTACTAGTATATGCGATGGTTAATTTGCTTGTGTGAGCTGAGCTGGTTGGGCTCCTGTGTCCTTGCAGTGGGGCAGACACGGAAGGATGAAAACAGGAGCAGTTTTGTGCTGCCGATCATTCTTCTGAGCTGTGCGGACACCTTGCCAACAAGGCTGCAAGGACAAGAAGATGGGGATTTGAAGAGGGACGTCAGTCCTCTCCCATCAAATGGACATATCTATGCTTGAACAGCACCTACTTACTCTCATACATCCTGTGTACCTCCAGGTCCTGGAGGCACCCCACTGGGGCTGTCACTGCTTGGGACATGGAGAAGAGGCTGGAGAGACAAATCCTGCCCTCCTTGAAGGAAAAGGATGTAGAAGTAAAGCCTGAAAGGCAAGTGGCAGGTATAGGAGCTGCTGTTCCTCCATCTCCAGTGAGGACAGGCTTCTGGGCTTGGGTAGTGACTGGACCGGAAACCAAGGGCAGAGATGGAAAGCCACTTCAGCATCTCCCCTCCCACCATACCACTGAGAGCTGATCAACCCCGTGTCACCTTACAAGCCACTTAATCCCTTCCGTCATGCTTCTCAAGGAAGGGGGTGTGCAGGCCAAGGTTTAGCTGCCACCAGCTGTCCCAAAGTCATATGCTGAGAGGCTGCGGGAGCATGTACAGGGGGACATGACTGACACCTCACTGGTCCCCTGCACCTGGGAATCACCCAGCCCTGCAACCCCAGACCCAGCTGGCCCTTTGATCTCCGCAGGGGCTGAAGCCGGTTCCCCTTCACTCCAGCTTTGGAGAGGATCATTCCAATTTTGTCTGGACATCTCACATCCTGGCAGGTGTCAGTCTTGGCTTCCAAGATGCCTTGGAGGGGGACGTGGGAAAAGAGAGGATTGTAAAAATAAATAAAGTGTTGGAAACCCACGTCTGCGCCCACCCATCTTCTCATTCCATGTGTTGGGGCCTCATTCAATCTAAGGAATTGTTCTCTATTGATGTCACCAGCCTCTGTAAAAACAGCTACACACTTTGTCCCGCAGGAAATGTCACCCTCAATGTTTTTTAACACCCTGGAAGTGGAGAGAGATGTGGGTAGCTGGATGACCTAGAGACAGCCTGTGCCCTGGCTCAGCACTGGACAAAGTTGTCCATGATCTCTACTGAGGAAGGAAACAGAAAGACCACAAGGCACATGCAGGACTCGAGAGCAGAGCAAATAACTCATGTTATTCTCAGCTGTCCTACTCTAGGTCCCACCAGCTGCTGCTCACACCAGCTGAGCAGTGTGATGAGTCAGTCTCCACTGTTCCCTGTAAGGAACTGCTGTAGAAGTAAACCGTTTACAAACCAGGGCCCTCTAAAGCCTCGAGTGCTCCCCATCTGCAGCAGGCATCTCCCAATCCATACCAGAAGGGCTGTAATACCAGGAGGGGTCTCCTGCTCTGAGTACTCCAGCCCCAGGCTTGGTAGAAGTGAGAAAGAATGAAAGTTCCCTCACAAAGTTAGTGCCTGTCTGTTCAGGCTTAAATTGCAGGCATAAAAGTCATGGTTGCTGACAGCTTCAGCCCAATTCATATGGGCCAAAACACCACTTTGCTTTAGACCTTACCCTTGCAGAACACTTGACCTTTGCTCCAAGTAGAAAGCTGATCTCACACCTGGCTGAGATGAGATGTGTGAAATCTTGCTGTAATTGCCTAGTCTTCATCAGTCTTTGACAGGAGACTTCCTCAGCCAAACATTGTGCCTTTGTATTTAACAGCAGCTCTTGTGGATTTTTCTCCTATGCATTTTTTAGGTTCTTTTCTGAACCTCTTTAAACAGTTATCATCCACATATCCCAAGGCAAGGAGTCTCTAAGGTTAGCTGTATGCAGCACAAAGAATTTATCTTTCCATTCATTCTCCAGCTGGTTTCACTTGGCAGACCTGGTTCTTGTATTGAAGAGTGAACAGCCATTCACTATCTGTTCAATAACATTCATCTCCATCACCTGGCCCGCCTCTAGTCTCACACCAGCTGAAGGGTCTCAGCTCATGCTTGGTAATGTCAATCCTCTGACCATCATTGTAGCCCTTCTCTGTTTCTCATGAAGTCCTGCTAGATGCCCTTTGCGGGGGGGGTGGACCAGAAGCATACTCTGGAACTGACCATCTTTGCTCACAGTAGGTGGGACATCCAGAGGGCTGTGTGACGTTCTTGGCATCACACTATAACAAAGATAAACACTGTGGAAAATCTGGCCTTGAAAATTGAAAGAAATGGATTTATTTGGGGGAAAAAAAAAGGAAAGGACCAGAAGGCAACGAGTAAAAAATATTTCTGTAAGTTTTTTATACAAAGACAAGGATGTATTGCTCTTCATATTCAGTGTGGGACCAAGACAGGAAAGCAAGTCTCTATTTGTAGCAGAGATGATTTAGGTCACATGTTAGGAAACTCCTTCAACTCTAAGCACACACAAACCCTGGAACAAGCTGTCAGGAAGGGATGGGCCTCTTTCACTGGCAGTATTTACAAGCAGGTTGGACACCCATCTGTTGGGAGGGTTTGGGGAGAGCTGTCTTGCAAGACTATCTATCAGGGTCCCTCCAGCCTCACATTTCTCCCTTCATGTTCCCTCTGTCAAACCATTCAACTAGGACAGACTGTGTCATCCTGGGGCTGAAGACACTCTGCCAAAGGCCCTGAGGGGATGAACAGCACTAAGAGGAAATCTGTGCCTATCTATTATCTCTACTCTCTGCTGAAGGCAGGGAGGGTCTCAGTATCAGGATCATCCCCAGTGGGAACTGCCTTCTCACCTCCCTCTGCTCCCCCAAAATGTCACTGCTCTAATTACAGAGGAAATCAAAATGGAAAATTTGCCAGGAGCAATGTGGATTTTGGTCATTTGTGGCCCCACTGTCTTTTCTTTCTCACTTTTCAGTGATATTTTGGGAACCCATGGACCACAGGCTGAAAGTCATTGGTGACAATTATATGTAATGGGCTCACGTTCCTTCCTGGGTCATAGCACTTGGAGCCAGGCTGAGACATCCCATCCTTTTCAGATGCATCAAAACAGAAGTACCTGCTCCCAGCTCTGAGACAGGCCACTTGAAGGTGCCTCGAGCTTTGCTGCTTCCAAGAGTGAGCTCTGCTGTTAAGGCACCTATTCCTCAGCTGCCCAGGAAAGATGGAGTGGACAAGCAATGAACCTCCAGCTGTTCAATGAATCTCACTGAGGACATTATTTGAAATCTGAGGCACCTATTTTTAAGAGTTTACAACAAAGAAGGCAGCTGATGGTTGTTTCTCGGTAAGAGCAGGGTGAATTCTCTACCTGTGTGTGCTGTGGTGCAGGGGCAGTGAAGAGGTGAATTAGCTAGGCCAGATGCCCAAAGATCACCCAAGAACATGGTATCCCAGGCAGTCACTTCCTCTGTGTCCCTGAGAACAGTCACATTCTGGCTGAAGGCACCACTGAACTGCTCTGCCAACACTGCATTCATCATGGGAACCTTTGTAAGTGACTGGGATTCTTTAATGTGTACTTCATGGGCTATCAGGGCATGTATTAGCAGTGGAGGATCATTCCATTTGCAGTAGTGGTCCAGAGATCAAGCCCAGCTCCTTCTCCAGATTTGTCTGTGTGGCTGATGCTGTACTATCACTGCTGTGTGCTCTCCCTTCCCTCTCTCCTAGCTCATGCAAGGCATGGCCACAAAGCAACCCATCTTCTTGCACTTGTAAATGCATTTTACAGAGTTGTAAATGCTCTTATTGATTTCTCAGCCTTATTATCCTCGCTGCTCAGCCAAGAATTAACTTCCATTTGAGGATAAATTATTAATCAGCCTTCTCCAGGTCTATTTCATAATAATTTCCCCTATCCTGGCTGTCACATAAGAAGGATTTGCATATTTATTCTGCCACTTTTCCCCAGAACAGTACGTGGGAGCCCATGTTTATCTGCAGCCTCTTAAATCACTTTCCCTACCTCATAAAAGCATTGCTTTTAGACAGAGCAGGTCCTGCACAGCACAGTCCACCTCCTCCTGACTCATTTACTTTGTGGCATATTTTTGCAGACAAATACTTTTCCTTCTCACTTCCCTACTTTTTCATTGCTTATTTATGATACCCTGTAGGGTAAAACTGTGTGGTTTGTTCAACAACCCATAACAAAAATACACAAGCCTCCAGCCTGGTACTGACTGTCTTTGGTCCCCCGCCCAGATTGCACAGAAGAACGTGTTGAGCTGGCATTTTGGCTTTCAGCACTCTGGGTGGTTTTTTTTCCCCAGGCAGACAGAGATGAGGATCCCATGTGCCCTACTCAAGGCATGGCTGTGTTTCTGTGGCAGGGGAGTGCTGCTCAGTGAGAAATGTTTTGGGCATGGAGAGGAAGAGCAGGGATGAGAGCATGGTGAAGATAATGGCACCTGTCTAAGAAGGCACAATGTTTACAGTCACAGTAAGTGAATTGGAGGAGACCAAGCAACACCAAGGGCAGGTGTTTTAAGTATCATCAGGTAAACTGACATAAAAATCTGCCTTACACAAGCCTGTGAAAAGGAAGCCCTCAGGAACTGCAGCCTTTAAACAGCATGCAGGAGACCACGTGCTAGGAGAGAGACCTTGGTGCTATGGACCCCTGAATGCAGGGTGGGAAGGCAACGAGCAGAGAGGTTCACCCTAGTGCTGCCCTCATCCTTGTGCTGTCCCCATTATGGGTCCCAACAGGGTTCCCAAGTGGCAGGCGACTGTGTGGGCCGACTCCTTCCAGCAGGTGGTAGCAGGAGTATACAAGGGGATGGACATCCACACTGGGACCGCCACCAAAGACCACCATGCTGTTCCTCATGGCAAGGCCTACATCAAGAGAGAATGGCTGCTCTGCAAAAAGTGCCTGGAGCCAAGGTGCCCTAGGGTGCTACAACCCTCCCTTGGCCTTGGACACATGAGTTTAATGAAGGACTCGCCACTCCAACAGTGAATTCAGATATGAAATGTCAGGGGGATGTGCCTGTAGACACAGCAGCCAGTTGGAATGGGTCAGCTAAGATGGTGACAAAGGCACAGGCCAAGATGGTGGACATGGTACAAGCCAAAACAGCTGCCACAGCACTGAGCAGGAGATGATTTATAGTTCTGTTGTCCCCAGGTTGCATCTGGAGTGTGATTCTTCCACCTCAGACCTCACACCCCAGTTTTCTCAGGAGGTGACATGATAGCCTGCCTCATCCCTCCCTGCAGATCTTCAGATTACTCTGGGTCCTCTTCCTTTTTCCTTCTTACATTCTTCCTCTTCTTCTATGCACATTCCCAGTTCTCCTGATTTATTGCTGGAATTGATGACTTTCTACATATCTTCAAGTCCTGAATTCTTAGTACCAGGACACTGCATGGAAACTTCCATGTCATTTGTTGGGGGGGGTGGTTTGCAGAGAAAGCTTGAAAATGTGATGCGAGTACAATGGGAAGAGTGGAGATCAATCAATAGAAATTGAAAGGAGCCATTAAACAAGCAGCTGAACAGAAGGTCCCAGGCAGTTGAGGTGTATGTGGTATGTGGATCTGTTTCTCAAGCAGGGACTAAAAGGATCCTTTAAGCAATCTGAGATGAGAGCAAAGTGAGGAGACCCCCCCCCAGGAGGATGGACAGGAGGCAGGGAGCTACCAATGTTAAAAGACATTGTAGGCAGCTGAGCAGAGTGAAGACCAGCAATATCCATCTGGGTGCATTAATGAGCAGGGTTGGATTGAGTGTGTTTGCCCAGCAAGCCTCTTTGCACCCAGGTTAGCATGCCATGGTGTCCACAACCCCACAACGTCGTGGTAGGGCAAGCAGGAGTGACGTGCAGCAAGGAGGGTATATCAACAGCAAGAACATCAACTGCATCTACTTTTATAAGGTTTACTTATATTACTGCACGTTAAGAGGGCTACATTGCTATTTTGGCAAGCACACGCAGAGTGTTCCCTCAAGAAGCTCTGCTGGGCATAGCCAGGTCTTATACATATGGTACTTATCTAGAGGTGCAGTCATTTGCCAGAGGATTTGGTAGCAGATCTGTCCCACTAGCTAGCAATATATCTCATTCCTCCAAGCCTTTGTCCCCACCCCTGGTGTCCATGATCTGTGGCTGGTGCCCAAAGGGCTGCAGTTTTGAAGTTCAGCTTGGGTTTTCCCATGGACACTGTTAGACAGTTTCAACTAATTTTGACAGAAGGGAGGAAGTCTCCAAGATGTTAAGTCATGGCAGGCTTTAGGAATGCAAGTGCTTGGGAAGAGGAGAGACCCAAGTTAACACCTTCACTGAGAGAAGGAACTCAAGCCATGAAAGACCATTATCCCCTTGACACCTGGATTTGCACTGTTCAGTGTAACTAGCTGTCCCTGGAGCAGTTTGGAGGCTCTGATGCAAAGTGAAGCCCTTGTTTATTGATATGGTGCAACAAAGACATAGCTTTATCACATCTAGCAGTAAAGCCAAGAGGTGTTTTCTTGACCAGACAGTGTGCCCAGGCTTCTGGAGAGCTTGCATGCTAGTTTGCAAAACCATGCTGCTGCATCCTGGTTGCAGCAGCTTCCCCACCTCCAGAATGTCCATCTCCCATTACTCTACCCACTTTCCCAAGAGCCCATTCATGGGATCTGATGATGGGAGTGCTCCTCTCATGAAGGTGTGGGGTGAGGAATACCGGTCATTCTGCAAAGGGAGCCATGGGGTGAGGCTTGCTGTCTGTGACATTTGACAGGTCTGTAACATATGCTCTGTCCCACTGCAGACCAGGGCTGCCCTTCAAATCAGCTCCCAGCCTGTCTCAATGTGAGGTTAAATCCTGACTCAGGAGTAGGAAAGCAGAGAAGCAGCAGATGGAACCAATCAATTTACCATCCAAAAACCAGTCAATTTGTGGGGACCCCTCCTCACCCAAAGGCAGGGTGGGAACAGGGTCCAGCCACTGCACACATGCAAGAAAGATCAGTAGGCAGCCCATAATAAAACCTATATGTATTTCCAGCCATAAAATGCTTGACGTGCCATCAGAGAAGCTGTTGAAATCTCTGATTTGCAGCTGGCACTCATTTTCCATCGCAGGTAGTAAAAAGACTCGGCCAGTGTGCTCAGATATTTCATCCTCCTGGTCTGTTGCCATCCCCCAGCCGCATATCCAGATCACCAGGACTCACACGCCTCCTCTTCTTCCTTCTCAGGACTACTCTTTCCCTTCAAACAGGATCCCAACCAGTGCAGGTGATGGAAGGGTGAGATAACAAGCAGGAGTGATGATTTCAGGAAATGTTTGGGACTTGTAAATCCTGGTGGGGGGTTCCTTTGTCAGAGGAGCCATCCGGGGAGCGGGGCATGTGTGGGCTGAAGTCATGCCTGTTAAGGAGGTATTTGTTCTTCTGGCCCCCACGGCCCAGGCGGGTTGTCGTAACATCCCTCGAGCCAGGATCTGGTTGCAGCAATAAAGTTGGGCGGGTTGGGTTCCTGGCTGGGCAGGAAAGAGTTATTGATCAATGCCATGAATCCTTCCCACCTTCCTCCTGCCCCCAGCGTGGATGTAAGGCATACCAGGAGAGGTGGGAAGGAAAGCAAAGCTTGAAAGATGGGCTGGTCAGGAGCTGCTGGTGGCACTGCCAGGGCAAGGACATGGGGAGAAGTTAAACACAAACTGAGTGAAGCACAGAACCTTTCAAATGTCTCCAAATCAGGGCTGCAGGTAGGTGTAGTTCACTCTGAGACTGAACAAATGAATCTGCAAATGGGGAGAGGAGGGCACAGTGTGGGTTAGTGTTTCTCCATCCTTTTGCTCAGAAGACATGCCAAGGCCGGGATCTCTACCTCACGTGCCTGGGTGGCAGCAGCTCTATGTCTTATACAGACCCCAGTGATCAGTGCTGGGGACAGTTGCTGATGGGAGAGCTCAACCATTCTCTGTCCGTTGAACATGTGCACCCAAGGTCACCAGCACTGTGTCTCTAAGCACCTTTAGATGGTAGTAATTTGGAAGGTGTTCTTTATGCTCTGGGGCTGGAGAGACAGGAGGAACCTTGACCCAGGGTGGAGGTCTCACCACAGCAGGATAATACCAGGGAAAACTAACTCTAAAGGAACAACGTACATGTCTTACATTGTACAGGATCTGTAGGCAGTGAGGCTGGGATCACCGGTGAGCTATCAGTAGGTGCCCACTGGGGAAACCTCTGGCATGTGGCCTGAGACCCAACATTTCAGCCAGCTAGCCAAGCTTCATCAATTCTGAACCTGAACAGGTATTATGACTATAATAATATGGATATTAGTAATACCTCTAACAGTTGTGGTAATGCTAATAAAATAATATTATACTCCTCCATCCAAGGAGCTCAAATCTTTTAAAGGAGATTAAGTCTCATGGCATCCATCTCACTTCAGGAAAGCTGAAACCTCCTCACCACCTTTGTGGAGTGCAGTCTCTTCCAAAGTGGAACATAGCAGCTATTTGTGAGTATGCAATAACAATCCACAACAATCTAGGCCAAGCAATGAAAACAGATACCATATTCAGGGCAATAACGAAGACAATGTACCAGGACACTCAGCTCAGTTGCTAGGCTTTTACATGCATTAGGGGACTTTTTGTGGTGTTCAGAACCTACTCTGGTCCATCACAAAGACCTTTGGCTGTGGCAGTGGTGTGGTCTCTTAACCCACCCTGGGCACACCTCTGCTCCTGATTTGGAAAGCAGGGAAGGCAGGAGCCTTGCTGTCTCCTCTCTATTGCTCATCACACCCTAACTCCTGCACTGACACTCTGCAGGAGGCATTTCTTCGTGTGCTAATATGTGGTTGTCCTCTGATACCAGAAGCTTGGAGATGGAAAGCTTGCTGACTTTTGAAAACCTTGTTCCCTTTCCAGAGTTGTGTTGGTACAAGTGTATCAGGAGCAAGCAAACCCCAGGAGTAAATCACATCCACAAGAGCAGGCTTTTGATGTTTATGAAGCCTCTACAAGCCACCAGCTTTACTTCTGTGGCCTTGAATTCAGACACCACTAGCTCATCTGCTTTGGAACTTAGACCAACAAAGGGCTGGTAGAGAAAAAAACCCAAATAATTTCTGCTCATCAGCACTCTGCCCCCCACTCCTGCAGGCTTTGATGAACGCAGAACTAGTTAGCAGCACTGGTGTGAGTGGGTTCAAGAGGTCATGCTGAAAAATGGCACTTTGTCAAAAATGTCATTTCAGCAGCATTTCATTGCCTTTTTCTTTAAAGGAAAAAATTCAGAAGGAAATGAAGCCAATGTGTTATTTCACTGGGATTTGAAATTTTTTTACTGATGGTTTTCCTTTTTGAATAGGTCTTCCTCATGCCTGGACCCCTCACTCTCTATCTATCATTTGCAACTCAAAAAGCAGGTTTTTGTTCTTCTTCAGAGAATGAAGGTTTTGGTCACATCACAGAACCTAAGTATTTCCTTTACTTGAAAAAAATATGCAAAAGCAAGGTGAAAATTACAACTCAACAGGTTCAATCCTGTGCATTTTTTTTTTTTTTTAATTTTAATTAAGTAATTTTTCAAGAGCCTGGCCACCTCTTTCTACTAAACCTGGATGACTGTGCTTTGGGGTCCTGATGCAGGAGGCCAGGCATTTTCTCATGGCCACCAGTGGCAACCCAGGCTGATGCAGAAGGAGAGTAAGCACAAAGCCTTACTTGTCCTGGCCCTTATCTCCCCCACCCAGCCCGCCAGCCTTGTGCTAGGAGATTTCAGCTAAAGCTCACCACATCACCTGGTTTTGGCTTCCCAGAAAACATCGCTCCTAGATGCAGGGATCTCCAGGAATGTAACAGCCACCCCTGCCTTGAGTTTTAGCTCCAGCAACCATTTCCTCTTTCACTCGAAAATGTGGGATTTGTTGCTCATTCAAAGCCATCTAGCTTCATCTCCAGCCCTGCACTCACTGCCAGATTAGGCAATAGGCTGCGGGGACTCTCCGGCTTTCAGTACTACGGGGAGAAGAGATATGAGGGGTGTGGGAGCCCGTCCTCTTCCTCTTCACCACCCTCCCCCATCTCTGCCTTCTCGCTGCCTGGGGAAGAAAGAGCAGGACCCCACCTAGGACCCTGGAGACAGCAAGGAGGAGGTTGCCTCTGTGCACATGAGAAATTATTTGATCAGAGGTGAGCACGTCTAGCACTGACATCAGGGGACAGGTAGAGGAGAGTGTGAAAAAGCTAGTGATGGACAGCAGGACTGCAGCTTCTGACACGGTATAGAGACTCAGGGCCGGGGAGGAGCACCCATGGCCTCAGCATGGGTCTCTGCTGGGGACAGACGAGGGGCAGATGAGACTGATGCTGTGCTGAATTTCTTCTCCTGCAAAACCAGCCTTGCTGCTTCTATCTGGGACAGCAGTTTAAGAGTTGTTAGTTCTAGTCTGGGTCCCTGTACATCGTGCACTGACTGGGTGTAAACCAAATTGGAGGGCGCAAGGTAGCTTTGCTCTTACCCCCATGTATGAGTATTCACACACCTGTGCAAACACCCCACACATTACATATTACCTATGAAAAGATGGGTGAATTCCCCAAGTGGAGAATCAATCAGCTTTAACAAAAACCTTCCTGGCAAGCCCTAGTTTAGCCTGCCTTTCTCATGAAAGTGGTCCATGATCAGACATGTCTGCTGAGTCTTTCTGTAGGCCACCCGACAGCCTTCCTCTGTGCTCACAGAGCAGCAGTAGGAATGGGCTGCATGACCCAGACTCCTCCAGACAAAACTGTCTCAGCCACCAGGCTTACCAAGCCACTGAAATAAACCCTTTCCAGTTTTTTCCTCTTCAGAATTTCACTTAAAAGTGAATTCAGTGTTGATGAGAGATGCTGTACCAACAGTCCTCAACAGTGACATATATTTTTCCATGAAACAGAGTTTCAAGGGTCCCATAGCAGTAGCAATAATGTCCTGTTGTTTTCAAGACCAGCCTTCCAGCAGGAGAATTCCCATGAAGGTTTCCAAGCAGAGACCAGTTGTGATGCACACCACAAATACATGCACCTGCACTCCAGGTTGTATGGTGCTCTGTCCCTTCCTGCCACAACAAACTGTCAAGGCCACCAAGACGCTCAAGGTCTTTCTCTGGCCTTCCTGGATCAGCAGTTTCTGAGGGCAAAGATACCAGCTGCAAACTGCTTTCAAGGGCTGGATTCCCAGCAACACAGCCCAAAGCCTGGCATTACAGTGCTGTTCTAAGGGACTGTGGGTATATTTTTGCCTCTTACACAGGCACTTCAAGGCCTAACCCTCTTCAGTGACGCTCATGAGAAATAGCCCTTTGGGTAATACCCCCTCCCCAGGAGCAATTCCCCTCCTTTAAAAGCCGGACAGTTTCCAAAGCAATTTTAATACAACTCCCTCTCCTCTGCCCTCTCATCTTCAGATCATTTTGCCATCTGTTTGCCTTTATTTCCTTTGGGAACAACTCCCTTTTATTTTTAGATTCCAGGTGCAAAACGTAGCCAGGTGGCTGTGGGTGGGAGTAGCCTT
>VWZY01004821.1:28471-72120 GCA_013399075.1 Chloroceryle aenea | reverse complement strand
CCCCACTCTACTCTTCTGGTTCTCAGCCATACAGTCTGCTGGTGTCTCCTTCCCTCTATTTATACTAAAGCCCTTGCAGAATAAAACATCCATGTAAAATCCAATTTCCTCTGAATCTCTCTCAGAGAAGAGGCCTCAAGATTGAGTAGATAACCTCTGCAGTAATTGCCTGAACCACTCCTGTTTGCTGGAAAGGTGAGATCCATTTTTCAATTATCTATCTGCAGTGACAGCAGTGAGCAACAGAGCTAAGAGGAAGGAGGGAGAGAGAGAGAGAGAGAGAGGAAATCCAGCCAACAAGAGCCGTCTGTGTCAATCCTGGCAAACGGGAGGTACGATAGATGTGGTCACAGTTCCTGCCATCAATATCCTCTAATATAAATGTCAGCGATGCCATTTTACCCACAGTCATTTCCCACAATGCTGATTACATTATCGTATAATAGAGGGGCGCCAGCCGCACCGCTTTCTCTCCTAACCCTCCTTGCGGTAATGTGTCAATAGCCTGCCTCCATGAAACAAGTCAATTTTCTGCAGGCTTGGCAGCGGAATAAATCTGCCGACTATCTGGAGAGCTGGAGATATTTATACACACCGTGTCCTCTCTCTCTTTCTCTCTTTCTTTCACCCTCCCCCCTCCCTGTGTGTGCAAGCATAGATGTGTGTCCTCAGCAGAATTGAGTGATTTTCAGCCCAGACTCAATAAGAAGAGAATTTAGGGCAGTCCTACAGCTTGGCTTCCAGTAACAGCCCTACACGTTTATTTTCTTTAGCTTAACAGGAAAGAGAGAATTATGTTTAGATTTATATGACAAGGGCAGTTCTACCAAAATGCTTGTGATAAGCACTGTGGAAGGGGGAGGAAGGTGTGTGCATTTGTGGCAAAAAACAGGCAGGCCAGTGGCAGAGAGGGATTGCAACACCTTGCAGGTCACATCGCAGGCGTCCTCTGGGAGCTAGAAAGGCAGCCCTTATTTTAACCAACAGCTCCTTTTTTAGTATATGTCCAGATCAAATGTCAGTGGAAGAAGGAGGAAGGAGTCCAGGGGCTGGCTCCTCCATCCCTGATGATGGGTGTGGGTGATGTTTGGCTCTGCTCCCTTGACTCTGGCAGGCAAAGAGCTTGCCAAGGACAAGATGCTCTGGACACCTCAGGGATGCTTATTCTCCTGGGGATGTCCCCAGGACACCCTGTGGTCCACTGACCCAACCACCCCTGCTGTGATTTCTGCCTTTCCCAAGATCAGAGGGGACTTGGTCTTCCCACAAACCACAGTGGCTTCCTCTGTCAGGCAGCATGGGCTGCTCAGGCCGTCCTGAGCTCCCAGAGCACAGGCTAAAATGGCAGATGCTGCTCACACTCACAAAGGCAAGGCGTTGCTGAGACACAGCAGCAACTCAGAGCACTCTGGAGAGGCTCTGCTCCCTCTCAGCACTGGCCAGAGACAGACAGACTCTCAACAAGTCATCTCTGATCCCTCTTGGCCTCATCCAAAGGAATGGGAAGGGTTTCTCCTTACTCTCAGTTCTCCTCAACACAGAAGACTTTGTATTTAACCCTTAGTGGGGGGACTTTTGATGATGGAAATGTCATCAATTATGTTTTGCTAAGAGGGGAAAAATACCCCCAAAAGACTAATGCAAAATTACCTTCAAATTTATGGGCTTTGTTTTTTTAATAAAAACTTGAAAATGTTGCATCTGGTTTCATGCTTCTGTCAAAATATTGTACAAAAGTCAGTTAGTGCTTGGGCCATTGCTTTTGGCTTGATTGCTCCATACTCCTGCTCCTGAACACAACATTTTCTGGGCAGAGAGCTGGCATATCCTCCACTAGCCCTGGAAGGGGTGAATCCACCACCACAATGATGGAGAAAGCTCCACCCTACAAGACACCAAAGTTATACAGTCTGCAGTAAAAGGTTGTTCTGCTGACTCCATACAGTCTCTCCTGGTAGGTTTCAGAAAGAAGATCTAGGAAAGGACAGTAACCTGCTACCATATTAAGAGGACTCCAGCAACCTTGTGCAATCCCTGGACCTAAGCAGGGCTCTGCCCACATACCCTCCAACTCTGGTGAACATCATGCACTTCCTTGCCCAGCTCTACTGTGACTTCTCAAAGGGTCCTTTGTGACCCAAATCGACAAAAAACAAAGTTCATTGTGAACACAAATCTCCTCTGAGTAAGAGCATGCCCAGCAGAAACAGAGCATCCTCAGCAAGGCAGGATGACTTGTCATGGAGCAAAAACCAGGCAGAGGGTACATCACAGTTTTATCCTGGGCTTAAGCTCTGGTTCCTCTTTGCAGAGGAAAGACATCCAGATCCCAGTGCTCTATTTCCATACATGCCTTCACAACGATGCAAGCAGCGGGTTATTTGCCCTGGTAGCTATGTCAAGATTGTCAAGAGCTTTACAAAACTGGGAGGGAACTGAGGTTCCATGTCTTGATGAAAGCTTTATTTAGAAATCAGTGAAACCCACAGCTCCATCATACAAACTCCATCCCTCCTACCCTTTTTAGTCCTGTCTGCCTGGGCTGCAAATCACCAGCACCTATCAGGAAGAGAGGCCCACACCAGAAGTACCTAAGAAAAAATAGGCACTGTGTGGTCTCACACACAGAGGAACTTTAAAATCCTTCTGTACTCTCTAGAAAAGACACTTTATCTGGGAGGTGTGTTGTAGATCTTTTCTGGGAAAGGCTCTTTCCACATCTGGAAAGGACAAATCTGACTGCAGTGGAAAAGAATCAAAGTCAGAGATAGTTGTGGCTTCCTGGTCCAAGAGCCATCAGAGCGAGTGGGAACCTTCCTGTTGACACCATCAGCCTTTAGATGAGTCCAAATTTGGAGTCATGACCTGGATCACAGCCTTCAGGGGTATTTGGGCTGTTTCATTGCCAAACCCAGAGACAAACTGCAAAGGAAGGATACTGTGTTGATACATTTCTCCAAAGTGAGGAAGTGGGAACTGGCTCCAGAATTCTGATTCAGATCCTTGTCTGCATATGTGGTATGTCATTAAGGGAGAAAAGCTGGCAGCAAGCTTCAGTCGCTTACTACTACACTGGCAGGAAAGACAAATGCAGAGCGTAAGATAAATGAGGCACTTCCAAGTGTGAGAAAGTCAATACTATAGAGACCTTCAAACTGGAGTCTGGGGAACAGCTTACAATTCAGCTTGCTGGTACAGACAGGAAGGCATCTCTGTGTGCTGAGAGCTCATCAGCGTTTTGGACTGTTACATCCCAGTGGCGTGACAAGACAGGTAGACACATAGGAGTGGACTTGCACACTAGTCCTTGCAGATGCCCACCAGGAGGGATTGCTCATGAACTGTCTGTATTATGGGAGCTCTTGAAGGAAATGAGAGCCTTGCTGTGCATTGTAATATCCCAGTGGAAAAAAAAGACTGGGTCCTGGTGTAAGACAGTCTCGAGTGTGACCAGGCAAAGAGAAAGAGGGAACAGAAGAGAATCTTGCCCAAAATCTCATTAAAAAGACAGGCAGTTCTTCAAGATACCCAGAGTTACCCAGAAACACTGGGCACCCAATATACTCTGCCACATGTCAGACTCCATCCTGTATCATTTCCCCTTCCCTGGTGTGATGCACACACCTTCTCTGTGGCCCTGCAAGAGCCACCAGCCATGCTGGGTGCCAGCTTGCTCTGCTACATGACATCACAGCATGGCTGTATGCCAGACTGGATTAAATATGGCTCTGAGTGTGTGTGCATGTGCTCCCTCCAACAGCTGAAGGAAATGCAAACTGATCCACCCGAGGAGGGAAAGGAGACGCTGCCCTCCTTTTTTCAATTATATCCAGGTCCAAGGTCAGTGACCTCTTCCCTCCTGCACTGCAGTATCTTGTCACACAAAATCCAGAAAGAAAGGGAATGTGATAAAGATGAAAGTGATGTGGCAGGCTTGTATGTGAAAACAATCACCCTTCAATTAAGTGTGATTGATTTCCCAAATCAGAGATGCATTCAGCTTCCAACAGATAGATATGAGAGGCCAGATGCTGGGGAATTCAGCACACGTGCTTGGGCTAGGACATCACAAGGCAACAAAATGGAGATTCTATAAAGTACCAGGTGCTTTGAGATGAGTCTGAGATGGGCATAAAGTCACGCCAGGAAAATTTTTCCCCTTAAAATAAAAATTCAGAGCTGAGAAACAAGATGCAGAAGAAAGCATTTTTCCATACAGCAAAATTGNTTTATTTTTTTGTATGAGAGCAGCAGCCGGGGACATCCCAAAAGAGTGCGGATTTTGCAGGTACATAGAACAGATTCTCTGGCATAAAGCTGTTTCTGCACAGGACAGACAGACAAGGACCAAAACCCATCTCATGGGGCAGCTGGAGGAAGAGCGGGGCAAGGCATCTTAGTGATATCTCATGGTGTTGCTCTAAAGCCTTTGACAAACAACTGTGAGATCCAGAAACTCCATTTGGTTCTTCTAATGTCAGCTGTGTCCCCTTTTGCATTCAGATGCAGATGGGACCCTTCCAGATGTTTTACAGACCCCTGATGCTTGGTGAACCAAACCTGCCCATCCACCACATCCACACTACAGCTGCAGGGGCAAAGCACCTCAGAGTGTTTCACAGCAGACAGAGAGTGGAATAGAGTAGGATGTCAGAGAAGCCACACTGCTCCAGAAGGAGGGAGTGCTGCTGTAAATGTCTGCAGCAAGCCCCACTATTCACCGAAACGCTGCAGCATCCAGCGGAGCAGCATCCAGATAACCAGACTCCATTGACCTCAAGTGACTTGAGCTCTGTGCACTGAGCTGCACATCAGGGCTAGCCAAAACATATGCTGTGCTTTTGGGGAAAGTTGGGTACTCCCATTCCGGTTGCCAAAACTGCTTTAGCTAGCACCCTTCATCAGCACTGTTTTAACCATGAAAGAGGAGCTTGCCACCCTCTGAGAAATTTGCCCCCTCAGCTCTTCTATGAGCGCCTGTCATTGTGACATCCAGTCACACCATTCTTCTGAATCCCATATGCTCCCCTGCCTTTATCAGCAATAGGCAAGGGCAAAACTGGCAGCACCAAGGAACTGTTTGAACAGGGAGAAGGGAAGGCAGCACTGCAGATTTAGCACAGTTCATGGCAGAAGAGCAGCTCCTGTAGGTTAGCCTGGGCTGTTGTCCCATTTTCCCTATTGCCATCAGCCTCCTCCATCTCTCCCTCTCTCCCTCTTGTCCCTTTCAGGGACTTCAAATAAAAGGTCTGCACTTGACCCCCCCTTTTTCCTTACAAGAGGTGGGAAGGCCATGAATAGAAAGACCTTCATGTCTGCAGAAGTGATTTTCACATTAATGGCAGCATATGTTTGCATTGATCCCAACCTGCGGGGCTGCAGGCGAGCACGTGTGTGTGCCTGCGCGCTCGCTGCGGGTGAGGGGCGGCCAGCAGCCCCTCGTGTGGGGCACCAGGTGCTCGCTGTCATGCTGAACAAAAAGAAGTGTCAGCACTCTGCACCAAGAGGCTGCGCTGGCAGCTCCCCCCGGCCTTCAGACCTGCACTCAGGGCATCCTGCCTCTGACTCAGATCAGCATCCTCCTGCATGAGCTCCTGAGCTTTCCTTCCCTTCTTCTCTCCCCAAATTTCAGGGCACAGCACGCCCTGACCCTGGGCTCTCTGCCGTCATGCATCCCTGCTCTCCAAAGGCTCAGACGGTGACTTTGGATGGATGGTGGTTGTGCAGTCTCCTGCTGGAGCATCCTTTGGAGGCTGCTCTGACCTCCTGCCAGACTGGTGCATCTCACAGCCCATGTAATGTCCTGCCGTACCCAAGAACAGATCAGCAAAGTCACTTCCTGAATTCATATGTCCAGCTCATGGCTGGCTGCAGCCTGCTGCCTCCTTTCACATGTTCTCCCAGAACTGAGACACCATGGGGCTGGCATCTCAGCCAGTGCTCCAAGCTGTCCTGGCTAGCATCCCCGTGCTCTCTGGAGGAGGAGAGAGCTGCCCTGTTCCCAGCACCCCATACTCAGTGTGAGTGCAACTCACACTGCCTGCATGGGGCTGGACACCCTCCACCCAGCACCAAGCAAATGCCCAACTCCAACCTCCCCAGGGCAGCAGGAAAGCCAGAGTTGCAGATTAAGAGCAACAGGGACCAAAAGCAGTTTGCACGTCTTGGTGCCCTCCCAGGGTGTGCTGAACCCAGATATTTCCCCATGAGCATGAAATCAGACAACACAAAGTGGGACATCTGACCCTGCTGACTGGTTCACTCACACTCAGGGAATTTGCCAGTTCATGAATACACTCAAACTTCTGTCAGCAAAACTTTCGGGAGGAGATTAGGCCTTAATCTTTTTTTTCTGCTCCATTTCTCCTGCCTCTGAAACGGGAGTCACTGTGTTTCTTTTTGCTGTGCGGTGCATCCATCTTGCCTGCTTAGATTCTGACCTGTCTGGTGCCCTGGAGAAATGCAATGGTTCCAGCAGTAGGGCCAGCATCTCCCCAAGGGACTCCAGGCACTGCTGCAATCACAGTGTACTCATGAAGAATAAGAATTAGGCATGATTCTATGTGGACTATGAGGACCTTCAGAGGCACAGCTGGAGTGAATGGAAAAAGTAAGTGTATAGGCCATGCTGCTGTTCATGGTGTGATGATAAGAAGTCTCTTCTCTTCCCAGTGGATCTCAGACCTATGGCCTGTGGGAGAGCTGCCTTGTGCACCCAGGAGAGCACAGCTGCTGAAGGATCCCCACCTGAGATCATCAGAAACTATTCCTCTTCCTGGATAAGCCCACCTGAACTCAAGTGGGGATGTTGCAGACCTTACAGCCTGTGCCACCTAATTTACTCCTTGATGAACAGTACATTTCTTCCATGTGTGGTTTTATCTCCATCACAGATGAGGATTGGTATGAACGGTGACACTTGTGGGAATCTGGAAATCGTATATTTTCTACAGGACAGCACTGGACTATTGCAATGAGCTGCTCTGCAGGCAGAGGTGCCAGGGAGAGTTGTTGTGGTACCTCTGTGCACTCTCAGAGCTTGCTGCAGACAGACTTAGCACCAAGAATTCAAGATTCACACACAGTCCCCAAATGATTGGAGATCCTTCCTTTTACCCACCAACCGGCTTTTCAGCCTGTCTGGCTAGGAAGAGGAATGGAAATTTTCACTTGCCAGAAATCTTTGTGTTTCCAAATCAGTCTCTGTGAGGAATCAGAAGGGAAAGTTGAAATTTCAAAAAGCAAAAGAAAACTGTGTCCAAACTGCAGATTGCACATAAACAGCAAATGTGGAATGCAAAAAAAATCTCTGCTTTGCCAGTGAAAGAGTAACTTGTGAAGGGGAAAGTTCTTGCCATATTTTTAAAATGAAGACTGCTGCTCAGCCTGGAAATTTCAAGGTGGAATGATTTGTATTGTTGCTTTGATTCTCCCGATCAGGAAAAAAAAAAAAAAAAAACCCCAAACAATCAACTGTACTAAAGTATTTTCCTTAGAAGAATTTTGATGTTGGAATAACAACATTTTTCTCCATAAGAAAATCTTAAGCAAAATAGATCAAGTCCTTCTATTCAGATACACTCAGACTCTAATCTTACTTTTTTCTTTCTGCCATCTGAGCTATTAAGAAGTTTGTTTCTTCAGAAAAAAACAAATAAAAAATCAAAGTCACCCATGTAGTCGCAGAATCCAGAAGCCGGGGCTTTAGTGAAAACACCAGATATCACAAAGGGCCCAGTGCTATACATAGCTCAAACACTGCACTGCCATAGACCAGAAAATGGGGAAGAATTAGATGAGTATAATAGCTCAATACCTTATTTATAGTGTGAAACTATGTAGTAGTGGTGGGATGAGCTCTGGTTGCCATTTCCCTTGCTGTGCTTGCGCCCAGTAAAATAAAAACATGTGAGACAGTCTGAGTCAGTGTCATCCATTTCAGAAGGACACCTCCAAGGCAGGCTATTTTAATCTGCCTTGACATACTCTATCTGCTGTTATAATCATCCTCCTTCTTTTTTTGCTTGTGCTTTACATACAGATGCCCAGTGCAGATTCATGGTCTGAAGTACCTCATGACCTTTGGTATGCGCAGGTTCATATGAGGTTTTTCTCCTTATTTTCTCTCTTACTCTGATGTGAAGGCTTGCAACGCTGTTCTTTATGAACAAGACACCTGTCCAGGTGAAATTCTAGCACAGCACTGGAAGTGCCAAGGACAAGTCTTGTTAATAAACACAGGCTGCTTGCATTCTTCCAGACACTGGATGCATGAGAAAATCTTGGAACACGGAAGGCTTAAGCATTAGGAGCACTGAGTACAGCAGTGTTTCAAGTCTGGAAGATTTTACTAGTACTCAGCAAACAGATAATCCACCAGAACCATCAGTGGTAAATTTGGTAGATAGACTTCTACGAAGCCATGATGTAGGAATCAGACAGGTGGCCTCATGGCATGGGGAGGTTTTCTTTGATGGTTTTATGGGTCAGAAATGGTGGGAGGAGAAGCTAAAAGCATTATGCTTTTTTTTTTTTTTCTCCCATGCAGTAGGTTAACGATTCATGGAATCCCATCCAATTTCAAACATTAAAAACTCAGGTGGTTCTAGAGACCTGTGCAAAATGCCCCCATAGCTACTGTCCTCTGAGACCACACTGCAACACCCACCACTCCCTTCCTCCAGTATAAGCAGGCAGTGGGAACCACTGGCTGCTGAGCAGAGCACGGCTGCTGTCACATTCACAGCAGGGCCCAGTGAAGGGAAGCCTATGCCCATAGGAGATAGACATCCCCTTGGCTTTTGAAAACTACGTTCTTATTTTACAATCCCAAGACAGTCAGCAGCCCAATGTGTAGCAAATCTGATCAGAGAAGAGGCATGAAGGTTTCTCATCTGAGGTCTGCAGGTCACAGCCAACTGTAACCTCACAATCCCAAATGTGCATGTAAAATTCCCTTGCTGAGCACCTTCCCCCCAGAACTTCTGCATCACACTGACAGGATCACACACTCCCAGTGCACTCCTCCTGCAATAGCAGGGCTTCAGGGATGAAGACTGATGTAAGGCCTTAATTAATCAGTTAATTAATCCCAAACTTTTTAACCCTCCAAATCCCTGCTGCGCTCTAGTTTGGCAATTTGTTCATTGGCAGAAGTTTGTGTTTGAACTTGCATCATTTTTCCCCCAAGACAGCAGTGAAATATAATCATGTCATTACAAGAGTGAGTGTGCCTTTGCTGTCGATGTGTATATGTGTGTGTGCTTACCACCGTCTCCTGTGTTAGGAGCAAGGTCTGTTGGGAACATTTCTGTGCTATCTCTAGCCTCTCCTTGGATCCTCTTTTGCAATGGACAGTGCAAGGATAAAGTTGGGTTCTGCAGGGGTGTTAAAGCTCCCTTTTCTTGTCTGCACTGGTCAAGCCAGTCCAAATGCTCAGACTGTACTGATACAGGCACCTCCTTTGGCTCTTTCTTGGGAAACGGTCTTGGTGGGGTTTCCCAGCAGCATCAGGACCACCCCAAACAGCAGAGGTGTGACACACAACCCTCAGCTTGCTAGAGGAACAGCAGTTAAATGCACGGTCTCTGGCTATCACAGGAAATGGAAACCTGCTCTGCTGGGATCCTGCACTGCTTGTTTTGGGGTAATGTTATATCTAAAGTGGCAAGACATCTTGTCCTCTCCCCTGGCAGGCAGGAACACCTGAATATATTCTAGAGCTCCAAACTTTTCTTTGACACTTTACCCTGCTTCCATCCCAGTCCCTGGCTGAGCTGGAGAACTGCCCACCATACCCAGGCTGTTACCCACACCTCATAAGTCACTGGTTTCAGATTTTTGTTTCTTTCCCATCCCTTGCTCCCCTGAGTATACACACTCACTGTCCCTTGCTGAATCTGCAGCCTCTCACTCTGAGACAAGCCCAGCAGCCAGGTTTGGGTGCCCAAGCTCCAGCTGGCACTAGTCAGGAGAAGGACCCCAGGCAAGTGCTCCAGATCCTAAACACCACATCTGTGCTGTTACTCTGCTGGTGCACGTCCCTGTTTCCTGGGTTTTTATAGCACATCTTTGTGCCACTTGGCTACAGTAATGAGGCCCCACCTAATTGCCATTCAATAAACTCCAGTTAAATTAACAGCTCCATCCAATGATCACCAACATCTGCTGTTCATCAGGAAAACTTCCTTCCCCTCCTGCTCCCTATGTCTCCTTAAATCCCAATTCCCCAAAATTCAGCCTGTCAGTACCTACTGAAAGGGTTGTGAAAGCTGGTCTGAAAGCCTTGCCATAACCAGGGGATTTTTGTGAATGAGAGCAGGAGGGGAAGGTGGTGGGTGTGCAGGCAGAGAGAGGATATAAGAAAGAATGTCTGTGTTCAAGAGAGGAAAGACCAAGGGATTTTGTGGTGCCCCAGGGCAGAGGGTGCCAATGTGTGTATGAGTGTGTGATAGACAACAGAAAAAGGAGAGCAGTGCAATGAAGGCCAGTTGCAGACTTCAATGCCTCAAGAAAGAGGGTATGACAGGCAGGGCAGGTGGAGTGGACACACACACTTGCAACACATGGGAGGAAGCGTCCCTTTGTGTCCATGGGGTGCATTCACACAAGTGAAGTTGTGTGTGCAAATGTTTGTCTGATTGTGGTGCAGTCATCTCTGTGCTCTTTTTTGATGGGCATAAGCTAGGTGTAACTCAAAAGTGCTGTCTGTACTCTTAGCTGTGTTTGACTGGTGTATGAACCTGCTCACGTGCATGGGAGCGCATGCTTAGCTGCAATGATGGGACTAGGTGAGCTGGACCAAGACACAGGTACAAGAGTACATGAGCATCTCTATAACCTTGCCTCAGAAACACCCATTATCCTGATCTCTGGATCCTTTGTCACACTGGCAATTTATTCTCCCCACATTGCATATGGAAATACTGGTGGGGACGTGACTTCAACAGCTGACACTGGCAGGGACAATGACTCCATAGGAGCTTTACACTCGTGGACTCACCACTTCTGCCTGAGGATTTAGTTCGGCATCAGTCCATCTTTAATTGAAAATCAGATCCCAAATCTGATTTTTATAGGTAGGTTCAGTCTGTTTGTATACAGATGTGGAAAGCTTGTGTGTGCGTTACCATCTCCAACAGCACCAGTGACTGGGGAGAAGGAAGGTCACCTCTCTGATTCAGAGGTTAACAGGGTCATGCTTCACTTGTGAAAAAAACCTCTTTCCTAAAATTAAGCCTCAGCGTTGCAGAAAGACAGGCCAGACAAGCCATTAAAAAAGGTCAAAGATATTATCAGCTCCTAATCCAATTAGGTACTGATTATCTGTGAATTCAGCACAGCCTCACTGTTAGAGCTATGCTTAGGAAAATGAGCATCTCCAAAAAAACAGCTGGAAATAAAAGGAGCTCGGAGAGCTCAGGCAGCCTTGTGAGAGATTATGGCACTACCTGGGGAGCACTGTCTGTAGCAAGAGCCACGTTGGGTTTTCATTGCTCTTTCTTCATACACATTAGCTGATGGGTGACATTACATTGCAGGTGGAGGAGGCAGATCTGAAACCATCCCTTCTCCTGAATATAAGTGAATATAAGAACAAAGGGAAATGAGAATTTCTGTATTCGATTAAAATCAGTGATGCAGCAGCCTGACTTGTTTGGAATTCTCCAGCACAACAATTTTAATGGAAAAATATCATTCTGGCAAAACCAACAGTTTCCATGGGGAAATAACTGTTTTACCATTTATTTGTTGTGTGGTGGGGTTTTGTTTGTTTTTTTTTATTTGTATTTTGGGTCAGCCCAGCAAAAAGAAGCACATTTTAAGTAGGTTTCCTACTAGTGATGTTCTGGAAAAAAAAACAAACCAAACTTTCAGCAGGATAGAAATCTAACTGTTTTAAATCTGGAACTTGATTGCTTTATTAAGGGGATTATGTGATACAGTTCTGAGATACCAGGGGAATGGATTTAGTCCCCTAGCAGGCAGTCTGACTTTGAGAAAAGAGAGTTTGTATTTGAGCACTGGCTGAAAAAGTTATGGAAATTACCCCCTGTGGTTTCATCCCTCTTGTCTCCAGACAAGAAGGTCTTTCAATTTTTTTTCATGCTGATAACAGGACTGAACCATGGCTAGCTTCAATTCCCAAAATGGAGCACCTTGCACACGTTGCTGTGGCAAACCTCCATGTGGGCGTGAATGGCTTTGGGTGGTTTCTTGTAATCAGGGAGACATGTTCTGGCCAAGGAAAATCCTGCTGCACTGAGACCTGGATTTCTTTTTAGGTGGTGGTTGATGCAAAGGATGAGTTTGGAGAATGCCTCCCTCTGCCTTTTGCAGCTCTCCCTTCCTGAAGACAGCATGGGTTTAGTTTCTTATTTATAAAAAGGCAAGTGATGTAAATCTCTTTCCCTCTGTTTTACAGTCTCCCATGCCTGGCTGGGCAGAGCTGGACAGCTTTGCAGTAACTAGCTGAGCAGCTCTATGGATTTCCAGTGTTGCTGTTTGGCTGCAATGACACTTCGATTGTATCTTCTGCCTTAGGAAAGTGATACTCTTTTAAAAGCAAACCTGCCCATCAGCAGAGCTACCTGGGGCAGGGGCTTGCAGATGTTGCTAGGTGGGGATCAGACCAGGAGGGAAGCACTTCTGGTGGAACCAGGACTCTGGTACCACTTCCTAACCTCCAGGGGAAAAAAAAAAATCTTATCACAGGCTGGACCTGCCAAGGATGTTCAGCACAGCAGGAGTTGAACCAAGCTGAAGCTGAATGCCAATGGTAGTTCTTGTTTCTAAAACATATTTGCTACTCAGCCTTGTGAAGAGGGAGTTTCCCCTCCATATTTTATCTATGAGAGCAGCTTTTTGGCCAGGCAGTAGCACTCAGAGTCTCTGCTTTGGGTTTACATCTGCTTAACATCTGGGCTTGAGGTTTTAGCCACGCAGGAATGGTCACCAGCATGCACTTGTAAAGGGCATATATTACACTGCATTAACTTCACATGGACACGTGTGAGCAGGATTAAGAGGCCATAATCACATTCAGCTTGGTGGGCTTTTGAAAGAGAAATCAAATGAAGGCTGTGAACAAGGACATCCCTGCAGGAGCTTAACGCAATTTGGCTAATCCACTTGGTGTGTAAATGGTTTGTTCAACCTCATCTTTCCTGCCAGTGTGTATAGACAAAGTGGGAGTGAGTGCACACGGGATGGAGACCATCAGGTAGCTGAGTCAAGCCTTCTGGGGGATCTATCCCTGGGGTTCCCCTCCCATTCCCCTTAGAACAGGGCCTTTCCTTGGGAGTCTGAAACAAATGGGGGTAAATCATGATGGGCAGAGCTGAAGGTAGTTTCCCCGGTTAAGTGAAATACAGAGGAGATGATGTTGGTAAATAGGCTATTAACACCCAGTGTCATTCCATTAATTTAATAGATCTGTCCTTTTCTTCCTCCCACCTTCCCTGGGCTGGAAGGGAGAACCCAAAAGTGAAACAAGGGCTGTTCTTGTCTCTGTCCCCCTCCTGGAAGCTCAGACAGCTCTAGCACCACTGCTGTGCCTTTGATTTGACAAAGGTGACCAGCAAAGGCAAATGCTCCCTCCATGCCAGGAAAGAAGGAATTTGGTGTTATTTTCTACCTTCTTTCCTCCTCTAGGAAGGCAAACAGATGCCTTCCAGACAGGACCTGTACAGCTCTGCCTCCCATGCTTAGAGGGTCTCTCTCCCTCTACATCTCCTCAGAAAGGAAAAAACCTCCAGAGGATGAGAAAAGCTGCTGGCCCTGTCTCTGGGCAAAGGTCTTTGCTGATAGAGAGCCAAGACTCGAGGCAGAGGATGCGAAGGTTCCCTGGGCTGAGCTTCAAGGCCATGACCAGAGGAAGAACTGCAGCCAGTCCCCAGCTGGAACAGTTTGCCATGGAGCCAGTGCCCACAGCATTGATACCCAAGGTGCTGCCACCTGGTTAAAGGAGCAGTTCTATTAGGGCATGAAATAAATTAGGGTATTTTGTTCTCTATGTGCTGCTCTCTGGGCCCTAGCATAAGCTATACCACAAGGGAGAGTTATCCATGGAGGAGACGCTGGTGACCACAGACCACGGCTGTTCACATCCCAGGCATTTCTCTGGCAGTCAGTACAGTCAAAGCAAAGGGAGTGAGCACAAAGTAGAGACAGGCAGAGAGGCAAGATGTGAAGCTGTCACTAGGACCACAGCTGCCCTGCAGGAATGGCCAGGCATAGGGACATCGAGCACCTCTCCTCTGCAAAAGTGGCAATGGCTGTGTCCCTTTCTCTAGCTCATTTACCTGCCTAGGTGTGGCTGTAATTAATTTACACCTGTAAAATACTGCTTAAAAATCCTCACAAGCTGACATCACAGACATGGAATAGTGTGACTGACCTGCATGCATTCACAGAAATCCCAGACTCTAAGGCCTTCCCAGACCACGTGCAGTTTCATCCAGCCCTTACCACCATGGATCAGTGGAGATTTTGGTTGCCAGGTAGAGATCTCATTGAATTTTTTTCCTTTTTCTTTGTAATTGATGTTGCTATGTCAAGAAAGAGTTGCCCTATCAGACACCACACAGCTACAGGTAAAGATGGCTACATTTTGTGGGAGGCTTAATTAGAGAAAAGGATTTGAGTGACCTGCCTTGGCACTAAAAAAAGCCCTGTTAGAGCCAGCCTTGCCTCAGGAAGATGGGGCAGTTTGGCAAGCACTGTCAGGAGGGAGCTCCCCAGCTCTAACCAGCCCTGCTAACCAAAGTCCACAGCATCTTCCCCTCCAGTATAAGGCAGCACATCTCTCAGTTTTTAAAAGCTTGCTTTTCCTATCCCTTTGCCAATGCATCCAGAACAGTCCCATGTGCTTGGTGACACTGCTGCCTTAGCACACCACAGGCCACCCCACAGATTCTACTGACAGGGAAATGGGGTGAGTGAGGATGATTGAGATAGAGGGGAGATGCAACAGGAGGCGCTTTGGTTTCCGTCATGCCTGGTCCCGTGGGAAGACAGGGAGAAGGTGAGCAGAAACCCTGCTCCAGCATGCATCCCTCACATCCCCCTTTCCAATGACCCTTGGGCAGCTGCAAAATTCACCACTTTCCCAGCACTTGCCCAGGAGGGAATAACAATAATAAAAACAAAATTAGAATGACTCTCTTCCCCAGACTGAGGGGGTGGGAAGGGAACAAGCTCTTGGGAACGGCTTGGATTTCACAACCTCTCCTGGCAAACGTGACTTTTCAGAGAGAAAGTCACCGCCACTGGCTTGTCCTTTGTGCCTGTAGAAACAGGGTCCTCTCTCAGCCTTTCCCTTGTCATTGGATCTGGTCAGAGGGGCTACAGTCCTGCCACTTTCCCCATGCAAAAGAAGCACATTTGTCATCCCTGCTGCAGGCTCTACGTTCCCAGCCTCTCTTGCTTCATTTAAAGAAAACCCCCAATCCCCCAACAATGTAGAGCCTGAAATCTTTTCTTCCTACTTGATACTTCATTATTTTGATTGCTTTTTATTGATTGACAGAACTGCCTTAGCAAAGACCCAGGACCCTCAGAGAATTGCAAGTGGCCAATACAGTCCTGCTCTCACACACATGCACACACCATCTCCCACTGAGCATGGTGGAGCCTGGTTCTGAAACACAGCTTCCTTAGAGGGATGGTGAGAAGACAGGAGCTGATTTCTCTACCAAGAAGGGTAACACTGATCTGGTCCATCAGGAGGCACAGCCAGGCATGAGACTGCAAGCAAGAACTTCATTAACAGTGGTCAAAATGGTCTTTCTCTGTGTACAAAGGGCAGGCTGTGGCTCTTTGGGAATCACTGCACAGAGACACATTGCTTCATCAGTGATACACAGGACCTGGCAGGATCTTTGGTCTCCTTCCCATCCAAAAAAAAAAATCTCCCTGCTTCCTCCAAACCCATGCCACAGCTCCCCACAGACCTCACGTGAAGGGTGACTCTGACTTTCCAGCCATGTTCACATGGCTGTAAGTCACCTCAGCCACAAGACACCAACCTCTGTCCCAACCTTCAAACCTGCCTGTGCTTTGCAAACAGGTACAGGGCAGCCAGATTCACTAAGCCAGTTTCACTGTGGACACCCAGCCCTAAATACCTGTGAGCAGACTTCAGCTCCTGCCTCTTCTGGGAACACAAGGATGGATGGATGAATTGATTCCAGCTGTGAGAAAGATCCTGACTTTGCTTCTGCCCTGGGACTTTGTGCATAGGTGCATTTTCAGGGTCTATACTGAGAGAGGGGGCATAGATTCTGGCTGCAAAATGCACGAGGTCACAGCTTGTCCACAGGACTGGGAGAGCTTGCCTTTGTATGTGAGACAGACTGGCCCAGCTTGCCAAGACACCCTGCAGTGGGACAGACAGCTCAGCTGGTGCTTGGGGGATTTAAACCCCAGGGATACGGGCAGGAGGGTCAAAGCAGCCTGACGGGGACTTCCCAACAGCAAACCCCTTTTTACCACTCTGAACTTCTTGCTAAGCATGCAAACCCAATTAAGCAAAGTGCAATGGTCAGGGCTTGTTAATATTAGGGCTTGGCTGGTTTCATTCCTGGCAGCCAGAAGGCAGGAACCAGGGTGGAGGAATGGGCAAGGCAGGGAAACCACACAGCATAACAAAACTCTGGCAGCTTTCCTGCACTCTCTTTATAGGATTTAGGAGGACAAAAACTCCCAGCAGCCAGATCTCCTGAGGTGGTCTAGAGGATGCACCTGCCTGCCCTGGGTATTCAATCAAACCAGAGGATACTTTGGTTTCCTGACTTTGAGGGCACATTGCTCAGAAAGTACGAGACAAAATGCAACTGTCAGAATACAGATCTTGGGCATGATATATGGGGCAGTGAGATGGGCTGCTGCTTGTTATCCCCTGCCCTGTCGCAGCAACAGACAAGGGGACGATGCGGAGAGTTGCTGCCAGCCAGCAGGCAGATCACAGGGAGCCCAGCCACAAGGGAAAAAATGGCCTGAAAGGATCACTTGTAAAGGTGAGGAGAGCACTAGCTATTAACCTGCTGCAGACACTGATTAAAGAGACGCTATCCTATAGATTACATTCAAGGTTTTCTAGCCACACTAGGAATAGCAATAATTGCTAACCTGGGGGCTTCCAGTTCTCTTTCCAAGTGTTTTAAATTTTAAAGCAGACATTTTCTCTCCTTCCTGCAGGCAGGAAGCTGTCGGGCTGCCCCAGCAGTGTTTACCCGGCGCTAGCTACCATTAGACCAGCACTTCAGCACCATTCACTGAGATGACTTTGCACAAGCACAAGGGGTTGCTTTGCCCTGTCTGAACAAAGCACTTAAGCAAAACAGCAGAATAAAAGCCGAGGATGCAAGCTGAGCCAGCTCACAAGGCAACCTGCCTTCACCTGCCCCAACACATCAAGGAAGCTTTTTCTCCTGCCAGCTCCATAGCACTGAGCAGCAGGTGGGATCCTGTTCCCAGTGGCAACCACTGGTAGCAGGTGAGCTTCCTGCAAGGATAGCACCACTTTCCAGTGCTCACACTACCAGTGCTCCAGCCACCAAGTGCCTTCCTTCCCACCTGATCCCATCTGCAGCAGTTTCCAAGACAAGGCCATAGAACCACCTCAGAAGCCCCTGAGAGTGACATTAAAGCAGATTCCAGGTGACTTTTCTGGGGCTGTACATTTTAGATGGGTATTTGGAAGGGTCAATAGCAGAAAAATGTGATATTCTGTGGAGATGTGAAAGGAAGAGACCCGTGACTTGCCTGATTCCTAAATGTGGCAATTCAGGAACATGGCAGCTCCCACACCTCTCTGGGGCCCAGGAGGAGGAAGATCAGAGGCAAGGGGATGACAGCACCACAGGCCACTTTGCACCCTCCCCCAGATGCCTTTGCTTGCCCAAATGCTGTGTGTCAGCACCCATAAGTAAGGGAACCACGTCCAATTTTGCCCTGTGTCCTTGACAGGAACCTGATAACCCAGAGAGGAAGGTCTCCAGCTCTCCCATCACAGTCAAGGATCTGTGTGGCAGAGAAGGACCAGAGCAGCTCTGCAAGTCAGCACTGCTTCCCTCTGCCTCTCCCAGCTCCTTGTCCAGATCACCAGCTTAGACCTTCCTAGAAAACTAATCTAGGGTATTTGCTTCTCAGAACAGATTATCCTGAGAAACAAGCTATCTCCTTCTATGGGATCATGGTGTCTCTCCAAGGGCCAACCCTGAGGAAGTAAAGGAGCAAACACTGCCCATCATCCCCTTACAACCACAGGTTCACAACTGCTCTGAGTCCACAAAAACAATAAAAAGGGCAGACTGGACAACATGGCCATGCTCCTCCCCTTCACGGGACTTCTGCAGCAGACTATGTTTTTGCTGGGATCATTTTTTGACAACAACCAGCAAGTCTTTCCAAGGGGAAAACGTCTGCAGTATCGGTGCTTGGGGCCAGCATACAGGCCCCCATCCTCAGACCTGCTTTGCCGTGGGACCTCTGAGCTTCCCTAGTATCTCCCAGCAGAGGGAAGCACTGGCACAAGGACATGACCAGGTTACAGCAATTATTTTGTGTGATGCTATTGATGGACATTAGCACCCTGCTTCCCTCCTGCTCCCTCCTGGGAGCCAGGGCACTCCTCAGTCGCACTGGGTGCACATGCAAGGGAATGGAGTGCCAGGACTCCATGTTTGGAGTGCCTGGTAGCTCTGCATACAGGAAGCTCTTTCCTGTGGTGAGGGCAGCTTTAAACAGTGCCTAAAAGCCACGGCATCTTGAAAGAGTTATTCCCTTTGTCTAATTTTCCTTTTTTCCAGATCTGACTTAAAACAGAGATCAGGATGACTCTTAGCAAGCAAAGATCCCATGACTGTTTCCCCAAGAGCCAGGATATTAGTCCTTGTATCCTGGCCATATTCCAGCTTGGGAAATTACCTTCTGCCTCCCTAAATCCCCCCTGTGGCTTCAATTGGATACAGGCTTCTTCTGTCTCTTGCTGAAACTGCTGTGCAGGGTTGCTTTATGCGGTTAAGCAGCTGCTATCAGAGGTGGGTGACAGGATTAATCTCAGGGGTGCTGGGGTCAGAGCCGAGCAAGGGCAGGGAGCGCCGCCTACCGAAACACCTCTGCACCAGCCTCTCCCCGGGGTTCTGCTCAGCCCCAAATGGGGGTCGTCTCCCAGAGTTGCCCCTATGGGCTCCTTTCCCGAGCTTAGACCCTTTCTTTTACCCTCTTGGTGTGGCAGAACCATGACTAGCACACAAAGATGGATTTTGCTTAATTTTCTGGCATGTCAGCTGCTTGGCCAGACACCAGCTGCCAGAGCATCGACTTGCTCATGCACCTGGAGAACACGTGCTCTTCTCACAGGCACGTTTAGGCACAGGATCCCTCTCCCCATGGTTAGTCCTGATGTCTTTACAGAATAATTATGGGTTTTCAGCCATTCCAGGACTTGTTTCTCTGGGAGCAGCTGTGGGGCCCCTTGTGTGGGCTGCTACACCTGCAGTATGGGGTCCTTAGCAGAAATGGGCCATGGCACATTGTGGGACCCTGCTCAGAAGAAGGGCCCTGCTCTGCCCTAAGCCTGGGTCACAGTCTGCAGTAGGACCCCTTTTACAAGCCCTCATGCTGGGGAAGGCACCATCACAGTTCAATCTACAGAGTCACCCAACACTGGAGCAAATCTTGGGAGCCAAGAACACTGGAACAAGAATCCCAGAGGGCTCCAGACTGAAGTTGTTCAACCTCAAGTTAAAAATGCAACACTGTTGAGCAGCCAGATTTTGTGGTGTTCTTGTTGCCAGAATCTATACAAGCAAATTACTTTGCTGTCAGGAATACAGAAGGAGACAGAGAAATCCCCTGCCCAGGCACTCTGGAGACATACCCACAATATTCTGAGTAATGCAGCCATCTCACTGACATCCCCTGACATCTGGAGAATACAACAACAACAACAACAGGGAAAAAAAAATCTTTAAAGTCATTTAGTAGATGTAATTTGTGGATAAAATATAATATACAGTGAAAGGTGGGGACAGCAATGGCCTTTAACAAAGGGTCTTGGAGGAAATCTCCTATGTTTGTGCATGCATGAATATATATACACAGCTACACATACATCTGTTCAACGTTCTTCCTGGGTTCTGTGTGTGCATATGTAAATATGTCTGTGCATGTGCCTGTGCTGTGGGCAAGAGTGCTGCCAAGAGCGATAAAATTTCAATCCAGCGTGCAGAAAGCGTCGGGGCCCACGGACAGGAGCTCAGCCCTCTCCTCTCCCCATGAATCACAGCCCACGGATGAGGATCAGTACAAATGTCAACTCTGGTGCCAGCTTTTCATCCCTGGCTCCACTGGGCTGGATTCTCTCCCTTCCCTACCCCCTACANNNNCCCCCTACATCCCCCTTTTCCCTACCCTGCCCCCCCTTCCTTTCTCAGCAGGATGACATTCATCCATCATCAGCATTTTAAGTGCTGGCATGTCATTGAGGCTGTCAGCCGCCCTCTTTGCTCAGCGCGAGGTGCTCTGCTCGGTGGCTTGGTACGACCGTTTCCATTTGGAGCCCGTAATCCTCCTATTTGGGTTAGTTCCACTCGGTTTCACGGAGTGCAGAGTAAAGGGAACCCAATGGGATAGCAGTAAATTATATAAAATAGAAAGCTTGCTCTAATAACTCCGACCATGGGATACTCAGGCACAGATGCAATGCCAGGGGTTGAGCGCTACAATGTGCCACAGTAAATCCCCTAGAGCCTGCTTTTACCCCCAACACTTTGGGTCCCACCTCAGTGCCACCAGGTGTAAATCTGGAATTAACTCCCCTGACTTCAGTAGAACTACTTCAGATTTATGGCTGTGAAACTGAGCTTGGGATCTGGCCCGAGCTCAAATCTAGTGGGTGTAAACTGAGCTCCAGCAACCTGGCCCCACAGCTGAAAAATTGTTCAGCATAAGGAGAAGGGGCTGGAGACAGAGTTACTTGGGAAAGTCAGCACAAGGTGCCAGGGAAAAGTCACTTTGCTATCCCTTACCCAGAAGGCTGGTGTTCCTCAGAGGTCTGCCTGTATTTCACCACATGAATATGTACTGATATCAGACATCTCTTCAAAAAAGACAGGCTGTCCAGTGGTGGGTATCACTGGCAGGGACACCTGCCCCCATGCCCCACTGCTCATCTTCCAACAAAACCCTGTTCCCCTTTGAAACTCACGCAGCCCTAACCCACACACATCCTTGCCCCAGCTACTCCAGGTGCCACTGCAGCAAAAGGTGGCCAGAGAGATGGCACAGCTGCCATCCCAATCCCACAGTGTCATGCTCAGCTACTCAGGTTTAAACTAAGAGTTAGAGGAGATGCTTATTTTAGAAGCAAGTTGTTTTTGCAGCATGCTTAGTCAAAGCAAAAGCAGGAGGAGAGGCAGCAGAATTATTTAAAGGGAAACCCCCTGAGCATGAACCCAAGCACCGGGCTAATTTTAGAAGCCAGAATATCCTAGAGTCGTGACAACAGACTCAACAGGACTTTAAGAAATGGGCAGCACACCAGAAGAAAGCCAGGTCCAGGGCTGTCTGTGTACTCACTGGTGCTGAGTGCCTGTGTGGATGCACTGAATAAGCCACTTAGGCTGCAGCAAGCAGATTATTGCTCTGTGCCTCAATTCCCCCAACCCGGTATGGGGACACTGCTCTTCTATAAGGTTAATAAAAGGGTCACAACCCAGGGTTCGCAGATGGCAACTAGAAAAGTACAGTTTATTTTAATTGCTGAGAAAACATTAAGGAATCTCTGAGAGCTGGTTTGTGTTTGGGGTTTTTGTTTTGGGGTGGGTTTGTGTTTTGTTTTTTTTGGGTTTTTTTTTTTTTTTTGCAAAGCTGTTGGGATAAAATTCCACAGCCACTTCTTAGTAGAGGTGTGAGCATTTGAGGAAAGGATGCAACCAGAGAGACAGAGCTATATGCAGCCAGCTGATGGGGTTTCATTCCCCAGCCAAAGACTCAAGATTAGGATATAACATCACCTCTGCTACTCCTGAAGCCTTGCTCCACTGCTCTAAGTACTACAAAACCCTGAAATAAGTGTTTTCCTGTCCACAATGCCTGTGCATGGCAGCACTTTGAAGAACAGCAGTCACAGGCCCACAGAGCCTTGGTCACCCTCCTTTGCTTGACAGGCAACAGCAGAGCGGCATGCCAAGGGATGTGCATGTCTGCCTGCGCTCCTTCCCTGCAACCTGCCAGTCTGCTGATCTATAAGCTAATCCTACCCCAAGCTGATCTATAACTAATTCACTTACAACACAATTGCAGTATTGATTCCCAAACTGCTTTGCAGACAGTGCTAAAATGTGTGTGTACAGCAGGGACAAGGGAGCCAGATGACAAAAAGCCAGAGCATGGGGAGGGCTCTGCTCTTCACAAGGCAGATGAGAGCATGCTGCAGAGCTGGCTTTGTGTGCACCCTTTGAGTCTTTCCCTTTGTCTCTGCTGCTGCTGAGGGCTGTGGCTGACTACAGAAAGATCTGAACATGCCTTCTGCCCAGTCATCCTTTGGATCCTATGCATCCATCATCATTACATCTGCTAAGCAAGGACGGTGTATCACCATGGGAAGGATAAGATGCTTTTTGACCATCCCCACCACCTTGGGAGAGCAATCACAGTCCTGCACTGTTCCACTGCTATGGAGCCATAGCTGTGCAGCCGAGCCTGAGCAACGAACGCTGACATTCAGAGAAGCACACAAGCAAAGAGAACTTCTCCAGGGTGTCTACATTTACCCTGCATCTGGGCCTAAACTATAGCAATTGCTCTATCACCCAACGACCCCTCCCCAGCCAAGAAGGAAGATAGGGAAAATGAGAGGAGACATACAGGCTGAAATTAAAACAGACTTCATGAAACAACAAAACCAATACCAGTATAAATTAAATAAAGGTATAGTTACCCCAGAAAATGTACAACAGTCACAACGAGTAGGAAGGCAGTCTTCAGGAGCAGGATCAGAAGAAGCCCAGGCCAAACACTCCTCACCCTTAGCAAACTCCCCTCTTTATACTGAGTGAGAGGTTTGTGGGATGGGATACACCTGTGAGCCAACTCAGGTCATCTTCCTTGTTTGACTCCAAACTGCTAATGGCCTGCAGACCACGACTGGCCTGGGATTCTGTCCTAGTGAAACCAGGATGCAGGGTCACACTTAATGGGGGAGGTGAGGAAGCGGTTGTGTTTCCAGCCTGTTCCAGCTCTCTCTGGGGATGGGCTGGAGCAAGAATTGTGATTATCTGGGGAGCTGACCACTTCCACAGCTCCTGGTCCATCTCCAGAAGACAGAGTACTCATCCCATCACAGCAATTGCTCTCTCCCTACCTCTCCAGAAGCCCTTGCCCTGTATGGACCAACAGCGTTTTGAGGGTTGGTCCTGAGCATGGTACTTTTGCACCAAGCTGGTTTGGGATCAGTCTAAGTCTACAAAATCCAGCACAGCTCAGGACCAGTAAGCTTGGTACCTTCCCAATCCCTGGAGAAAGCACAAGCTGTTCTAGAAAGTTAACTCCTGCACTGAGCAGCATGGCAGAGCACACAGGGGCAACAGGGAGGTTAAACCTCTTCCAACACCAGTGAGAGGCGCATAATTCCCATGTTTCTTCCCAAAGTTTACACCATTTATGCTAGTAGAGCATGAGAATGCTGATGCTACCAAGAAAAGCCCGCGTTTTAGTCAGTGGTCTCTGAGAGTGACTTCACTCTGGAAGCCACGTTTGAAAGCTTGATTTATGCAGCACAAAGTAAAGAAGACATATTTAGTGATGAATGGAAATGTCATATTGATCCTATGGACAGACTGTGAAATACTGTTGTACATGGGCTGTCGCTGAATCCACCAAGCGGGTGGAGGCATTCGACAGCAGGGCAGTCGATATGCAGAACACGCTGCCCCTCGTGTGTCTGCCTACTCGACAAGCATCACCAAACCAGACTGGGAATCAGGAGAAAGCCCCTAAGCTGCAACAGAGTGGATGTTGAAGTACTTTCCCATCCACCCAATGGTACCTTTAGTATCTCAAGGGCATTTGCAGGCATGAACGTTCAGGGTGGCAGGGCTGTCATGGAATCACACACAGCACAGTGGGGATCTGACTGAGGCCAGGGCAGTTCCAGCATTAAATAATATTGACAAGAGGCAGGACTGTGTGTGGTGGAAGGACAAAGGTATGTGTTGCTCACTAAATACAGCTCATTGATGGCCCTCCCACACAGTCTGTAGCAGGAGCAGCACTACTTATGTGCATCCTACACGTGCGATTCTCTCCCTGTAGAAAAGGTGACGTAACCAGGGTTGCCAGCACTCAGGCAAGATGCCTCAGAGTGGAAAATTGAGGGCCAACAGAGCTGTTGAGTCTAAGGATGGTCTGTGGCATCTTTGGAAAAGGGACCCCACAATCACACTGCTATTTAGGGTTACCCCAAAGGGACTTTGGTGGCCACCTTCATACCCCTGCTCTGCTCACACTGCAGCTGTGAGGATCTGTCACATTGCTGTAGCAAAGACAGCTCAGCTGGAGGAAAGTTCCACTTGGACAGAGCAGAGGGGAAAAGTGATCTTAAACTGGCAAAAATAGAGCATCGGCCTCATATAATTTCTCTGAAAACAAGATTTATTGAAGTTCTGTCTGTAGAAATCACTGTAGTGTGGAACACTCAACGTATAGATTCAATCACTGACTCGTACCCTACTACATTTTTCATTAGGAAAAATATTGGCTGGGAAAGTTTGACCTCATAATCTTTGCATTTTAAACAATAACCAAGGAAAACAAAAGTGTCGGGCTAAGGAAATCTCTTCCACTTCAGCACTCCCGTAGGCAGGAGACAGGAGCTGCAATTCACTGCTCTGGACCAAAGCTGCCTGCTATGATCCTTTCTGTCCAGATTGCTCCAGACCTGATGGTCTTTGGTGACATCTATCCAAAGGGTGTCCACAATGCACACCAGTACCTGCTTGAGGACAAAGCCATGCCAGCTGTGTGCTCAGACGGCAGCATTTGAGAAAACTGGACTCTGCTCTCACCATAATTCGGGGGCTTAATGTGCACAAGTGGGAACAATTTCCACTGTAGGGCAAATCAAAGATAACCCTCATCTGAAACTCATCTTTTCAATTTTCAGTAATAAGATGTCCCCAGCCAGCAGTCAGCACAGAGCTGGGAGAGGGGACAGGCAGACAGAGAGATTCCCTTTCAGGAGAGCTGTGGTATCCACCTCCATTTTGGCCAATAAGTCCCTGTCACCCCAGGAGCACCACAAAAGGAATGGTTGGAGTCTCATCTGCTGTTCTGCCACAGCCCTTTCAAATTAATTCCTGTTTTATAGTCTAAATAAATTAACCTCCATCGATCCGAAGTTCCTGGTGCTTTTAATGTCAGTGTCATAATCAGATACCAGAATGGATTTGCCTTTCTAAATCATAGCTCCAAAAGGCTTTCAGTCTGAAGCTCTATTTTACACATGACCCAATTAGACACCACAAGACTTTGGGCCGCAATATCTTGTTGATAGCTGCTTTGCACATACTGTTTGTTGGTGGCCTCCATGACTTAAAGGAGACCTCACCCTAGACCCCATCCCTCTGTGCTTCCCACCACCAGCACTCCTTGGTTCTCACCTTTTGACAGACAGAGATGCCACCACCCTGTAGCAAAAGCCAAACTCAAGAATGCCAGAGGAAGGCAATGTTGCTCTGTCTTTGATTCATGCACCACATCTACATGGGAAGAGGCTTCCAAGCCATTTATGAAGATGAACTCATCTTGAGAGACAGCACGAGAGCTCCATCGGAACCCTCCTGTTCCCACTGGGAATCTCCCAGACGACACAAAGCAAAAACTCAAAGGCTCCAGTTATCTGTGGGTGTCAGTTTCTTTTCCCAAGTAACAAGCAGTAGGAAAAGAGGAAACAGCCTCAGGTTGCACCAGGAGCAGTTTTGATTGGATATTAGGAAACACTTCTTCATCAAAAGGGTTGTCAAGCACTGGAACAGGCTGTCCAGGGAAGTGTTTGCAGTCACCATCCCTGGAGGTTCAAAAGCCATGTAGATATGGCGCTTAGGGACGTGATTTCATGGTGGACTTAGCAGTGCTGTGTTAACAATTGGACTTGATGATCTTAAGGCTCTTTTCCAACCTAAATTATTCCATGATCCCTTTATCTTAAGTATTGAATTGGGCAAAGAGCTTCAGTGGAGATCTTGGAGGACTTTGGTCCCGAGTGTGACTGAACAAAACCTTTCACCCGTGGGGAGAGGAAGGGATACATCACAGGCAGCCACATCAGCTTGGATGAGCAAGAACAGCCCTCTGCTTTTTAGGGAGGTTTTTCATCTTTCCTTTTATCATTGCAGATCTTGGGGCCCTTTATGAGGATCCATCTGATACCAGGGAGGGAATTCCTCTCCACCCCATCTCCCACACTGAGTATCTCCCTTGCAACTTATTCCAAGACCCTTTGGTTTGATTTCCAAGTTCTGACACAGCCATTAGTTACAAAGAGCGATTAGTTTGGTTGTTGTCGTTAAGTCATTTTTTAAATGGCTCCAGGCGGCATCAGAGAACAAAGAAACAAAATACCCGTGAAAAGAGTTAATCACAAATTACTAATTATTTCCCCCTCTCCCTTTGCACTCTTTCCTCCCCAAATCATGAAATATTATCCCCATGAAGAAAGGAAAAGGTCTGTCTGTTCGTGAGCCTTTCACGGATTTTATACACCTAATTCATCAAATAAGAAACATTTCCTTATCATCTGGGATTATTTTGAGAGGAGAGCTCATGACTCCCAACCCTGCTGCCAGGAGCCACAGCGAAGGGTGAAGGCTCTGATTTACAAGTCCCGAGATATAGTCTTGAGCTATGGGCCACAGTGGAGCCTTGCCAGCTCAAGGAACGAGCCCTAATACTTTGGTGAGGGACAGCCACTGAGCCGGGCTCTTCATGTGGAGAGATCCCATGACTCCAAGGGTTTCTAAACCCATTTGGATTTTATGGGGCTGCTGATTTCAAACAGGCTGAGTGCTTTGAACAAGGCGCTGTGCATGCCATTTGGGGTTTTGTATTTATTTATGGCAAGGTCTTTTATTCATCTTTCCATATGGAATGTACATGTCACAAGATAGGTCTTTACCTCAAAAGAGTGCAACCAGAGGGACAATCTGGAAGTCGTAAGAGTCTGGGCTTCCACAAATTGTACTCAAAAGGAATATTTGGGGGTGACGAGAGCCAAGCTGTCCAAGACACAGAGATACCCATTGCTCCCAGGTTTAGATCCACTGGGACCTGCTTGTTAAATGTCCCCAGTTCACTCACAGAAGAGGTGGCCAGTCTGGGGAAAGTACTATTGAAAATATTGATTTTTTCAGATACCAAATTCTCAGCTTGCCCCATTCTCCCAGTCCCACAATACTCGGCATCTGCAGTTCCACTGGAGACAGTTCTTTGTCTGTGCCAGAGAAGAAACTACTGGTGAGGAATCTGGATGTATGAAACCTCCTTTTCAGATTGGCATGCCCCTCTATCATTGTTCCACTTTGGCCATCATCAAAACAAAACTGTTCATACACCCAAAATGACACCAGAGCATCTCTCTGAGCCTTGGAGATGCTCAGCATTCATCTGCAGATCCAAGTACCAAAGATGCCTTTATAAACAGACAAAAGTAAAATCAAACACTTCTAAAGGATTTGACTTCCACATCTGTATCAGCAACCAGCACAAAGCAGAAGGCGGGAGTAATGCTGGAACCCCCCTACGGTGGAAGGCTTGAACATACCTGCTGGCTGGCAGGTACGTAAATCTCCACCTCCCAGTATTTTTGCAGCCTTTAGTGATGGCTCTGGTCACAGAGATGCGCTCAACTGCATCAACATCACTTCAAAAGGCTCAAATTTTGCCCTTTACGTGGTTAAAACTCTTTGACCTTTTCTGTATGCATTCAGAAGCACATCCTATTTTGTGTTAAAATGGAGCTATTTGTCCAGCTAAGATAAATAAACTCCTAGACCTGGGAGGGGAGTTTGGGAGAAGTGTGCTCCTGGGCTAATCATTGTTTTTCCAAGAATAGAAAGAGCCTGTCCTTTTTGCCTAAAAGCTGAAGCTGATGCAAAAGAGGACCATAAGGGAGTATGAAAACGCATTTGAATCAATAGGATAAAGTTAACAGGATCAGGAATAAATAGAATGAAAGAAATAGGATAAAAATGCCAGAGGAGATGCTAGACTCAACATTACCTCAGGGATCACTGCTGAAGAAGCATCAGGTGCAAGCTCATCCTGGGAGCAATTCCCTTGGCCATTTCCTCACAGCATTTTAAAGCTTAGTGGATTTAGGAGCTCTGAGTGTGAGTTTTTTTCTGTCAATGATGTCTCAATTCAAATAATGTGTGAGATTCTTGGGTTTGCTCCACACCTGCCTGACACAGCTTAGGGTCTGACTTCTATAAATGCCAGCTTCCCACAACCCGGCAGTACTGCTATGGCTACCAGGATATCCAGAAAGGTGCCTACATGTGAATTTGGGTGATGAATTTAAAGCAGACATGTTCACAAACCAGTTTTGATGTTTATGTAACAGACTCCATCCCAATTCAACAAGCATGCTGACAGCCAGGCTTCACTCCAAGCATGTATTTAAATCTCTTTGTCTTTCAAGGAGTTTATGCTTATGCCTTAAGTAAAGCAGGTGCTTTGCGGATTGCATCCTTTTAACAGATGCACCATCTTTCCATGGTCCCTGGAAGACTGCAATGAGAGATTTTAGAAGAGTTAGTTATTTGCTGGTTGTTTTACCCAAAAGCTCCCTGCTGTGCAGCACAGTGGGGTACTCCACCAGCTCCCCACATGCCTGACTCCCACACAGCCCTTGCTACACCACAAAAACAAAAACAACAACCAAAAAAAAAAAAAAAAAATGTTGAGAAGCATCTTTTCTTCATACCAGTTCCCAAGGCACTTTGTGAGCAGGTGTGAGTTCTGCATCTCAGCAAAACCATGGACCTGATTCATTTTCTGTTTCACCTACTCCTTCAGAAACGAGCAGTCCCACATAAGCCTTATTCATCAGTAGGCAAGTGGAGTGTCTCTGGGAACCCCAGCTCCTGAAGTGTCCTCCTCAGATGCCTGCTGTGATCCCCACACTGGGACACAACACTGCAGCTCACATTCCCATAAACAGCCAGAGAAGTCTCCAGCAGCAAAACTGCATCAAACACTTTGAAAGGTGACCCCATCAGAAAGGGCAGTGCCCCATAGCCCCATGTCTGGGCATGCTGCTAATTGATGGTGCCACTCCGGGACCAGACCTTCATTCCACCCAAACTTGGGCTTTCCTACCCAACTCCTGATCCAAGGCTGAATTTTGCTTAGCTTAGGGAGAATTGATGAGTGCACTACCCCAGAAGAGATGGCTGAAGGCCATCAGCTAAAATAGCTGCTTGTCATCATCTCCTTTGTCCAGTCTGTGGGCTGGCATGACCTGCCTCCACTCCTTTGGAGATCCTTTTACACTCAGCCTTTGAAGGGCTGACTGACAGCAGGACCTTGATCTTTCCTTTCATCCTCTTCCTCCTGCTTCTCTCCCTTTCCTTTGCCACCTGCTCTGGTTATTTCTCCTCTGTGCCTTTCTGGAGTCTTTTTTTCCCCTTTTCCCTTCCATGCATCCGCTCGCTGTGAGACAGTAGACTCCCAGTACAGCCCTGCTGTCAGTTAAGGTGCTCATCCAAACCACCAAACCATGTTTACCTGCTCTGTCATGATGGTTCTGGTGAGCATGGGTCTCAGCGCAGGGGACCAATAGGACTACATTGCACCCTGGAAGCAGCCAGTCCAGGGAATGCTCTCTTCCAACATCCTCCACCATAAGTGCCTCTCTCCTCATGCTGTGGAGCAGGTGGATCATGTGGACCTCACAAGTATCACGTGGCCTCACCATAGGGGGCTGGTCAAAGGAGCCCCTCCAGCCTGGCACCAGGCTGTGCCATGGTCTCCCTCTGCAGCAGGCTTCCCTCACAGCTGTGTGGCCAGTGCAGCCTGGAACACTCTGACAGCACAAACAATTCTTCTCAGGTCAAGGACCTGGCACGGTGTGGGGTGTCACTTACACCAAGACATGGATGTCACAAGCTGGAGGGGTGTAACTCTTCTCAGCAGGTTGGACCCCTTCCCAAGGAGCACAGAGCTCTGGAGCTCAGCTGGCTGCTGGGAGCAGAGGTGGGGGAACACAGCAAGGTGACAACCAGCCCCAGCACTGGCTGTGTCCTGTTGTCTGGTGCCCTGGGCTGTGGCACATGCAGAGCCAGGCTGCCAGGGCCATCCTCCATGACAGCCCCTGAGGGATGCTCCTCTGGCCAGTGAAGTGTTAAGCTTGCAGGAGGGAGATGCCTTTCCTGAGACAGTTACTTTGATTCTGCCTGCATCTGTAAAATCAAGACTCCATCCCTCCGGGGTGTCTGTTGGATTTGTATCAAGCGCTGCTGTCATGAAAGGGCAGCTCCTATCAGGGCATCATGCACAGTAGTAGCCTTCTGTAGATGGGTGACCAGCGCCCTGCAAGCAAGGATGTCACCCAAACCTTGCCTTGCTGCCTCTTAGCAGGCCTGACACACACACTGCTGCCTCAGAGACTGCACCTGGTGGCAAGGAAGCCCTCTGACATAAAGGAGTTTCTCTTCCAAAAGAATCCAAGCCCAAACAGGCATGCTCTTACACCTATGGCTGGAGGACAGGATGGGATCCAGCCCCCACCACAGCAGAGTCCTGCCTCAGCCCTTTCCAGCCAGGCTGGCTCTGACCTGTCCTGGTCTCTGACCTCCAGACACAGGGCATGACCCCATTCGATGTGGATGTTTTGAAAGAGAGAGATGCCACTTCCTAGAGCTCATGAAGTGGCTGCCAGAAATGTGCCCACCCACCCACACCACACTGCTGACCCCTCAAAGCTCATTGTGCCCAATCGTCTCCTGGTCCAGTCTGAATGTGCCAGGTCCAGCACACCAAAGTGTCTGAAGGGAAATCCATGTGATCACATGTCAAGGACAAACAAAGCTCAAGGCTTGTGGTGTTGTCTTCTCCCACAGCAGAGATGGACATCAGCAGGCCCTGTTGATGTCATCAGGTTGCCCTCTTTCCAGTTAGAAATGAGTGGTTACACTGGAAATAATTGACTCTTAATGATAGCTGCAGGGACCAGAGCATGCATTGCCACAAGGTTATGCTCCTTTCAATCCATCTGCTGTCCTTGTGTGGAGCTGAGATGTCTTTCCTTCTCCCCCAACCCCCAGCTCTACTCTCATTTTTCAGAGCCATCCTGAATTTAGCCTTTACCTTCTCCCACTACCACCACTGCACCACAAAGATGAACAGTAGTGATACATCACCGCCAGTTCCTCTGTAATTCAGGAGGGACCTGAGAGAAGGCTCCCAGGGAAATCAATCACATTTATGCTGCAAGGTGATGTTCTTCTTGCTTCATCTGAGCTATGACTCCAGTGAAAGCACCAGGGGACCAGCATTTCCAGGGAGAGTTACTGACAGTAATGGGTGGATGCTGCTGTGCTTTGAGGGTCCTTGTCCCAAGTTGTCTCCAAATGTGAGCCTTGACAGGCTGAGGAATTTGGGTTGTCTCTGTACTGTCTTCCTAAAAGGAGCTGCCCCATTCAAACAATTCAGCCATATGGTTTGGTGAAGGTAAACAGCCAGTCAAATGGTATATTTATACAGTGGTATAAATGTGCTGGAGGAAAGTAATGCCTTTCCTTGTCTCTGATCTGTTCATTTGCCTTGGTGGGGTCACTTTCCACCCCCATGACTCTATTTCTGCTCTACCTTGTGCATGCAGCCTGCAGCCTCCATGGAGAGAAGCAAGAGTAACAGGGTTTGATTTGGGCTGGGATATCTGGTGCTGATGATATCAGGAAGAACAATAACCATGGCTGTTGCTGCACACTTGTGCTTTCCCCCAGCCTTCAGGCACTGAATGTCACCCTGCCCACCCATGTCCATCCAACACAGGCTGGATGCAGTGCCCATTCAGGGCCTCAATAGTAGGCTGCTAGGTGCTTTTGTGGATCTCTGAGCATGGACTTGGTGATGGACATGGAAAGCCACAGTAAAGAGGTGGGGGCAGGACAGGCAGATGAAAAGCATCTGTTGCTGAGGTGCATCATGATGAACAGCCATCTCCTCCACCAGTCTGAAGCTTTCAGGAAAGTCACAAAGCTAGGAAAGGGAGGGAACTGGGAAACAATACCAGAAAAGCCAGAATTCATTTGCACATGGAAATCTCCTTATAGTTATGGCAAGGGCTTGCTGTACTCAGTGTTGTCAGGGAGGGGGCATTCCCACCCTGCTCCCCTGCCTTCCTCTGACAGCACTGCTGCACGGGGACATTTAGACAGCAAACAGCGCCAGGCTGACAGTGCAGGGCAGTGACAGGGCAGGTGTACAGGCCAGGCCTTTGCAGGTGCAGGACTATGCAGGAGATGCATCTGCCACGTTCACCTCCACACTCCCAGCCTCCAGGCTATCTCATACGCTGGTGCCATTTTCTCACATCTCCGCTACCTTTTTATCCTCACTGCCTTCACTAGATGGGAACATCCGACCGAGATGCATCAATGCATTGCTATTTCCACCAGCGTCAGTGGCACAACAGGCACAAGGCAGCCCAGCAACAGTGTGGGGAGGGCTTCAGTCCAGTGGGAAAGAGTAGCAGGACCAGCCCCGGCCAGACATAAGCCTGGGGCACAACACACTGCAAAACTGACGGCGGCCGGCTGCAGCAGAAGAAGGAAAGGCTGATTTACGCCCCCACCATTTACGTGCTGCTTGGTTCCAGCAGAGCTAAAGTGCCGGTTTTGCCTGTACTGGGCCCATCACGGTGCAAGATCTTGCCAAAGCATGAGAGGGATGTGCGGTGGAAAGCGTATCAGGGGTGGTATTGTCTACACGCAAATGCTCAACTTTATGTACTTTTAACTAGAGGTGTAACAGATGGTTGCATTTCAGTCCAAGCAGCAAAGAGCCATGCCCATTCTGGCTGGAGCCAATCAATCCCGCCACTCTGGGGAAAACGGCAAGCTGGGTTTGGAAGCACGGCTGCCAGCAATCCAGAGGAAGGCTTTGCACAGGCAAATGTGGGCTGCTGCCATGCAAAACTGGGGAAATGGAATAAAAAAGCCATCAAGACAGACAGACAGCAAAGCATGGTGCCATGGGCCTTCCCAGGAGCAAGTGGTAGGAGACACAGCAAGCAGCGGGAGCTCTGCAGACGCACATCAGCCTGACTGTCTGCTCCCACATGCAGGCACAGGAAAGGGAAGAGAAAGAGGTTAATTGGGGAGGGGAGAGAAGTTTTGTGGGGATGGGGCGGAAGCTGTTCCCATGTGGTGGTGCCAGGGGAAGGGGGCTGCCTGCAATGCTCTGCCCACTCATGATGTTCTGCCCAGTTTTCTCATCTGTCTTTACAACTTGCAGTGTTGCTTCTGCATGGGATGGGGACTGTCCCCCGCTGCCATGACTCCTACTACTCATGGCCCCATGGCCAGGGCAACATCCCTCCTCTGAGCTCAGGTACTAGAAGGTATTGGGCATGTGGGTCTGCAAACCCCACTTGCTCTGTTCCACAAGGTGGTCCCATGAATCTCAGGGTCTGAGGGAAGGAAGAATCCTGCAGTGGGGCAATGGTCTTGCCCACAGGGGATATTTGCCACTGATTTCTGGGTAGCCTTTGGCCTGATGGAGGGAAATACAATAACCAAGAGGTGTCTGAGTTAGGCTAATTTGGGGGTGTAGTTTAAGGTTTGGGTTATAAGGAGGAGGGTGATGGAGAAAGATTATCCAGTGCTGGTTATGGGAAACAGAACTGGGAAATTACAGCCAGAAGGAGTTTTTAATATAACAGCTTTCAAGATAATCAAGAGCAGGGGAAACAGCACAAGAAGGAAACCAGCACCATCACCTCTCTGTTTCTCAACCTAAAGCAATGGAAGATCATTGCTCACTTTATGGGAAAGGTGCTGTATTTTCCACAAATCCCAATAAAACGAATTTATCCTTGCATGATGAAGGGCTGGATAAGAACACGGGTTCTGGTAGTACTTCCAGGCCCACACTGTGAGGTTAAACATCTGTACCACACCTTTCCAAGCAGTTCTCCAAAACACATGCACATTTCTGCCTCCTGGGCACTTAAATTTCCTCCCTGCATAGTTCACTCTTCAGCAACAAGGAACACTTGAAATACAGCTTTGTCATTTTTCTTAAATATAGGTTTATATTGAGAGAGAAGGTTAGTCAGACCACGAGAAGTAAAATTTCCCTGTGTCCCTCATATTCTGTCAGTGAACCTGCAAGGCTGAAGCACTGTGGCAGCAGATAGAGCTGAGGGCAGCCGGCAGCCAAGCCCACTGCTTGTTTGCAACGCACTCAGCAGACACCCAGGGTTTGGAAGGTGCCCCTCAGGATGCAGCCTTAGGTGCTGCACATTACAGCAATGCAGATCATCAGATCAGGAGCTGCAATGAGAAGTTGCAGGCAAGAAAGTGATTTTGTTTAATGGCTTCTGGAGTCTCAGAGATTTTGGAAAATCACTAGAATTGTGGATCCTGGCAGGAAACCCGTGCTCCATTTCATTGCTATCAACACCAAGTGGGAAAAAAAAATAAAATGGAAAGCAGCTTCAAAATCATAAGAGAATGCTTAAATCAATGAAAAGAAGTATGGTTTATCCTTATCCCTTGCCCTGGGTGACTTGTCTGAAGCATCAACTCATCTTCAAGGATACCTCTGCCACCACAAAATTCAGGTGAGAAAACCCACATGTTCAAGCTGAACTGCCCTCGAGGTTTTGAGTGAAACATTAAAAACTTGCAAAAATCCAGTGAAGCAATGAGACTTGGGTGGTCATTCCTTGGGCTTACCCAAGGAAGCTGTCTAGGAGGACAACAAACAGCCCTAGGGATTAAGTCCTAGAGGACTGTTTAAAGGGAGCCCTCCGCATCAAGAGCATTTCTGTCCCTACCCATCACTGCCACCATTCACCAGTCCAAAAGCTGCATGTGTATAGCTGAGACCAAAACGCATCCAAGGGAGGCAGCAGGAAGACAGTAGGCAGCCTTCTGGAAATAAAATTAAGTATTTCAAACAAATCTGTCTCTTTTCTCACTCCTGTAACATTGCAAAAGCCTCGGGAAATCTCTCCAGGGGCTTCCTCCCCAACCCTGTCTGGTGGGCTGATGCCCACATGGTGTTATCAAGACTTTCACGTCACCCCCACAGCACTGAGGGGTTCAACCTGCCTCAAAGACCTCTTCTCACCCCCCCTACACCTCCTCATTCCCTTTTGTAGTCATGTTCCCAGGTACCTCTCAACAGATGTTTGAGGTGCTTTTATAAAAAAATATTTCCACTTTCTGGAGTTTACCAAGCTCTCTCTGTCTTGCAGGTGCTCTTGTCTGGAGTATGCAATGTCATGAAACAACTGCTCTGACAACAGACATGTCCTCCCCCAAGTCCTCTCCCTGTCCGACAGACAGGGTGCCATGCCTACAGAGACTAAGAAAAACTTTGTGGATGCTGAAGACACTTGTCCTTACACTTCTACTATAACCCTTATCATTCCCAAGGTATGATAATTTCACAGCAGGGCCCAAAAGTCCCTTCAATGTTTCACCTGCATCCAAATTCCTTGAATGATTCATTTTACATCTACAAAGCCCTCCCTGCCCTGGGAACGTGGGATACAGAAAGGCACCAAAGCCTGAGAGGGCAAAGAAACAAACCCAAAGTGTTGCAGCACATGATGGGGCCAGGCTGAGGACAGACTCTCATCATGGCAGCACTGCTTTGGGTGCCAACAGTGGATGCTCTCCACCTTTGTTCAATGCACTAATGTCCAGCTTAGGTCAATCCCAAGAGAATATGTGTGAGCTTCAGGTTCCTGGTCTGCTTTGCTCTGATTCCTCAGGAAACTCTGAAGATCTTGGCTGACTGGGATGAGCTCCCTGTCTCGCTGTTTCACCGCTGCAGCCCTAGCAGCCAACCATTCATGTTCACAGCTGTCTTCTCTCATACATCATCTGCCCCCAAGCATCAGCCAGGCATTTTTCTCCAATTCTTCCTGGTGGCCCAACATCTTCCCCAGGTGTTTGACTAACCAGAAACACCACAGAGCTCCCCACCACACCACAAATGTCAATCTCTCTCTGAGGTGCATCTTGGATTTCCTTAGTCTACTCCATCAGCTGCTCAGTCCCGAATCATAAGAGATTCACTTCTCCCACAGCCAGCTCAGTGTTTCCAGGCTAACAGGCTTTACCAAGGACTACAGACATCTGTCCTGTCAGACAGGCTGAGGAGTGGGTGAGCAGGGATTAACTGTGCATCGCCTCTTCCTGAACAAGTGGACATGGAGTTATCAGGTGTCAGATTCATAAAAAAAATGGAAGGAAGATCTTATCTCCATAGCTTGTAGATCAGCCGTGAAACTCATTGCCCTGGGATATCATGGATGCCAAAAGATTATATGAGTTGAACAAGTGGTTAGACACGTTCATGGAGGAACAATCTATCTGGGGCTATAAAGCACAAAGGTATCACTTCTGGCTCAGAACTCTCTGAACCACAAACTGCTAAGGGCTGGGAAAGTATCTCAGGGAAGCATGCCATATATTTGCTAATGTTTGTATTATAATAATATCATGTGATACTATAGGGATAATAATAAACTTTCAGTCTTTTGCTCTCTCTGGACATCCATCACCAGACAGTAGCCGGGCTAGGCAGACCTTCATTAGATCCTATATGGCCTACCTGCACCTCTCATATATGGTGACAGTATCATTGCTGGGCTGACTGCCATCAGCACTCCTGTGAACACGCAGCACTCACATCACTGAGCTGTCTTGTTGCTCTTCAAAGGAGACAGGCATGGATAGAGCCTCCGATCCTGAGAGGGTTCATGAACATAGATCTGCATGTCAAATCCCTGCCTGTGCCAGGGACAAGTGTGGCATTAAGCTGTGTGTTTGACTGAGCTCTGAGTCTAAAACCAAACGTGTCAGACTCTGAGTCAGTGTTGTCTTGGTTGTGGATATCTGCATCTTTCCTGGAAAACTATTGATTAGGAAAATACCTTCATCCAAAAATAACTTCATGTTTTCTTCAGGAACGAGTTATTTTCCATCACTCATCTCCTCTCACCCAATGTAATAACATTGACTTTTCACTACTGTTTTGAATTACCCCCTCCCTCAGCATCCCTAGAAGTAGCACCATCTCCCATGCTTCTGGTCCATGGAGACCATGGAGAACCACTCCCATTCCTGGCACAGTTTGTTGCTATGACTTGTAGGTCTCAGGTGCTGCCCTGAGTAAATGTAGACCTTCCACCCCCATCCACCAACTTATAAAGCAGAATGACTGGCTTACCTCATGCAGTCATTTTTGGGACTGAATCAGCAGCTTTGGAGCAGGAGAGCGTTGTGGGCTTGACACAAGCTGGTCCTGGTTCAGACAACTGTAACTTCATTCCCATCATTGTCCTGCCTCAGTCACCTTCACACCTACCTCTGCCAAAACTCCCACCTGGGAGACAGACCTGGCAATAAGGAGCAGATTCAACCCCTCCAATACCAGGGTAAAGTTCTGAGGAGAAAAAGCAAAACTTATTTTCCATTCAAAAATAAATAATAACAAAACTAGGGAAGAACAATCCTGGAAATGTGCTAAGTAAGCAGAAATCTGGCTAAACAGAAGTTTTCCACAAGGCATCAGAAATCTCTAAATTGCCATGAGTGTCTTATTTAGTGTTGTATGTGCTTTTTGTCCACACAAGTTCCAGTCACTGCAGCCATCAAACATTTTTTAATAGGAGCATTAACTTAAGAATAGCTAACAGTAATATTCCTAGCTGTGTGGAAACAGCATTTTATTAAATGCTTCACACAGATTTTGTATAATAAAGATGAATATATTATATCCTCTGCCTCCCCCAGAGTGAAACAATAATAGGAAAATAAAAAAAAAAGCCAATAAAGTGAAACATAAATAGAACATAATGGGACTAGTAGCGAACTGAACTGACTATATAACATCTGCTATTGTTTGCCTGGCAAACGCAAACAAGGAGAGAAACCAAGAAAGATTTGAACAGCCTGAACCTCATTCCCCTCTGCTGCAAGAAAGCAACACTGATATCCTAAGTAGATCTGTTTCAGAGCTGGCAAAACAGTGCAAGGCACAACTTGCAAATTTGTCTTTTAACAAATGTGTCAGATTGCCTTGGCTTCTGTGCACGAAGCAATTTTCACAAGTCCTTTGATCCAAGCCAGTTTGTGTGTGAAAATGTTCCTAGGTCTGGTGAGCTTTCAATGCAAAGATTCATTCATTTCAAAGTTCAGATTTTGTCATGTGTTTGTCCCTCATTATTCTCTGGTTTCTAAAGTCCAGTCAACTTGACAGCTGAGCGAAAATAAAGCCATGGAGACAGGAAAATAATTGTGCCAACTGAAAAGGCACAGAAAGAGCCAACATCCATGGTCAAGGCCTCAGCTGAATCCTGTGTATCTTAATCAGGGAGCACTTGCCTATCCAGGACCTTTGGAGAAATCAGGACAACTGAGGGATCATACTGTCAGCAGAAAGGGGAAGGAAAAAAAAAAAAAAAAAGAGAGAGATATTTTTGCCAAATGGCTCCTTTGCAGGTAGTGATCCAGCCAACTCACAGGTGCTGTGAACCCAGGGCTCTGCATCTGCAGAATCCAGTCTGGGTTTGTGACCAAACTTAAATCATAGCCATACTGACTGATAACAGAACTGGCTGGAAGCTGGGGGAAGGAGAGAAGAGCTAAATGCCTATAAAAGTCATTTTCTCTTTTATTTGTTATCTTGCTTGTAATGATCACACCATGTTTCCTATCTATTTTTACAGTAAGTTGTACACTGGTCTCAAGAGGCCCCCGGATGACTTATTATTAACGATGTCTTCTTATTATGGATGGTGATTTATTATCAGAATGATTCTATTTGTATTGGGTATGTTGTTCTGCTGCCAGCACAACGCTCTTGCCATCTTCAGAGCAAAAGGTCATGTTCTTGCAGCACTACGTGCCCAGCTTCACAACACTGATCCAGTGGGTCCCACAGGCTACACACATGCCCAGGGCAAAAGGGCAGAGACCAAAGAGAAGAGTGGCCTCAGTGCACCCACAACATTGCAACTGCTCCCCATGGGGTGCGAGGGTGCTTCTTCTCCCATGGAAGGACTTAACCCCTCCTTATCCTCTTCCTATAGCTCCCATATGTAATAAGGTCACCACCTGAGGTTCTGTATACATCTCAAAAACCTCTATGTTCTACAATTTTTATCTTGTTTACCAGTGAACAGTTATTTATCCTTCGGAAATTGAAATCACTTTTCTACCCGGTGCTGGAGTCCATGTATTCCAAGGCTCATGGACACTCTTTAGCTGTAATAAGGGACCATCTGGATTTTGGCAACAGGTTTGCAGTGCACAGGAGACTTTTAACACCCATTTCTTTGCTGAAATTGAAAGCAGCAGCAGAAGCTTGTACGCAGCCTTCCGAGCAAAACCTCACTAGTATTGAAGTGTAGGAGAAAGGCTGCTCCTGTAAAGTTATCGGGTGTTTTGGGATAAACCGAACTAGCCCCTCCACGGCTGCTTCCCCACCTCCGAAGGGCAGTTAGCCCCGGGGTCTACCCCCGCCGCTCACCGTGCGCACCCCGCGCACCCCCTCTAGTGGCTGCTGCCCCTGCCGGCGTCCCCGGAGGGACCCCTCCGGATATTGTACATCGAAGCTTATTCTTACATACCTGGCCTCGCAAGACTGATATCCTCGCTCGCTACAGGCATGTCAAAATAGCCACAGCCTTTCCCGAGAGTGAGGGGTGCCCATGCCATCAGCCCTTTTGCACATTCCAGACTGAGTTATTTCTGCTATTTGTGCTTTTAATACCTTCCTTTCTGGGTCTTGGTCACCTCCCCTTAGCTCTTATGAAAGAACACTGGTAGGTCCTCGTTAAGTTGTAACACTGACAATGGCAGATGCAGAGAACCTGACTGGTTTTGTCATATGCAAGCAGAACCCAGAGCCAGGTGTTGCTGCACATTTGGCATTAGCAAAGACCCGCTTTCCATACCTGTAAAAAGCAGCAGATCTAAATAGACCCTGAGGAGATCTCAAGTGGAAAAAAAATGGGAGAAATCTTGAGACTGTTCGCAACACTTGCTTTATCCAGTGCCCTGAAAAAAAGCCCAGGCAGTAAGGTTCCACCAACTCAAGCAAACATACATCAACTGGAAAAGAACCCTGGGTGCCAGGCAGGAGGATGTGGGAATTTAATACCACAAGATGTCATAATCTGAACAAAGAAAAGGAAGATGATCTGGACCCCAGGATGCTCAGGAGCAGATTCACTAAAAATGAGGCATTTTGGTAGTGATATTAAACCTTGGAGTTCAGAGTCTGAATCATTTCCCAAAGAGTGGGAATTAGGGAAATGCCTAAGAGAAGAGATTTTTCTCACCCCAGCCTCCTGTAGGAAGCTCTTCTCTCCATCATACTGCTGTGCAGTACTGGAGACAGAGAGACAGCCTGATCCGACAGCGATCGGTACAGAAACGCTCTAAGCTGACAGGAGCTATTATGCAGGATGGGAAATGCCAGCCACCATTATAGGATGCTAAAAGTACCTATAGAAAGAACCAGGTCTGATTCAAGCTGAACTGGGGAATTTTTCTAAGGTTCCTGGGGCAGAAAGCATAGGTGTAATAAAATAAAATAAACAGAGGTATAAATTATCCGATCAGAGGTTTCTGATGGCCACAGCCATGCTGATGGGGAAAGGTCACATTTTGAGGCAAGTCTGAGACAGACCCCAGACAGGATGCAGTGAGCAGCTTGGCACTGGAGAACAGTGCAGTGGATCCCTGTGTCCAGCAGCAAGGGCTGGGAGAGGTTTGAGAAACCATCTTATGAATCCCTGCTGTGTATGTAGGCCACAAGAGTGCAAGAGTATAGCCTGGCCTTTGGTGAGAGAAATAGAGCAATAGAGAAGAGAAAAGCTCAGTACCCTGGCTGGGTCTGGGGGGTTGTGTTTGCTGTTACTTGGTGCTGAGGTTTGGAAGGAAAAGAACAAGAGCCATCTGAGTCCTTGCAAATTTACCTCACATTTACCTCACAAGTTGAAAGACAAGTGAACTGTTGTATACTTCTCACTGCCTATCCTTCATAACAAGACCTGAGAGGGACAAGGGGAGCAAACACAGCAAGCCTAACACAAAGGGATGGATTGTAGGGACATTCTTCTTTCCAGCAGCACTCGTCTGAGCTTGGAGAGGTCCTGCATGGTCAGATGGAGTAGGACATAAAAAAAAGGATGGAAAAACAGGAGCACTGAAAGAAAGAAGCAAGATGTAAAGAGGAGCAGCTACACAGCACACAAAGTTGAAAGAGATCACCACCAAACTCTGGCTTCGCATCTCAGTGCTGCTTTTGCAAAGAAAGGAAATATTAGTTTTTAATTAATTTTCTTACTGCAGTTGTTGGAAGGGGAGGAGGGAGGGGGATCACCTTCAAAAAAGAAATACAAATAATTGCTTTAACAGGAAACTTTTGCTGCTGTAATTTATTGGAAGGCGAAATGAGCTCCGATTACATTATCCACCCGCACTGTGCCGGCAACACGTACTTCGGATATTGCGCTATAATCCAATGACTGCTCCTGAATTATTAACACCAAGTTGTTATTAGAAGTTGCCTGGCTTATTTCCGCCATTCTCCCCCCCACTCCCTTTATTAAGTTTCAATTGATTCCCCACACCTCCTCCTGCCCCCCAAAAATGAGTCCTCGCCTCCCTGGCTCCTTCATAGCTGCCACAAACGTTACTTGCATTTGGCAGCCTGGTGAATTATTCACGCATGCCGGGAGCAGCAGAGATATTACAGGTCTCGGAGGAGCCAGAGTGCCTCGGCTGTCACAGCTCTGGGTGGCTCTGTCATCCCCACGTGCCCAGTGCCCGTCCGTTGTCATTGTCCCCCCACCCCATCCAACAAAGTTTTGTAGAGTCCCAAGCCCAGACTCTTGTGGGGTGGGAGGGGCGCAACCTGTAGGCAACCTCTCTGCCGCTCCTCTCTAGGGTGAAGCCCCCGGGACCGGGGCCGAGGTGAACATCACCCCGGGGCTCGACACCCACAGCATAGCGCCGCAGGACCCAGAGGTGACTGGAAGAAAATAGGGGCGCGCTATTTCCAGCCGCCTCCGGACGCAGCTGCGAGGGCCGGACGCTGCCTGCCCCCGCCTCCCCTGCACCCATCCTCACCGTCTCAGGGCGAGCTGCGCGGCCGCGAAACACTGGTGTCCTCCTCCAGCCGGTTCCCTGGAGCCGAGGAGGGCTGGAGAGAAGGCTGTAGCTGCGCCCCGTCCCAAAACGAGACTGACCCAAGGAACAATCACGGTCTGAACAGAGGGTCGGAGCTGCGCTGATCCCTTCCGACCGGTCTTCCTTGCCTGAACCGCGGCCCAGCCTTCCCTCTCCCGGGTTGGGACGGGACAGGGAGAGCTCGAGAGCTGCTAAATCTCTTCCTCCCACAGAACCTGGCACGGCCGGGAGGCCTGAAATGCCCTCGGCCCGCTCCGTCCCACCTCCCTGCTCTCCAGAGCGGTCCTACAAATTTCACTTATTGATGTAGTTATTTAATATATAAATAAAATAATAAAAAACAAGTTCTCGCCTTGCTTGGAGCTGGGACAGGCACGTCCCGGCTGTTCTTCCCGGGGACCCTGTATCTAACTGGACTTCTTGGACTGAAAATTAAAATACTGGAGTTTAAGGGAATACAAATACATTCAGGTGCTCGTATTCATCTTTCTCTCATGGGAGCTCCTGCGGCGGCTGCAAAGGGACTCTATTCTCGGGGGGAAACAGGAGCACTGGATGGGGAGCCAGCAGCTCAGATCAGTTTTCCAGCACCCCCAAACCCCAGGGAAACCCCCCAAACCCACTCGGGAGGGTCCCCAGTCATGCTAAGAGGAGATGAGACGTGCTGGCCCTCGAAATTTAGCAATGAAGTGGACGGAAAAGTCGATCGTCGCCGAAGCTTTTAATCTATGTTTTACAACGATTTGCTGGGGAGGCTGCCTCCCCTGTTTTCCTTATGCCCGGGAGCATCCCCGCTTCCACTGCCCCAGGGGCTCGCTCAAGTTTAGGCTCACCCTGTTCTCCTGGTCCTGCTGCAGGGCGACGGGAGGAGACCCGGGCAACATTTTACCCAGCCCCACTCCGCGGGGGCTTTTGCGGGGAAAACGAATCGTCCCCCTTGGTGAGCAGGGAGTACCCGGACCCTGCATCTCCGCCGGACCTGACACCGCTGCGTCTCTCCGGGAGTTCGTTTGCAAACGNAACCCCAAACTTGGGGCATGCTTAGAGACAAAAATAACAGTTGTTTCCTAGGTTCCCGCGTTGCCATCCTGGCTCTGTGCTGGATGCTGTGCCGGGACCCGGCACTCGCTGTCAGCTGCAGGGCACGGAGTTTGGTCCTCTCCCACTGCTAACAGGGAACAGTAACGTGTTTAGACC
>VWZY01004821.1:1668-13558 GCA_013399075.1 Chloroceryle aenea | reverse complement strand
GCACCCCCATCCACCCCAGAATAAAAAAAAAAAAAAAAAATCAAGAGGGAAGCCAATACAGACAAACACATCAAGACTCAGGAGTGGCGACCCTTGGAAAAGGCAGGGTCCAACCAGATATGAATCATTTTTCTTTGCATACTTTAAAGGAATTACTAGTGATATGCACGGCTGTCACTGCAAACTACATTTATGGATTTGCAAGTCATTTCCATAAATCAGCTGCATTGGATCCATCAGAAGAGCAGAGCCTGGCGTCGGTGCGAAGATGATGGAGCTCTCTTTGAACATATAATGAAGTGTTCCAAGAGCCGCAGTTATTTTTCTGCTTGTTAAGGATTTTTTCCTTTTTTTTTTTTTTTTTTTTTGAAGGGGGACACACACACACTTTTCGAATTTGATTTTAAATTAAAACGTCGCCAAGAGATGTTTTATTGGTGATCACCCTTATGATAAATTTATGCTTCAATAATTACTTTTCACGGAATATCGATTTTCTCTGGCAAAAGCTTTTTCTCTCCTCCCCAAACCTTGTCTCCCATTTCCCGAACAAGGCAGCACTACTCGCCTCCCCCCTGGGGGAGGCTCCACAGGGAAAAACACGCGTGGGAAACAACGAGGGGGCCGCCAGAAGTTCATGTGTGAGCCACTGCAGGACAGCCCGATGACCGGGGGAGCCCTACCCCCTCCGAGGTTCAGTGGGGCCATAGATGGAGGAAGGAGGGGCTTCCTCTGACTTGGTGGGGGCGTCGCTCAGAAGGATGCAGGCAACCTCCGAGGCTGCAGTGAACCTTCCCCGCTCTGAGGTGTCCTGACTACTGGGGAGTCAGACTGCTGCTCCACAGTCGCCTCGTTCCTGCCCCCTCCCTCACCTCCACCTGCCTCTAAATCAAGAGCAAACCTCCCCGTGAGAGTGTGCAGTCCATTCCGGCAGTCCGTAAACCAGGGGAATGCCGGTGCCCATTACCCCAGTACCATTGAAAGCTCAGTGAATGACTGCCCCCTCCCACTATGTCCCTCATATTTGCCCTGGCTGTCTAGGAGCCCCCACGTGCCCCTCCTGATGCCTGGACTGGGAAGGGGAGCGGGAAGGGCTGCACGTGGCAAAGGGAAGGTTTTACCTTACCAGGGCCATAATGCCCAGGATTACAAGTGTGCTGAATGGTGTCTCAATCTACAAATGCACCACCCCTTTTAGGGACCCAGTTGCCCCCTCCACACTATCCACAGCAAGCCCATACTCCCCAACCCCAGTCCCACTTCTCTTTCCTTACAGCCCTGCAAATATGCTGCTGGAAACATATTCAGGGTACTCAAGTAGATGCACAGGGTCTGTGACAGGTTCACAGCCCAAAGCAATGCCAAGGTCACCTGAACCAGGACCAGCTTGTTGCACAAATGCTCTTTACCTTCAAAAACATTATAACAACCAAACTGGAGTTTTCCAAGATGTCAAATGCATCCAGATAAATCACTTCTCATGTGTCCTTTCCTGACAAAGCCAATATTCCTCTCAGCACCCCCCCACACACACTCCATTTATTATGGAAATAACTTTCCCCTTGGAAGGGACTCAGTGCTCAGAGGACAGAGAGATGAGAGCAGGATAGCACAGGGCAAGTCAACACTGAAACTCCAGGCCCATGGTGATTCCCCCCAAGGACCTATTCACAGGGCTTTCTTTCATCACACTATTAGCTGACAGGTATTCTCCTTTTTTTNNNAGTGTTTTTCCTTTTTTTTTTTTTTTTTTTAAATAAATGTGGTACTTTCCTTGGAAGCAGGAACATGGTATTTGGTGGAAAAGTGATGTGCCTGCAAGCAAGGGTCTTGCTGGCTGTGGGAAGACCACTTGTCCCTAAGCTCTGGTCCATGCATAGGAGTTTGCTGCTGTTGGTAATTTTTGTTGTAGCTCCCATGGTAAAAATCACAGCTACTAACACATGGGTGGATGGTTCAACTCGTTCCCTGTTTGGTTTTTATTTTAAAGCAGTGAAATAGAAGAGTATACAGCACTGTCCACATCTGCAAACCCCAAATGCCAAACCCAAGGGCTCTGGCAGCTGTTCAGGGCAGGTTTCCCAAGGCCCATGCACGTTTCCCATGGCCTAGAGCAAGGGGAAGCCTCTGAGCATGAACAGCAAAGCTGCAGTGGAGACTCAGTGTGTGAGCAGAGCTGTGGCACCCTGCACATCCCTGCCTTGCCCAGGTCTGGCTTTGCAGCAAGAGCGGAGACTGCAGCATGCACCCTGCAGTGGTACAGCCTTGGCCAGGCATGAGGGGTTCCTTCCAGATGATTGTGGCATCCCTGCTTTTATCTACGACGGAGCTTTTTTTGATCTACTGCATCCCCAGTAGATAGCCCCTTTTAATGGAGTTGGGGCCAGTTCTTGCTCCCCAAATTCCTGTACACTGCCAAAGATAGAGCAGCCACAGAACTAACATAGGCTCAGGCTGGATTGCTCCAAATTCACCACAGAGATCTGGGCAAAATCTGGACCCATGAGCAGCTGGAGAGGAGGAACAGGCTGTCCTGTCCCACTTCTCTCCCCTCAGCTCCTGTTATGTGTGGGTCTCTGCTCTTGGAATGACCCAAAATGCCACTGTCTCGCACCAGCCCTTGTTCACCACATTCTAGGTTCCTCCTCGTCAGGGCAAGCCGGGCCTCCAAGATCTTGAACCCAGTCTTCCCTCCCTAGTTAAAGCATTGATTAGCACAGGCTGTTATTTTTCCTGCTTTACCAGTACCTTATTTCAAAGCGAACACTTCCCCAGGCTCACCTCACCACGTTCCCCACGACAAACCCGTGGGGATCCCAAGACCACTTTACTCCGGACAGCAGAGGAGGGAGCTGGGCCAGGGGGATGCAGTGGGAGTTCCTGGACACCCCGTCCCCCCCGTGCAGCTTTCCCCTTCCCCAGCGCGTCGGAGCCGGCTCGGCTCTGCCTCCCTGCCCGGCTCTCAAAGCTTAGGCGAGGGGGACCTCTGCAGGCTGCTCCGCAACCGCCGGCACCCCACGAAGACACAGCTGCCCACCCCACCTTGTGGGACACGGCAGGGCATGCCGCCCCCTGCCAGGAGTTTTTAATAAAGGAAAACACCCTTTCTAAAGGTGAAAGGCGACAAAGAGGAAGGGTGTTGTGAGCAAAATGCCCCGTAGTATCCCTTTTGCTAGGTGAGCAGTCACTTCGTGTCCCACAGAGAAATCAAGTAGAGTTTTCCTGGAGCTTGTGATATGACTAATGGCAGACATCGTGTGGAGAAGTATTGGTCCTCGTGCCCAATATCAGGAGCTGAGGCAGCGGGATTCTGCTCCAGTAATGCATCAGTGAAGAGTGAAACCCATCGCCTGTTTCACAGTGATTTTGCTGCTAAAACTATGTTGACACCAGTGCCACAGATCTCAGGGACAGGAAGGTTGAAGCCAGGCACAAGGTTAGACTAGACACAACCCAACTACTCTGAGAAACAGCGAGGCAGCAGGGTGGTCCTGTGTGCACATTGTGCATGCCCCTCAGTCCCTGTTCTTTTAAATTTAAGTGTCTTGAATTTCAGCCAAAATGTGATTAAAGACATGACAAGTACAGGAAATTTGGTCCCTAGATGTTTCAAATCCTGCTGTCCTGGGAAGCTGGACTTTAGAGAGCTCCCTGGTACATCCACAAAGCAACTTTGCAGCCAAGGCCATCTGTAGTAGAAACTCTCCTGCTTCTCTTTTTACTCCCAGAAGACTTTACACCTGGAATGAGCACTGTGACTCCCTCATCTGTGGCCTGTCCCAAACCTGCCAGCTGCCTAAATGTTAGGAGATGCTTTTTACTTACATGCAGTTATAGCCACTTGCAGAACTGGTATGAACCCACTGCCCTGCTTGGCCTCAAGGCACAAAGCTGCCTTCCCAAACATCTTTGCATTCCGTTGATACTACCAGTCCATAGTTCCATGTATAACAAGGTCTTTATAGGGCATCTGCACTCTGAACCCACCACATGGCTGCATGAAGACATTGGACTGTGTGCTCCCTACTCTCCCAGCAGCATGCTGGCAGTTCCCCTAGGCATCCTATGCTTGTGTGTTCCCTTGCACAAGTACCCTCAACCATGCCAGGGATGCTTGGTGGGGTGTTAAAAAAGATAGAGCCAGACTCTTATTTGACTACACGGAAAGGCTAAGGAGCAATGGATGTGAGTTGCATCAAGGAAAACTCCAATTAGAAAATAGGAAAAGAAACTCCCCACATGATGGGTTATCAAATACTGAACCAGGGATCAGCACAGCAAAATAAGTTGAAGCAGCCAAGCAACTTTCAAGTCCATCAGCACAAGCAGCAATGTAAAGCTCGTGTCACACAGTCCTTAATCAGCTACTATTTCTCATTTCTTGAAATCGTATTATTTTATGAGCCACTAATGATTTTCCCAAATAGTCCCACTTATTCTTAACCTAATTCAGCCATAGCCTTCAATTGTTTGATACAAATAGCTGCCATTTCTCTTACTTTCTTCTCTCTTTCTTTGCAGGAGGGAACTTGCCCTGTTTGCTCCATGAGCATTTCAAGAGAAAGCAAAAGGATAGTGCTACCAGATGTAAGGAACAGCCCAATGTGAGATGAAATAATAATTAACTGATAACTCGGGGCTGCCACCAGGACCACCCACTCCACTTACATAATGCCTGGAGTGAGACAGCCAGGGCTTGGCTCTAAAGCACCTTACTTTGAAATGGTGACAAGCATTCCCCTCAAAACCCAGTGGATTTGGTGATAAGAAAGTTGAAGGCATGGTGGAGAAAGAGTCTATGAGGAAAGCTTCCCAGCCCCTCCTGCCCTCCATTCTGCTGTGTCGCAGCCCTTGATTTTGGTGCTTTCTCTAGGCTCCCTTTTGTGGCAGAAAGGATAAGGATACTCTTCCAGAGAAGGGGCTGGAAAGAAAGGAGCTTGTCAGGAAAACCTTAGACAAAGGAAATGCAAGCATGGCCAGGGCATGTGTGCATAGCATAAACTCTTTCTTACTCCTCTTTTGGCTGATGACCCAAAGCAAAGCACAAGAGCTCGTTGATGCTCCCTGAAAGATGCCCAATGACTTGGCAGAAGCTGCTTGTGAGGTCCTTTCGGTGGCCTTGGCTGGCTTTGAGAACCCCCAGGACTCAGTCAGAGGGAGCCCTGCTGTTGCACAACACACAGGGTAAGTTCAGTGCTGACTCACAACACACTGGGCACTCACCTGGCCAGGATAGGGCTGGGGGGGTTCCATGTAGTTCCCTACAGGGTATGCATCTGGCACACAGCAGGCATGGTACTCCATCCACAAGCTCTGGCAAATAACTACCTAGATTATTATTTTTTTAATTTCCCAAGCTGTGGCTCTCATCCAAAGCAGGAATCATCCTTCAAAGGAATAATGGACAAGAAAATCCATTTTCCTAGACAGTGATCCAGAAAGAGAATACCTCATGGCAGCCTCAGAGGTGAAGAAGTTCATTCTCTACATCTCATATTCTTCTCGATCTGCAACGGATTAAACCAAACAAACAGACAAAAAAAAACCCAAACCAACCAACTCTGATGGTCTGATTTTGATGGAGTACTCCACAGGTCTGCTAATTGTTTTCCCATTAATCCTTGCTTTTGAAAGTAGAGCTGTATTTTAGTTGGAGCCATTCTGAAAGTCTATCAGAGTCAAGAGGTGTGGCTTGCTAGCAGCAGAAAGGTGTAGAGAAATTACTAGATGGGTATGTGCTAACTCTTTAGGTTAGAGGGAAGCCTGAGTTGTTTTGATTTATTTATTTATAGTTGGTTGATTTGGTTTTCAGTTTTATTTTTGTCTTCACTTACCTCTCATCCCTGCTCCAGACCCAGATTCTAAATATCAATTCTCCCTGCCTGTCAGCAAGAGAGAGAAGCAGCAGCATCTGTTGGCAGCAGAGGGGCTGCAATCCAGAACATGGGTGATCGCTGTCCCAGGGAACTTCTCATTTGGATCTGGTAGAATAACCCAAAATTAACTAGTTCTAATTGATGAGAAGAGCAGAGAGTTATGAAAAGCTGTATCTTAATAAGAATGTTTCTTCTCCTTTTTCTTAAAACTAAGAATCTGTCTGCCCTAACCAGGACAGGTGGAAAAAGGTTTCTATGAGCAAGAGAGACAAAAAGGTCTGTCAGGAGAGGATTAGCTGGAGCAGAGCCTGCCTCTGAGAAAGACAGAGGGCGAGGTGGCCTTGCAAAGCCTGTCTGGGCTATTTTCTACAGCTTTGGGAGGAAAACTGTAAAGCCACTAGTGACAGAGGACACCTGCATTAAAAGAGAAAATTAATGTTACTCTAATGCCTGGTGTTGCTGTTGCTTACACAGCAGTGAACAGGGACTGCCTCTAACCCTGAAATTCCCCAGCTATCCCCAGCCCCATTGAGCAAGAGCAAGTCAAACAGAGACTTTTTAATATCAGGAGGGTCATTGCTCTGTGGCCTACTGGCAAGTGTAGTTCAGTACCTGCATAGCCATTTTGGAACCAACTTTGCTCCCTGTTTTGCAGAGCCTGAGGCTCAGAGAAGGAAAGTTTGGGGGACAGAGTTGTGATGGCTCCTTATTTTTGCTGCTTACATCCCACTCTGGACTCCAGGACCATTCCCTCTTGACTGGGGGCCTGGGGAGAAGTGTTGCAGGGTGCCCTTTCCGGCATACCAATATGCAGGCCCAACAGGGAAAGAAAATCTTAGTAGCAAGGGGCTTGCCAAATCCCACCCCCAGCAGAAATGCAGGTGGGTGCAAACAAATGGGAGGCATGGCTGGAAATAAGGACCCACATTGCAAGCATGTGGTTGGAAGCTGTCCCAGATGGCGATGAGTGTCCAGGGCTGTTACAGCGCAGGGCCACCCCAAGCTTGTGATTGCATGCCTCACTGTGTCAGGGTTAGCGGTGGCAGGGTTGGTTCAGCTTTCCCAAGAGAAGGGCTCACACTGACATATCATCCATGGAAAGAAAAGTGAGCACAGTGCTTCAAACCCTGCATGCCAGGCTGGCGAGAAGGAGAGCAAGTAATGTGAACCTGGGATTCAAATGCCTCAGAGATGCACAAAAAGCTGTAAAAGAAGAGGGAGGTAGGAAGGGCTTGGACAGCCATTCACAGATGCTGGATATGACCTGGCATACACAGTGTCTAACACTGGCAAACCCAGCAAATCCCCAGCAAATCCCCAGCACCTGACAAAAAAAAAAAAGATAGTTTTGTGCACTCTGGAGTCTGGGGCACAGAGTGCAAGACTGGCTGGCTTAGGGGTTTTTACATCCCAAATGGAAAATCTGAATTGTCTGCATTTCTTCCCATGGCTTTTTTTATTCCCACCAAAGTTTTATTTCTTTCAGTAAACAGATGAGAGTTGCATCCAGACTGCACCTCCTCATTTTCCTCCTCAAAATAATAATAGCCTCATTTGCTAAAAGCACTATTAGGGTACTAAATGAAAATTAATTAAGTTTAATTCAATTGTTATTTTAGGAGCTTTGCCTCATCAGGGTTTTGCAAAGCTTCATTCTTCCACTCGCTGGAGACTGGCTTTAACACACCCCTGCAGAGCTGTTGCTGCAAGTCACAAACTCATCACACTGGGAGTTTTACTTAATGCTAAGGGTTGGATTTTATTTTGCTTAATGTCAGAGTTTGCCTGTCACGCTACTGGGGGAGTGGGGAAAGCCAGAGACTGATTAGCTCAAGTCCATCATACTCAGTTTAGAAATACAACTGACTTTCTGGCTGGTGAGTTTTTATGCAAAATCACAGTGCTCATTTGTCCAGAAAGTACCACTTCTCTGCTCCCCTGCTTCAGAGACGGTTCACCTGCTCATTGCATCAGGTCTCATCTTCTGGATTTTCTCCATCTACTGTGGTACACTTTGGACCACCAGCACAAGATGGTGGGGGCTGCCAGGGGTGGGAAGAGCTGGGGAGGGATTCGTCTACATCTGCAGAGCACTCATCTTACCTGTGCTTTGGTCTTCAGATTAACTTTAAATGCAACAGAATAGCCCCAAAGAGTATCACAGTCTCCCCTGGTTAGGAACCATTCACCATCCCCAGGAAGGCATCAGCTCCACCCAAGCCAAGAAGAAACACTGGAAAGGGGAGAAGAGGAGAGCAAACCATGACAGAAAGACATAAACTATCTTGGAACTGATGCCCATGTCTTTGCTATGTGAGGAAGCAGGCTGCTGTCTGCCCTTAACCACATGGGGCTAGATACAGCATTTGGGCAAAATTCACACCCCTGCACAGGACAGGGGGACAAAGAAGAAAGTGACCAAGAGAGGTGAGAAGAAGAAGGGCTCGGACTCCCCCAAAGCTCAACCTTTCAGACAAGCTGTCAGCTTTCATAGCTTGTACAGTCAAGCTGTGAGATTTATCACATCCCTCCTCCCTTCCCTCTTGAGTTCCTATAGCAGGTAGAGAAGGGAGGACAAGACCCTGAAGATAAATGCCTGCACGTGGTGCTGGGACAGCTCGGTGTCGGCAGCAGGAAGCAGAAGGAAAGAGCACTCAGGGCAGGGCTCTCCCAGCCCCTAACCTTCCCGAGGGCCAGCGCCCAGGATTTATGGAAGAAAGCCTTGGCAGTGACCTCCGATCCCCTCAGCACAGAGTGTGGACTGAGATGGCATTACAGCATGATGTACAGCCAGCAGCTCTGCTGGGCAGTCTCTTGTGAGCAATGGCGTGCAGTATTTCTGGAGTTTATACCTAGCTTTCCAGCTCGACGGGCTTTCTGGATATGATTTGTGCTGTATGTAGCTCTATAAATATTGAGCTCAGAGCATTATATATGTCGACAGCCCTACAGCACTCCCGGTGATATATCCCCACGTTTGTTCTTGTAGGCAAATAATTTTAGTTTGAGTGGTGTGGCAATGAGAACAAGGAGGAAGTAAAATAAAAGGGTAATTCAAGCCCAGGCAAACAGCAGGGAACGTGCTTGAGGCTCAGCTGATCATTCAAAGCCTCTCCCACCAAATCACTCAGGGAACTGATGGCCAGAGACATTTCCCAAATTAATTACCCTATCTCTGCATTCTGCTGTCTGCAAAATAAAGAGGTGTCACCAAGCCCCCCATGGCCAGAGTTTTGCTTAAAGGAGGTGCTGATATAGGGCAGGGAGAATGTCAGGAACAAGACTTGGACTCTGAGGACAGGGTCAGACTCTCCCTGGAGGGCATCTCTCAGGTTGCAGCATGGTGAGAACTTGGGCTGTTACCACCAGCCCCTCACCACACAATTCCCTGGAAAGCTGTGGCAGCATTGCCCTGGGAAACCATCATGGCAAGCAGCCTGCAGGCCACCATGTAGGTGTGGGAACAAGGGGCTTTTTTTCTGCTATAAATGTGGGGATTGCTTAACCCACTTGGGCTGCTGCAGTCCAGGTGTTACTTTCCCACCCATAAATTCCACAGCATTGCCCATCTTCTGGACAGGGAAAAGTAAAGGGGGATCAGATCCCTGCAGCCACTTACCCTGTTCACACAGATATTGTCAGAGCCTTGGGACACACTCTTGAGACGGATGCTGGAATGACCAAATGCCCATCCCTAGGGGAAAATTGAGGTCAGGTTTCATGCTGTGTCCCCTTCACTGTGATACTTCAAAATATTCAGGTACTTGCATCCACGTAAGGCTTGCCGAGGCTGACAGGTTCAGAGAACCCACCTTAAACCATTAAAATGAATCATTTCCACCCTGGCATCAGAGCTCAGTGCTGCCACAGGAAGGGCCTGTCCTTTAGCCCCACATCCCACCACTACAGGTGACAGAAGGACGCCTGGGTGACCCATCACTGTGTCCCTTGGTAAGAAGTCTGAGGCAGACCCTGTAATAAATCTTTACTTGTGAAATAGGTGAGTGAACAAGCACCTGATGAAGGGGATTGCAAGGGAGGGAAAAAGACTGTATGGACCAAGGTTGCCAACACGCAGCCAGTCTGCACCAATGTGTTTCAGAGGTGCCTCATTCCAGTACATATGCACTAATGGACTCATAATACTCACATTTTCATTGCTGTACGGTTGCAGAACTGAACACACCTTTCCCCAAAAAAAAATCCTCCATGCTGTTCCCAGTTTCAGCATTGGTGTACTAGGTCATCTAGGAGGAATTCAGCTCAGTCTGTTAGTCTGCTGTTAGCAAATAACCCCAGCAACAGACTGATGCAAAGAAGCTGAGACTCCCTCCCCCTGGGAAACCCACACCTTCCAACTCCTTCATAACTACTGAAGGGCACCAGGCAAGGATATGGTCCCATCAGAGCACTGGGTGTTGCAGGCAACAGGCCAAGAGCAGGCAAGACTGTTTACAAGGAACTGGAATTGTTTGCTCTGATTTTGTAAAGAGATGGAAGGTCAATGGAGAGCAATAGCTTTTCTTGGTGGCTTTATGTCAGGACAGGGACAGCAGCTGTTTGCAATCACAGATATTGTGGACAAAAATGATGTGAGAATTGATCTGATTTCTTCCTCCAGAAAAGATTTAAGCTATATGGGAACAAAACCTACTTCCACAGGAAACCGCTGCTTTAATCATGCTTACAAAAAGCTTGATGAGGATCAGGATTTGACACAAAGCAATTTGAGGTAACAGTAGTAATATTTTTTAACTTGTTTTCACTTTGTGGGGCTTGGATAGATGAGTTGTCCATCACAGGGTACCCTGTCAAATGTTGATGACCCTCTTGGAGATTTGCTACAAGTCAAGGGGAAGGAGCAGCCTGAAGTATAAACTAAGGGGCAAAGGTATTGAGTCCTGGAGATGCAGTAGATCAGATGAATTGTAAGAATGACCCATTGTGGTCACAAAACACATTAATCTCTTGCCCAAATGAGTCACTGAAACATTTCGTTTTCCTACCTCCATTTCTGGATTACTTTCACCCCCTGGAGAGACCCAGCAATGTCAGGATGCAAGCCATGTATTTCTAGAAGAGGTGACCTGCAAACAGAAGCTAATACCCTGGAACAGCTATATAGTCCAAACGTCCTTGATTGCAGGCCTAGACAATTTTTGGCAACGTTGGTGCCTGCTTCAGTAGAGTGACTTGATCCTGTTGCAGGCGTAGCATTCCCTGGGCTCTTTTGCAGGCACACAAGGTGTCTCCTAAAGGCTGTGGCACCCAGTAAAGCACCAGAGTGTGCTTGTGGAGGAGGTTGTCCTGCCACTCTTGCTAGATCCAGCTCAGGTCCATGATCCCATGGCCTGATGAGTCATTCTGCAGACACCATCTCACTCACCCTCCTGGTTCCCCTCTTGGTGGTATCTATTTCTTCCCTTGTACCAGCAGCTGAGATTGGAAACATCCTGTCGAGGCCATCTCTTCAGCCTGTTAACACAAGATTTATGCCATGAACAGCCTGACTAACTGCAGAGCACTCTCCCTTGCACCACTCACCTGTGCTGGTGACAGTTCTCTCCAAGAAACACAGACTGCAGCTGAGCTGTCACTGTCCCCCTTGGTCCCCAGCCCACTCTGACGATTTACATGCGAAACTTCACTTTACCCTTACATGAAGCAGGCAAATACACCTGAGAAGAGAAATTAGCTGCTTCAGTGACAGAACTCAGCTGCTTCCCAGTGAGATTCCCAGTGCCTTCAGCACAATAGGTAAATGAAGCAGCTCTCCCAGCGAGCATCTTCCCAGCAGAGCACAGCTCGGGGCAGATGTGATGACAGCTCAGTGCTCTGCCTCCCCAGCCATCCCACCAGAAACAAGGACTGCAAAGTGGGGCTCACTTTAGGGGTTTTACNGCAGGGAGGAGCAGACAGGGCAGTCCTGTTGCTCCCCTGCATGCTCACCCTCAAAACAACAAAAGGGCAAAAGGGGGGGGGGGAAAAAGGGGGGGGGAACCAAAAAAACCCAA
>VWZY01004814.1:165098-206125 GCA_013399075.1 Chloroceryle aenea | reverse complement strand
TGTCCTGCCTGTTGTGGCTGTCCCTTTCTCCTGCTGGGACACACATGCTGCCTTATGCATAGACCTGCTGCCAGCTCAGGGTCTGGCTCTCCAGCTGCTGCCCAGATATGCTGAAAAGGAAAAAAATAATGCTTTTCTGGAGCATCTGGGCTGTGGGTCCCACAGGATAGGTTGTAGTAGGGCACAAGGCAGTCCTGTGGTGTGTGGAGCCACCAAGAGAGAGCAAGGCAGCCAGGCAGGATCTCTGCAACCTGTTCTGCCAGATACCATCTCCACCGGGCTCTGCCTCCTCAAGGATGTACGTGCAGTGGCTGGAGCAGCATGGAAAGCAGTGTCTGGCTTTGCTCAGTGTTATTAATCAGGCTGTTTGATCCCAGCACAAGCAGGGCAGCTGCAGGGGGTTATGCATTATCAGGGGATGTGTTGTGTTTTCTTGGCTTTTTAACTTAGCCAGGCCTGGTGGTGGGAGACAGAGAGCAAAGACATGGCTCAAAGGGGCCTATGGCCACCGTGCTGGCCAGCCACACACCAAGTGGTGGCTGTTCCCAGACTAGGATGGGCACTAGGCTCTGGAGTGGTGTGGTGAGATCAGCACCCCTGGAGGTGCTCTTTGATTTTGGTGCTTTCCCACACTAACTATTGGAAACTTTCCGAGCATCTGCCCAGGCAGGAAGTCCAGGAGGATGCTTATCTCCATCCCTTGCAGGGGCACCATGGGGAGGAAATGGGGCTCTTGTGCTTCAGCACAGGGGCTGCTGAGCCTTGTTCTGTGCATGGATTGAATGAGGATAAAGGAAAGCTGCAGGTATCATCCTCTTCCTTGGCACACTCCCAGACTTTTTTGCCTCCAGCCTTTCCTCCCTCCACACTGCAGGGCTGGGCCCAGCTGGTTCTATGTTGTCCCATCTCCTCGGTCTTCAGGACTCCCTGCTGTCTCCATGGCACTAGGAGTGTCCCTGGGCTTTGAATGTCTCTGCTCTGTCTGCAGGGGGATAGGGATGGGAGAGGACATGTGGTGGGACAGGAGTTCAGGTCAAGCACTACACTGCACTTTGAGAGTGGGGCAGGCAGTGGACAATGCCATCCTGGAAGAGACCTCCCAGCTTGTCAGATCCAACCCCAATACCCTTCCACAGCAAGCATCAGCAGAGGGATTGGCACCACCAGGAGATGGTACCTGACCTGTAGGGTGATGGTGAGCTGCAGGCAACACTGGCCCTCCTCAGCCATGGAAGGGCTGGAAAGTGCAGTTCCTGGGAGCAAACCAGGGTAGAGGCGTGCAGAGAAGGATACAACATCACCCCGTCCTCTGCCCTGCTCCCCACTGCCCCACTGCCTACGCCTGCTCTCCCTCCCCGCTGCCTGCACTGCAACAGCAGCTAAAGTTCCCTCGGTGCCAGCAGACCATTGAGACCTACCTGGCCATTTGTCAGAGCCCCACAAGCTCCACCCTGAGCCAGTGTTGTGCCAGGGCAGGGCAGTGCTGCACTAGGGCTCCCACGCCTGCCATGGCTCTGCAGCACAACTGGGGTGCAAGGGCCAGGCTGCCCTTCCCTGCAGGTGGCTGCAGGCAGCAGTGAGCCACACAGGCAGGATGTATGTGCCTAGCATGTTACACATTCTCATGCCATGGGAACACAGACAAGGGACCTGACGGTCCCAGCCTGCAAAACTGAGCGTCAGAAATGCTGTGTGAACCAATGCTATGTGGGTCCCATGTCCCATGCATGTGCAAGTCCCATGGTGTTCATACATGTTGTGTGTGGATTGCATCATCTGTGTGCAACGCCTGTCTGTCACTTGATGCATGTGCCACTCACAGGTCATACACTGCATGCATGTGTTCAGGTGAAGAGTGCATGTTATACAAGTTCCTTGTGCACTCCACACATGGGCTGTACGTTTGTCCCGGCACACATGCTGCAAACCAGCTCCCATGTCCCAAGGTGCAAGCGAGTGTGTGCTCCCTGTGTGGGCTGCAGGTCACAGGTTGTGTGGCACATGTGCACGCCAGCCACACGCTCGCAGACGGGCTGGACCTGCCTAACGCGAGCCGAACGAACAAAACATTCAGGTCAGGTCTTGCACGTGGGGCTCGACGCCAGGCAAGTGCAGAGTTGCTCCAGGATCGGACAGTGTGGGCTGGAGGGGTGCTCTGCCACAGGCTGCCAGCAACTACTTCCCCATCCTTCCTCCCGATCTGGGTCCCTCCAGTGTTGGGAGCTTGTGTCCTTACTGCACCTGCTGCTCTGAACCAGCTCCTCTGGGGGTAAAGTCCAGAAGGTGGATGCTTGACACCTGCTGCATGGGAAAGCCAAACAGAGCAAGGGCAGGTTAAGCTGGTATGGCAAGGTGAGGGGGGGAACAGAAAGGATCGGAAAATTCAGGTGAGAGAGAAGGGAAGAGTTAAAGGAAGGGGATGGCTGGGATAGTGTCCCCTGAGCCCATCCCCTTCCCTCCCAGAAGTTTGGGGGTGCCTCCGGGCTCCCAGTAATTGTTCTGAGGGAGCCCCTAGGGCATCCTCCATGCTCCCACTGCTCCCAGGTGGGCAGGCAGGACCCTGGCCCAGGTGTGTCAGGCTACAGCAGCTCACCTGGCTCCGGTGACACAGTGGCAGCTGGCAGGTGAGTGGCTTCACCTTCCCCCGACGGCTCACGAGCAGAAAATGAGGGTGACGCTGCTGGATGGGGCTTTTATAGCCCTGATAAAAATAGCGCTGGCTGGCCAGTGATCGGGGGGCCGGAGAGATGTGACTGAGCAGAGACAGGCAAGAGGGCTGGGCTGGCAGCAGCAAGCCTTCTCCCCAGCACACCTGTCACGGCTCTGTGTTTGCTCAGAGTAAATATTGACCCAGGGAAGGCAGGCTGGGCAAGGGAGGCGATTAGCCCACCTAGATTAGAGGCAGAGCAGGTCTCTATGCAAACTCTCCAGGGCTGCCTTTGTTAATGGGAGCCTGANGCCGCGGATGTGGGGACGCAGGTGTGGGGGTACCCTACCTGGGCAGCTTCTGGGGTGAGGGCTGATTGCTTGCAACACTTTGGGATGCTGAAAAGTGAGGGAGCAGTAAGGCCCCAAGGCAGTAAAGCAAAGCTACTGCTTATCCTAAGAAGCCTGACACCGAGTGCCAATGATGGCAAGGACCCCCTTGCCCCCGTCCCAGTCTCTCCACTCTTGATGGAGACTCCTTGGTGCACATTTCACTGACAGAACCCCTAGCCTCTTAAGCCAGGAAGCAAAGCAGGGCTTGACAAAACCACCTCTGCTCACTCTCTTCGGGAGAGTTTCCAGCACAGCTGCATGTGCCAAGAACCAGTCCTCCTAACACAGCCGCAAGAACAGGATGTGTTTCACTCCATGTGCACATGCCTTCTTGTGGAGTCACTGCATCCCAGAGTCACACCTCTCTCCCGCATCCCGGCTATGTCACTACCCAGTGGGGTAACTGGTGCAGACACCCCCATGCTGGTTCTGAAGGCAGTATGCAGAGCCTGTGGAGGAGCCAGGAGGAGTTTAAGCACACCCCTGTAGCACCCAGACACACTACTCAGACTTGACAGTCTTCAGCTGAGCTCAGTTGGAGCCAGAAGGAGATGGGCTATCTCTCTGGATTACTCTGGCACCTGCAGCTCCCTGGATAACAGAGCATGAAGTGCAGCTGCAGTGGCAGAAGATCCTTTGTGCAAGTGCACTGGCCTGTTTGTTTGTGTAGATGGGTGTGTTTGCGGGCGGGGAAGGGAGTAATGCTGCTATAACCCCACAGTGGACACCTGCAGGTATCCTGGTCCTGGGTGTCCTTTAGAAACTGCCACCATTTTCCTTTCCATAGGGGGAGTGTGCTTGAAGTGGATTCCCAAATGTAAGTGGATAATTACAGATCCTCACTGGCCACTGCCACCCAACTCTTCTTCATTGGAGACTTGTCACTCAAGAGTCAGGATTTTGCAAGGCAGGCTCCATCCTTCCTGTCTGATGCTGTCTTTGGGGCTGGGGTCCTGCAGGCTCCCGGCCCAGCAGAGCTGGCACGTGAATGAGCTGGAGTGATGCCAATTTACTGGCCTCAGTCATCCTGATCCTCTTTTCCCGTAGTTTTGTCAGCAAAGGAAATGCAGAACCATCACTGCCCTGGGCTGTAGTGCTAAGAGGAAATGCGTTGTTCCTTCTCCTTTTGACACTTTGTTCCTTCTCCTTTTGACACTATACAAACCCTGAAATTCAGGCTTGCCCACTTCTCTTCTACTTTCCCAGCATGGGAAATACGCTGGGCAGGACTACTGACTCTCCCTGCTGGGCCACGCACTGGCAGAGAGAAGTAGCAGCTCCTGACAAAGGCTGCCTGCCCTTTCCAGAGAAGCCAGAAAAACCCAGACCACCACACCAGTGCTGCTGTAGTTCCAGCAGAAATCGTCAAGCCTTTGTGCAGTGTCAGAAATGTTCTCTCATCCCAACCTCTCTACTGCAAGGGCAGGGCACTGCCATGAGCACCTACCAGGGCAGCATCTGCCAGCTTGTGACCTTCCCTGGTAGGTGCTCATGCACCCAGCAGGGCTGGCTTCAGCACAGACAGGCTCAGCCTCTTCTCACAGTGGCCAACGGTTCATCCCATGGGGCACTGTCCCATGAGGACTGACTAGCTCACATCAGAGCACTTCTCAAGTTCATCAGGAGCCACTGTTGTGCCCTGGCCCGACCAGAGCATGGATTAAAATGCCCCCATTCCCAAATACCAAAGCCCCACAGCTGAGCCAGCAAAGCGTGCTATCTCAGACATGGCAGGCCAGGGGTGAAGGGTCTCTGCCCAGCTCTGCCAGTGGTTTTAAGAGAATCACCTTCATGTGTTTGCTCTTCAGACTTTGCCCTGCCTGCGCAGATGCTGCAGGCTAATTGGGGCAGGACCTTTCCAGGTTCCTAATACTCAGTACTGGGAGAGAAAGGGCTGATCCCAGCCCGAGACTGCACACACCTGCAGCAGGGGGCCTAGGAGACTGTCCCCTAACACTTCCACCCTCCCCACATTGACACAGAGCCACAACAAATAGGTCTTTGCAGAGGATTCAGGCTTCCCAGCTGCAGTGGGACAGCAGAGCCTCACAGACACCCTGGCAGGGAAGACCAAGAGTAGCTTTGTTCCCTTCCCTTTATTTCCCATACAATAGCACGATTCAGCAGGTGTTAAATGTTTTAATGGGATTCAGGATAGCTTCTGTTGCCCACCTGCCCTAAGGCCATTTCACCCCTCCCTAAGAGCCAGGACTAACAGCAAGAAGAAAAGGCCTGTTGTGCGTTGCATTAACTGCGTTATGACTGAGCGCTCCTGATAACCGGCACAAAGAGGAGGGGAGCCCCATCAGCTTGCCAAGCTTGCACTCAGACATCCTCTCGAAGGCCGTCTACCTGGCCTGCCTGGCCACCATCTCCGGTCCCACAGGAACATCACCCCACTTCACTACCTGAATACCAGGGGGAAGGAGCAGAACCCATATCTACAACGTCTTGGTTAGAGAGATGGGCATTAGAAACGTGGCTGGTGTTGGGGCAGGGGCCAAATCCAGCCCTAGAAGTCCGTACAACAAGCTCAGATTCCCTCCTGCCTGAGATGCTAAAGTGTGTCTCACTTCTCCCCTCTTCTGGGAGCTAGGCTGTGGGTCTGGTCCTACTCCAGTCCTACAGTACATTGCTTTCGCCCTTGGCAGGGGTTAGCAGTAAAGCCTCTTGTTAATGGACAGGTCCTCCCAACCAGTGCTACATCACTCTGCTCATCCTTCACCTCACCACTGCCCCCAAGATCCAAGTGTCAGGAGGAGTAGCAAGGAAGCACTGAAGTTTCCCTGTGAGGGCTTTGGTATGGGCTCAAAACTCTACAGAGCTCACCCTGAGCTCACCCCCACCCTTTGCTAAAGTGACAGTGACGTGGATCTGTCACACATGCAAGTATTTTCCAAAAGCAGGCCCCAGGTCTAGTTCCTACCTTGAGAAGAGGAAGCAGGAATTTCCCCAACCTGGGGAAGGGGCTGTCCCTGATGTATTTTTAACTTAGGATGAGGATAAAAGAAGAAAAATGTGTGACATCTGCTAATGGCTCTGCTTAGTGCACATCGAGTGGTTCTGGTTGACAGGCACCAGAGACTTCAAAGAGAGGTGGCACATCTCACATCCTCTGCAGTGGAGGGAAGTGTGGGTAGCTCTCAAACCTCTTGTTCCCCGATTCAGCCATTGCTGAAGGCACTGTCCCAAGGCTCTCTCTTACTAAACAGATGCTAATCAAAGATGTTTCCTCCGGTAGCACTCCAACAGGCAAGTACAGTGTGAGTTCCCTTTCCTCCAGTCCAGGCTGTATTCAGTGTGGGAGAGTGGGGAGGATGGGAGATTTAATGACCAAAAAAACCCAAAAAACTCTGCACATGTGTCTGCACTCAGACTCCATTTGCTCTTGGGTGTTACACCAGACTAACACACAGCATTTCCCATGTTGACCCATTTGTCCCACAAGGCAGAGGAGTTCATGGTGACACAGCCCAGAAAGCATCAGATCACACAGCAGGTCTGAAGATCAGGGAACTTGCTGTCCCTGTCTCCACTGCTTCAGGCTGCCCTTGGGGTCCTGCATGCAGCTAGATTCAGCTTGCTTTAGGACAACATCAAGGTACCTGCCTATGTCACCAGTTTGGGAAGCCTGTCACTGGACTATGGAGTGACAGTGACTATTGCTCATCTGCAGTGAGCAAATCCTAGTAAGAAGCATGGACCAGGCAGAGTCAGTCCTACTGGACTGAACAACCAGGCCCTGCTTCTTCCGTGAGCTGGTGAGGAAGGAAGTGGTACCCCATTGCCTGTTCGCCACCAGCCAAAGCCCAGAGGAAGACAGAAAAGCTGCTGTCATGTAGGAGACCTGGCACAGTGTTGGGGAGGGAGGAGAGGGTCTGCACTTCTTAGGAGAAGGATCCAGGACCCATGTGAAGGCCCCAGGCACCCAGGCGAAGCTCAGGAGCTGGCAGTGCCTTTGCTGTATCTCTGACAGCAGGAACGGTTTGGCCTTGGGGCTTAGTAACGATTATGCAGGCAGGGCTACCAAACAGAGTGGAGTGCTAGGGCAGTGCTGGGTAAACTGCAGCACCCCCAGGCACAGCAGTCATCTGCTCTTTGTCAAGCAGGTTGAAAGATCCTCTGCAGCAACTCGTGCATGGTCTTCTCTTGGGCTGCAAGGCAAGAAGGAGCAGTTCCCGTCTTGGATGGGTGCTGGCACTGGGAACACAGGAGAGGAAGGTTTGGAGTGGGACAGCAGCTGCATCACCACCAGAGCAGGGTGGCTGTTTGAGACCTGTGTAGGTGTAGGGCTGCAGAAGAGGGGGGATGCTGTAAACCTGTCCCTTCTGCCTGGCACAAAAACCTCCACCAGGTAGCCGGCAGCCGGTGCCCAGCACCAGCCACAGCTCCTCGCTGGCACCTGAAGTTTGTCACAACTAACACTGCCACCTCCCGGCTGTGACAAGCCCGCTTCTTCACAGGGACACCCTCCCACAGCCTTCCTGACCCGTCTACCAGGCCAAGGCTCAAAGCATCCCCTTCCCCAGATGACAGCTCCTCCAGGGTACTCCTAAACCCAGATACATGGATTACATATGTTACATGCTGGTGTCCATGTGCCCGGAGGCCAAGCTGGTTTTATTGGGCTGCCGAGAGTGCTGGACAGTGCTGTGGCCAATCTCTCGGGCTGGCGCTCTCTGTGTGGGACCTGCTACAGCCACTGGAGCAAGGAGGGGAGGATGTTTCCTGCATCCTGCTGATGTCAGCAGAGGCTCAGCACCTCAATGCCCAGCTGTCAATGCTTCCTCAGCTACATTTTGAAGCAGATTCCTCTCCTCTCCCAGCTGGTGCAGACTGGGGGCAGTGGGAACAGACACAGAGGTTGTCCATGCACTTCCTGTAGTGCAGGGAAGTTCTTCTCCAAGGATGTAGGCAGCCACAGAGGGATCTTGTGAACTCTGAAGAGTTGCCAGAGGATTCAGATTGGAGCTGAGGACATAATGCTGACATACCTCCTCAGAGGCAGCCAGCCAACATGCTGAGCTCAGGTCATGTGGGAAGGTCAGAGCAGGTCTGGACATCACAGGGACAGGATAAATAGTGGAGACAGTTGATCTGCTTGAAGAACTTCTGTAGTACAGGTCCCAGCAGCTATGCTCTTGAGGGTAGGGGTGTTGGACTGGTGATTCTGAGGAAGAGAATGCTTTTGGGGTGTGGAAAAGTGCAGCCTGCTTCTGCCTCCCTCCAGGCAATCATCCCTCTGTGAGGGATCACAGTAAACAGCCCTCATATATCTAGACAAGACTCCTGCAGTTCTGGAGATATCTCCATCTAACAACCTTCTCCCATCCTCCCTTCAGCCCACCTCCCTACAATTCTCCACAAGCTAAGGCAAATCCTCATGCTTTACTCTCAGCCCCAAATCTGCCTCCTCACCAGCCATTCCCTCAATTTAACTCCCTCAACTTAGCTCCCACACCATCTTGGACTACAATAGCTTTGTCCCCTTTACACTGTTAGAGGCTGTGCTGCCTGCACCTTGACCACATTTCCCAAGAGACCCTCTTTGTGCTGGGCTCTCCAGTGCCTCAGGCCAGCCCCTCCTGCCAGCCATTCACTCACAGGGCCCTGTCCCAGAGCTCCATGATGGTCTGAGGCCCACAGAATGGCCATAACCTTACCATCTCTGGTCTGGGGCTCAGGACAAGCCAAGAAGGGGTGGAGACTTTGGGATTAGATACCCCCTTTTGCACAGACAGCCTTGGCACTGAAAGCAGGTATCCAGCTAATCCACATGATCTAGCAAATGGGCCATGCTTCAGCCCAACATATTAAGGACAGGTCTTATCCCCCACCACAGCACGGATACATTCTGCTACCTTCGAGAAGGGTTGGGGGGCAGAGCAATGACTCTGGGCCGGGCTGTCAGCACCACTTCTCCCTGGCTGGCTTCGATTAGGATGTTCTGCAGTGTGTTTTCCAGCACCAGCTCCACCAGGTTCCCAAAGGCAGGCTGCCTGGAGGGACAAAAGTACAGGGAGAGGACAGTTAACAGAAAGCAGATAAGGCAGGCTGCTTGCTGCGACTTCTCCCAGGACACATCAGGCAAGCAGTGGAGCAGTTTCCTACATGCTGAGGCCAATGAACTAAAGACTTGAACAATGGGGTGCTGACCCTTCTCCCAGAACTGCCACCAGCTGGCATCAAGCCTTGACCTCAGACATAGCTGAGTGGCTGTGGCTTTACTGTTTTCTCCACACAAGCTGTGCTGCAGTTAGTATTTGTGAATATGGTTATGGCCTGTAGCAGTGTGCAAGTGTGTTGTCACAGCAAATGCAAGCTGATGAGCTACTGCAGTGAGACTAACAGGTACAGTAAGCACATGCTGCACTCTAATGTCTAAAGGACTGTCCAAGCGTACAGCAGACTTCACTTGCCACTAGCATCCTGGCATTGCCCAGGGCTCAACCCCAAGACATGGCAAATCTGCACTCTTCATAAACCGCACTCAGGAGGAGGTGGCTAGGGGTGCTAGCATCAATTTCTACACAGAGCACCCAAACCACTCCACCAGAAATGCCACAGGATTGAAGGAGAAATGTGTTTGTGGCCAGTCAGTGTGCTGCCATGGCTCTCCCACCTGTGCAGCTCTTGCCTTTTACGCGTGAACTCTTCCTCACCTGTTTATCATCTCCTTCTGCTCCCTCAGCTGCTCATGGTGAAACATCTCCCAAGACTCCGGCAAGCCATAGTTGGGAGAGATTTCCTGCCTTGTTTCTTTCCTCTCTCCATCCTTCTCAGGGTAAAGATCTGGAGAAGCAGAGACCCTGGAAGGGACTGTGGAGCACCGTCTCCTGTCCTGTAGCTCTGCTGATTCTGCACACCGGAACTGGGAGAAATAAGGAATGGGTTCATCCAGGCTTCTTCTCATTGCATCATGCAACTGAGCATTCTCCAAGAGGCCTCTGGGAGGAGAATAAGGGATGAGTCCAAACAAATCAGATATCTGTATGACCTCAGAGGTTCATAACAACACAATGTAAATCAGAAGAAAACCCTGACTGATGTCAACGTTTAGTCTGTCCTCATGTTTTGGGCCTAAGTGAGGCAGCAAGATGGCTCGAGCTAAGGAAAATACCTTTGCTTTTGCAGCACTGCCTCTTTATATTTCTGCATTTGACAGACAAAACAGCTGAATCCTAAAGCAGCCGGTTCCAAAGGTCACGGCAGAGTTGCCTAGTTCCTGAGCAGTGACACCGTTCACTATGCAGAGATGGGCCCAGCCCCTGGCTGGGGAGACAGACCCTGCTTTTGCTGTCACACTGGGACTCCTGAGCTCATAACCCCAGGGCAGCCTTTGGCAGGCTGGATCCCCCATTCTGGTGCATCAGGAATGCACAGACTCCTCTGGGATTAGCAGAGGGCTGGCCATGTGGCACACACTCCTCTGGAGGACCGGGGTTCCAAAGCAGGTGAGGATGAGGGGGCACACACCTGATGACACTTGTGAGTATGTCATTCACTATCTTCAACTCCTGTTTTGAAGCAGCAGCCAGGGACAGGCAACTGAGGTCCATGTCCATCCTGTCTCTCTCCCTACTCCCATTCACAAATTTGCTCTCCAAGGGCTTGTTGCTGAAGGGGCTGGGAAAGAAACAGTTGTTCCATCAGTGCATGACTACTGAACTGAACTACCAAAGACCTGCATCCCCCTGGATAAGAAGCAGCACTGCAGGCAAGCAGGGAGCAGTGCAGGGAACCAGGAGAGGCATGAGAGCTGCTGCATTTGTGACAGCAGCAGGGACACTGTCGTAAAAGGAGCACTGAGCTCTGACAGTATCTTCCTTTTGAGGGAGGAAAGAAACAGGTCATGTCAGCTAATATGCTGGGGAAAGCAAGGCACCTCTTGCCTAATACTGAAACACTGGAGAGTAGCAGAGTAGAGCTCCAAGTTCAAGTGCATATCACAGCATGGGCAGCCCTGGCTCAGCTGAAGATGCCAATCCAAAAAGCTAGATCTCTTACCGGGACAAGAAGTATTTGGGGAACTCTGAGGTGAAGCTGCTGAAGAAGTCCTCAGTAGAGTAGGACCTGGCTGTCACACTAAGGTGTAAAAGGATGGGCTTGGGAGGCTCTGGTTTAACCCACACCTGTTTGGCTTCTTTGTCCAACAGCAGTCTCCTCTCAAAGTGTCCAGCCGGGAGATAGGGAATAGCGTGGTTTTTAATAGGGGGCAATGTCTGTTGGAGAGAAAGAAACGGCAAGTACTTAGTTGCTCCTTTGGCCACAGGTAGGCTGGTGTAGGTGTGACAACAGACATGAAAACTGGAAAGCTCAACAGCCAGAGACACCAGATCCTGGACAACAGACAATATCAAAATTATCTTGGCACTGCAGTACCACTAGCAGGCATGAGCAGACATGCTGGAAATCACATCTGCTCCCTCCTCACTACCTAGTGTGCCAGCCCTGAGTGTCAGCAGGGCTTCAGAATTTCCCCAGGGCACTCAGGGTTGTTGTACTCTAATCCATCCCTGTGGGATTCTGATAGATCCTCTCTGATCTTCTGAGCACATTGGGAGTCCTGAGTGAGAAGGGATGTGCAGGAATGAATGAGGAAATTGTCCCGTGAGCCTGAAAGGGAACCAGGAAGTGACTCCAGACACCCTACTTGGGCCAGTTTGAGGTTGCAGTACAAGCAGTCAGTTTGAGGGAATTTTCTTAGGGCAGGAGTAGTCCAGAAGCCTGGGCTATATGGACACCACCCAGCTCTGGAGAAGCTCTCAGGCATCACAGGACTTCAATGAACTTTGAGACATAGCTGTCCAGCCTCTGGGAATGAGGCCAGAGGCCTTCACCATGCATGACACAGACACAGCAGGTGATTGCAGGCTCCAGATTGTCACTAGAAGTTAAAACCCTACAAGACCAAATCAAATTGGTTTTACTTTTCCTCAATCACCTTTATGTTCATCCCAGTGAATGTCTTGACCTGCATCACTGTACATCCCTAACAGCACAGGACAGACAGTCCAAGCTAGAGCTGAGGCCTTTCCAGCGCATGGCATGCAGAGGCCCTCTGCATCATCCAGGAGCACTGCTACAGCCTTGCTCTGTCTTCGGGCCCAGACAATTCTGCAGAGCATTCACTGGGACCCTGTCTCACACCTTGTCACCACTTCTGGAAAAGCTGCCTTCTCCAGCAGTGTACACAGTTGTGTAGACTTCAGGGAAAACAGAGATCAAACAGACAAATTGAGCTTTTAAGTTTTCTGCAGCTTAAATCAAGGCAGTTCCTGCCAGCAGCTTCTCCAGGGGCATGGAGCACAGCTCTTTTAGCAGTGAGGACTCAGTCTGCACCATGTCATACCATGGTCCTGACACTTTCTCTTGTGACACACATTGCATTGTGGCCCCAGTCTGAAACCAGCCCAGGTACTGACTGTCCTGCCCATGTGCATCTTCTCTGTTTATTCAAAACCCTTCCCTCTTTCTCCAGTCACGGGTGCACATTTTGTCCCAATTTCACTTTCCATTCACCTCAGCTGGAAATTTACTGCCCACAGGATGCAGCCAGACAGTCTGATTCTTTTGGCTCCTCCAAACAGTCTGTCTCACAAAGCCTTGAAGCTACAAATCCCGCTGTGCTCTCTGTCCAGGCTCCCACGCTGTGATATCCAGCATCTGCCTCTTTTCTAAAGCAGTCAGTTTGATTCTACTAAGGGTGAGACAGGCCAGACTTACCTTGTATTTCCTGATTACAGATGAGAATTCGGGAATATTTTCTGTCTCAGCAGAATTTGTTGACCTCTGAAAAGGAGAGATAAAAAAAAAACAACAAAACAAACAGAGAAATTGTCCGGTAAGATAGATACGGGGCAGAACAAACCTCCCAGTTTTTGTTTTATTTTGTTCCAGCTGAGAGTCAATGTTCTCATCCTCCTATTCTTCACTCAGGCCACATTCTTACTGGCAGTCACACATTTCTCTTTAGTGTTTATTCAAGGTTAAAAATCCAACCATTGTTTTCCAGAGCCACAGGCTTTGTTTTTGCTTCTGATGCACTTCCAAATTTTAGATGATCATTAGCAATTTCAGAATTTGTAAGGTGATTCTTGGATGAAAACACAAGATCTCATTTTCCACTATCCACAGAGCAGCTATGAAGTCCTGAGTAGATCAGAGTCTCATGTCCTCTTATCAACTTGCCCAGATTTTCTTAAAGAATGTTTCTCATTGACACCGTTTCTGTTTTTGAGTTGAGCTAAGCTGATGTAAAGGTCTGGCAGCACTTACCCCTGCAGGTGACTTTGGCTTCTTAGTTGCAAGGCCCTTCTCTGTGACGGTGAATTCTACAGTCTGCCATTCCTTCTCCTTTTCCCACTCCTGCAGTTCCCTCTCGTACTGAACCAGGGTCTCCTGGATGTATACCTATGAAGCAAACCATTACTGAAGGAAGCAGGGCTAGAAAGGGAGCTGTAAATAACACACTGTCTGTCTCAAGTTCATGCTTGTTATCAGTTCCTTCCTTTCAGGAGGTCCCAGACAAAAGCTGACTCCCTTGTCATGTCTTCCAGAGGTAAGAATGGGAGAGAACACACCTATTATAAGACTTAAACAAAATCTCTTGTCAAAGGACACCTGGAAAGTCTCCAGGGGGAACGCTACTTCAGGTCTGTGACCCCAGTAATATTTAAGAAGTAAGACTTGCTTTTTACAGATTTGATTCTCTGACATCCCACTGGAAGCCACTCCCATCCAAACTGTTAACTTCTAGTAGCTGGGTTCAACTCACAAAGCCACATGTTGCACAATTACACCTCATCTAGTGAGCCACACTGACAGGGAGATGCTTAAAGCATCAGAAGAGATGAAGCTCGGTGTCTTCAGGAATGAGAAGTGCTGGCCAGTCTTATGGACCAAAGAAGAGTTCCTTTATCTGGAAGCAGCAGGCTGCTGTCTGCTGGGGCCAGCCATTAGGAACTGCAGTGACATGCCCAGGTGATGGAAATACACAGGTACTTCTTGGGTCTTACCTTACACACCAGATCTATGCTGAAGAAGGAAGCAATTCCTGAAGATTGAAGTGTGATGAAGCAGGGGATGCTCTCTCCAGGCTGCACAACCCCTGACTCTGGAGCAACCTGCAACACCTGGGAAAAAACAAAACAAAACAAAACAAAACAAAACAAAACAAAACAAAACAAAACAAAACAACAAAACAAAACCAAAACAAAACCAAACCAAAACCAAAACCAAAACCAAAACCAAAACCAAAACCGAAACCAAAACCAAAACAAGCTATAGAGGAGCTGTTCCACTGTCTTGGAACATTTCTGTGTGCCTTCTTTTTACAGGAAACAAGATTGTGGGAATGCTCTCCTCTCCCCTTCTCAGAGGTATGTGGCATGAGAGAGCTGCAGCTGATATTTTCAAAGAAGAACCATGGACTTTGCTGGTTCCTGAGGTTTGTTATCGCATCCTATAGTTCCATCTTCATGTATCCTCAGTGAAATCTTCAGATTCCCCTTCTGAATTCCTGCCTTTCCCCCCTATCCTAACACTTGCCTTCATTTTTTTTTTCCTGACCTTTCCTTTCATCAGCTAGTACAAAAACCAATTCCCTAGGTTACTTTCTGAGTGTCTGATTGAAAATGGACTTGTAAGGACCTTTCGTGGCACAACAGAAATGGGTAAGAAGTCTGTAGAGGAAAGAGAGGGACTCACCCTTTTGTCTTTATAGGTACTTATCTGCCAGGCAAACACAGCAGCCTTGCTCTCTGAGATACTGTTGAGGAAGACAAGTCGACTGGCTTTGGTAGAATCTGGGATATTTCCAAGGCAAATCCTGTGGTGTGACAAGGTGGCTGCCTGCAGGAAGCAAGGTGAAAGCAGGTGGAACAGCAGGGAAGGAAGGTGGGATGTGGCCACTGGGGGAGGGCAGTCACATAGTCATCTCTAAGTTATCCAGCAATTCATAGATAATATTTGCCAGTTACCTTTACCATAACTTGAGGGACCATTATGTTTCTCTTATTTTGCTCTGGCTCTAATGACTCTTTACAGCAAGAGGACAGCCCTGTTGCGGTGGGTTTGAGTGAGCAATTAATACAACATAACACTGGTCCTGGGGCAGGAGAGGATCTCAGGAGCACAGAGGACCAGTAGCATCCAGATTCTCTTTGCAACACTTGCAGTCCCGGCCTTTTCCTGCTTCAGCTGGCAAACAAGTGAGGTGTGTGCTTGTACAAAATCCTCAGCAACCTGAATGCGAGTTTTGGGAAACTGCTCCCTACTGCACCTTGCTACTAGTGTGCTACTGGTCTGTCCCATTCTCCAGGCACAGTGTAAACTCTAATTATAGAGAAGCTAATGACTCTTACAGACTACAGAGCCTTGTGGAGCGGCATCTTTGTTGGCAGTCTGAGACAGATTTTTAATCACCTTCTATTTGCTGTACCTAGGAGTGCAATCACTCTGCTGAGACACAAAGAGCATATGTAGCTGTGGCTGAGCTCCAAGGATGCACTGCTAATGTCACACAGGATGAATCCTTTACCTGCCTGGAGTATGCCTCTGCTGATGCTGTTTAACACACCCTCACTATGCTGGGATCTGAGGCTGAGTTTAACAACAAATTGTTCAGGCTGACAGGGCAGCTCTAGCTAAGCCAAACAAGCTCCTGCTGAGCCAGCGACAGGTCAAACAAGTGCATGTCTCAGGATGTGCCCAAATTAGTGACCATCCTGCGGTGTGCATTCAAGTTATACTTCACCTGAATTTGGCCATGAAATAGGTGCTAGCCAAGCCATAACAGGGTATGTTCTATCACAGAATCACAGAACTACTAAGGCTGGAAAAGACCTCTGAGATAATCGAGTCCAGCCTATGACCTAACACCACGACATCAGCTAAATTATGCAGCATCCAATCTTTTCTTAACACCTCCACAGCTGGTGACTCCACCACCTCCCTGAGCAGTCCATTCCAGTGTTCTATCACCCTTTCTGTGAGGAAGTGCTTCCTAAGAATATGGAATATATGGAGGATAATGCTCTTTTTGTGAATGAATTATCGAAGAAAAAGGTGTTGTAGCTGCAAACAAGAAAAGTAGCTGTGATGGGGTTAACTTTTAATAACAAATCCAGAACATGAACAATTTCTGAACCTGTTTTGGTTCTAACGGCAGTGTAACCAGCAAGCTGGAAGGAAGTTACCTTTCAGAACAACTTCTTTTACGAGTTAGGCTCTAGATGACCTGATGGAAGGGAAATATCTTGCTCTGTCTCATTGCAAATGAACTCTCCTTCAACACAGGCTACTGTTAGATGGGGCCACTTGCATATTTTTGGTCTCTCACACACATTTCTGACTGATCATATTGCTTATACTGGCATACCTGGACTTACCTGCCCAGGCACAGTTAGCTTGGTAGAACCTGGAAAAACTGAAGGAGAAAAAACTTCGCTGGATGCAGCAGTCTCTCCTATGGTATTCGGATCGTAGCCTACTCCCTGGAAGGTGATCAGAGCTGATTCACCCCCTAGAATGTGGATGGGAACATCAACCTGCCTTGGACAAGATAAGAGTTTTAAGTCCAGAGTCATATTTGGGCGAGATGTGCAATAAAGCTAGTATACTTGTTAATGGACAGGCCTAAATACACCACAAATGTTTGAAGAGAAACCTATTCCATCTTTTCCCTGCTAACCTAGGAAAGCTGGTTAAGTAGTAAATTATCTAGTTACGGTAGGAGACAGGCAGGGATGCCCTCTTGGAGCAAAAGCTGGAGTTTTAAAATTAAATGTATTTATTTTTTCATGCATCCACCACAGAGTGGGGCAATAAATGGTGCTCCAGCTCGGGCCCTGCCTGCCTGCTGCAGCATAGGACAGAGTGCTTTGGGAAGGCTGCAGTGTACACTGAAATGATAAAAGACACTGAATTCAGTCTCTTTGGCGGAAATGATTGGAAGCCAAAAATAAACCACAAATACGATCAAATACTGCTGATATACTGAGCCACTATTTGATCCTTGAAAAAATATATACTAGGATGGCTGTGGTTGTGGAAGAAATCTGTTCCTTGGGAAGAAATTTATGAGATAACAATGTATCTGCTCCATTCCCTGACCAGACCAGCCATTCATTTGCTGTCAACACACTGCTTCTTGGAAGAATGGAGTTCAATTCATCTGCAGCATGACATGGATCAACCATCAATAAGAGACCTAAAGAATTTTAGGCACACAAGAACAGAAATAAACTATTTCTGACAGTCACGAAGAAGGCCTTACCAAGTATGTTCTGGCTTCCAGTGGTGAGAAGATCCACTCAATGTGGTCTGTTGTGCCAGGGGGGATTTCTCCCTTGGGAGTTAGACAGACAAACACAGGATGCTGAAAATTATCCTTCTGGATCCTCACAATGTTGTCCAGCTGAACTTCAAATGTCACAGGCACAGAGCTGCCATTGTAGAGTTCATAAATCTGAAGTGAGTCAGAGAGAACAATGCTTATTATACTATGTTCACACTAAACTAGTTAACACTTCCCCAGAGGACTCTGATAAGTATTAATAATTAATTACTCAGCTTGCTTCCTAAGAATGAGGAGACCTCACAGTGTCAGAATTTATCACTGAGGCTCTGATAGGAAACGGCTGAAGTTTTATCACCACACATGTACACTAATAACTACAGTGCCTCTCCAAGTGGTGCCCTGCAAATTCAATCTAGGAGAAAATTAATACAAATTAGCTAAAGGGATCACTGTAAAGCAGATTACTTGACATGCAAAACCACTCATATTAAAGTGATCTTAATTCAATTCAGACTTGTTCATTTCCCAAGTAAACTAGGCAGAACAGAATCAAAGCAACTTTTTTTTTTTATCCTCACTGAATAAGTGTTTAAGGAAATTTAATTAATTTACTAAAAAAGTAATTAGGATTTGTTTCCAGAGTGCCTATAGTAGCTAGACAAGTTTTTACTCAGATCCAATGCAAGAGAATAGAGGAACAACCAAAAACACTTCATAAGCATTCTGGATAGAGTGAATGCAGAGCTTGTGAAAGTGGAGATGGTGAGAGGTACTTTCCCTGCTGCCACCCCAGTAGCCATTTCCAGGCTCTGATTAGTACTAGTTGCAAAGTTTTGCTGTGATGCTTTCCTGTGAAGGCCATTCTGTTTTCTGGGAAATGTCTCAGACACTGCCTGTCTTTAGCACGCAGTAACACCAACTCATTCCCTCTGCTAGCTGCTGGGCTAGGCCCCAGAATACTCACCTGTGTGGGGGGGTGGGAGGTCCCAATGGCAATGGGTGTGAAGAGGTGGTTAGTGGATGTAAAATGAAGGTACCGTTGGTCCTGTTCCACTGTTGTGCCGATGAAGTTCAGCTACAGGGGAAACAAACACAGTAATTTTCTCACAGAGCCCTGGCCCCATCACTAACAACTGCACGAGGACTCGGAAGGACTTTGCAAGCTGAGGGAAACACAATTATGGATTTAAGTTGGTAATACCAGGACAGTGCATCCTAAGACAAAAAAAGCAAGGAGATGGAAACCCTACTCAACTGTTGGCTGTTCTCTGAAAGGTTTGCATCTCGTTTCAGAGAGAAGGTGCTTTCCTCTCTGTCAGGCACCAGCGTTAGTGCTTCTTTTTCTTTTTTAGAAATTCTTCATGAATGAGTTTCTGTGCTCTACATAGGAGAGTGCAGCTGTGACAGCCAAATCCTTTGGAAAGGGAGGGTTTTAAATAATGGCCTTCTCTTGAAAATGACCATCTGGATGTCCTCACTCTGGAGGACAACCCACTCCAAGCATATGTCTAAAAGTCCAATAGCTGAAATAAGATCCGGGTTGAATTTTTAGTGATCAAGTAATGATGAACAGTATCCTGCTAGCAAAAAAGCTGCCAGGCACTTCAAGCAAAGCCAAGAGATTTATAGAGCTATTTCATGGAAAGGAAGTGATACAGAATTCTGCATTTTGAGAAAACTGCAATCAGGCTAGAGGTGAGTCATGATGCATAATCTTCTGCAGGATCATCCCAAAGCACACATGAGCTGTCTACCTAGGGACAGAGTCCACAAAGCAGTCAGAGAGCTGGTAATGTCTCCGCACCGACCCAAGGGAGCTAAGTTGTTGCAATGCACAACTAGCTGAGCCTAAAGCGTGGCTATTTTTCAAGTGCACATGCAGAAGATGGAGAAGATGTTTGCAATGCCAGGTGGATGACTTGGCCAAACACCTGCAAGAGATACTGTAATCAGCTGTTTAAACAAGAGCAGAGAATGCTAATTCCTCCAAAACAACCCATTCCATTTCAGCTCCATAAGCAAAGGGAGGAGGGAGAGAGGACTAGAAATACAATCCTAGTCTCAGATGTTATTTTTCTGAAGGCACTATATGAGCATTCACCCTTCTCAGGGCCTCAACAGGACAGATGAAGTGCAAACAAGAGGAGGGCAAAACCTGATGCTTTCAAACTGCAAGGGGAAAAGGGACAGGAACTATCCTGAGCTTTGGGAGTGAAACACCCATTTATATTACCTGAGTCAAAAAGCCAATTTGGATGGTCACCAGCTTCCACAGACACAGGATGTGACAATTAGAGAGCTATCAGTTAAAGGGAGATAAATGGAGAAAAGCAAAGACCTGCTACAATCAGTTCACCTTACAGAGTATACAGACTTCATCCCACAGCAATGACACAGAGTATGAGAGGACAGGGATACCAGATTCCCCAGGGAGTAGAGCTGCCTGGAGAACACATGCTGCAGGTGGCAACATCTTAACAAGACCTAATTAGAAGCTATGAAGTGAAGTACAAATAATTCCAGTTTATGGATCCTGTGTGCTCAAGGATTCTCCTTGAAATTCAGCCCTTCTCTCCAGCGAGTTCTGAGAACTAACCTACCTCATTTTGCAACACCTGCAGCCAGCTGGGCTTCTACTAAAACTGCTGAAGGATGGAGATCCTGCCTGACTAAACAATCCCAGAGCTCAGAGACCAAGGTCACAGCTGCATTCTTACAGGCAGACTACAGTGATGAGGCAAAGGACAGCCTGTGAAAGTGTGAGGCAGTGTGAGGCCTTGTTTCCTTACTGCACAAGGAATTAAGTTACCTACAAATCCTACAGAAGTTTCATTCTTCAGCTAGAAGAAATTACCAACAGAAAATCAGTTTGGGTCCTTCAGAGCACCTATACATCCAGGCATCACAGGACTGAAATTTGGCCACTAAGTGGGGAAGGAATAATGGAGAGGGAGCTCCTCCTGAAGATGAGGCAGAAAGGGTCTACTGGGGACGCAAAGGACCGGGATGGCAAAATCTGTCCACATGAGTAGAGTCATCACAGAATCAAATTTGGACCCTCCAAATAATCAGGCATTGACTTGCAGCTGCCCAACATCACTGCTCCAAAAGCAAGTAATTCTGAATTTGACAGAATGACCAAGAAATACCTCAGCCTGATGGCCTCCACCTTTGCTTATTGCTGTTTTCTCAAGTTTCTCAAGTTTAATTTCTGGAGAGACATTACAGCATTTGCTTCCGTTAAGGTTAGCATGTATTCTGCACATTTCACCAGATTCTTCAGTGAGAATCTGCTCAACCCTGTCATGTAAGCACCTTAGAGCAGTCCCTGCCATAGGGGTTGGTAGGTCTGTGCTCTTCATGCCATGACTGAAAGGAAAGAACGCACATGGTGTTCATCCCCTCAGCTGCTCTCTCTGTAGAAGGAAGAGCATCTTCCACTCCTACTTTCTGATATTAGCAGTCCAGTACTGATACTCTGCATTCCTGCAGGTTTCCCCCACCTACACTGCTCCAGATCTCTGGATTGGCCTCTGCAGCTCCTATTGACAGACCTCCAATGCACCCATGGACCTTTTATCATTCCCAGGACCTCCCATGTTTTTTTCAGCCCCTTCTGGAGTGACAGCATAAAGTAGTGTGGTGACTTCTACAGCCACCAAAGACACTAACTATGTGGCAAGAGATGATGTGTGTCCTGTAGGCTTCTGGTGCTCCAACACCAGCTGGTGAAATGCTCACATCCACTCTCAGGATTGTGCCAGGCAGGCAGAGCACAGGGAGCCTGTCCAAGGGCTTTGAGGGAAGGCACAGTTAAGCCACTGTTTGAACAGTTTGGTCAAAGGGTTGGATTTTCAGCTGACAACAGTCCCGAAAGAAAAGAAAAATAAAAGAGATGTGTGAACACAATGGTCTCATAGGAAACTTCAGAGACAGACAGGAAGGCTCAGCCGGGCATGAGCTGTGCCTGGCAGTGCACAAGGTGACTTTGACTCTAACTGACAGTTTAAGAGAGGGAGAGAGAGAAAAATTAGTTCCAAACCTGAGGAAATGCTCAGGGAAAACACTCTGCAGAAATTCTCTGGGATGCTTTCGGCAAGCCATGAAACAGGAGTAATGAGTAGGAAGCTCCTCCATCATTGGGCAGGAGAAATAAGTGGGTGGACAAAGGCATCAGGGATGCAGTGGGAACAGCTAACTAGGAATGCAGGAAGTACCTTCTGGACCTAAAGAAGAAGCTGCCTCCACCCCTCCAGAGCTGGAGGATGCTCTGCCATCCTATGCCAGCATGTGTGTCCCCAAACTGCAGCCAGTGCAGATGGTACCTTTGGAGAAAAACACATTCCAAGGGATTTTGAAGAGCATAGAGAGATGATGAGGTAGACTCATAAAAGCTGTATATAAGAGAAGCAGGATAGGCTGCAGATCTAAAGTCCAGCATCACTGCAAGAAGAGCTCATGGTGAGGCAGATAAAACATGGGGAAGCAAGCACAGAAGTCTTGTCCGTGAGATATACTTGAGTGTGTAAAGCATGAGGGGACTATAAAACACACAAGGGCTGTTTTGGACTTGAGTCGGCTAGGAGGAGGAAGCAATTCTGCACCAACATCAACAATAAAATAGAAATGTTAAAACCATCAATAATAAATAAAAAATATATCCTCTTGCTGGGGAAATCAGCAGAGGCTATGTCCAAGGGCAATTTAACCAGTGCACTGCCACATCACACTGATGGAAATGTCAGGATCTTGTTTTTATGTCTCTGCTTGGCCCTGTATTACTGCCTGGCCAGAGCAGGCTCCAAGGGAAGGCCACAGCCCCCTGCACGCCATGCAGCTTCTGCAAAAAAACACCTTGTAATTGAGTCCCTACTTGCTGCTGTTCTGCAAACAGAAGCAAGAGATACCTGCTACCTTACCAGAATCTCATGGCCATAGGAAACCTTCAGCAGGACAGGGAGGTTATCAGTGCCAATGAAATCATGTCTAGGAGTGCAAGAGGAGAGAGACAAAAACATTAGGAACCAACTTGGTGCCCAGGGTGATAGAATCAGGGTCACACAGTACATTAGAGACAATTCATTTCCCAGCTAAAGAGTCACTGTTGCGTAAGGGTCACTGAGAGAGGGAGGGGGACGGTTATGTTTGGGTGGGAAAGAGTGATGCAATGTTGATTTTAGTCATACACCATTTTAAGGACCCAAGTTTCTTGGCCAATGGCATTTGAAATGCCAGTACTTCTCAGATCAAGTCCGCTGTGAAAGGGGAGGTGTTCCGCTTTCTTTGTACCTTTCACAGGCACACAAGGGCTAGCAGCCCTAGTTGATAACAAAAATAAGAATATCACTGTACAATCAAAGCCATGGGAAGTGCAGCATCTTGTTCATCTCCTCAACTGCCAGAAAAGGGCAGACCAGTGTTCCCAGCACATCACTCTAAATGCCTTTTGCACTGCAGTGTTAAGGGACATTAACAACATTCCCTTGAGGAGAACAAGGTTTGTGAGGTCCAGAAACTGGACATATTTTGGGACCTTTTGCTTGCCTGATATCTGCTGGGCAAGGGGCATGTGAAAGAAAAGGATCCAGCATGGAATCACAGGGGACTCCAATGGCATGTGCTGTCCTGGCACACATCATGATGCTCTGAAATACAGGTAGTTGCTGTCACCTGTGTGAGAGCTGGACAGGTTCCTCCTGTCCTGGGAGAAGTTTCCCTGACTTTGGAGAAACACTGAAGAGCTGATTATCCTGAATTCGCATCTGGTGCAGTTCATGGGAGCTAAACTCAGCATTCTCTGCCCAGTGCTCCATGTCCATCTTCTGATCAGAAGGAAACAGGAAGGCCCTAGGGAACCAGTCAACTGGTCAGCAACAGGAATACACAACTTCCCTGCAGCCACAGTCAGCATATGCAATCCAGACAGGCTTGGCCCAGCTGGTGGACATGTCACGTTTCATCAGGTCTGATCTGCAGAACACTCTGCCATTCCTTGCATGCTTTCCCACCCAAGCCCATCAATATATCTCAGGCCTAGCCCCACAACACCAGCCACACCTACAAAATCCACCCTATTAATTTGCGAATATCTCACAGCCTCTGTGAGCATTTCCATATCCCCAGACAGACCCCAGAAAGATACTCCAGCAAGCATCACTTACCACTCCACAGGTACCACACCCGTGTTCACCATCAGAAGCATGACAAAGCTAGGCTCTGAGCCTATTGGGGCAGCCCCAAAGTTGAAATCCAGCAGGACAGGGGTGTACACTGGAGGGATCAAACCCATGCTAGCCACAGGAGAGAAGAGATTAAAGTGAAACGGTTGGCAGGATATGACAGGGGAACGAGTCATTCTACATTGGCTCTCTTCCTTACACTTGTTCTCTGACTTTATGTTCTTGGCCCTTTTGGGAGAAAGGATATTGGCCATAAAGTAGGCCTTTTTATTTTCTCAAAAGAAAAAAAAAAAAGTCTTATGTATATGCCTAAGGAGAGTGAGTGTCATAAGAGAGTCCTGCTTAGCAGAGTCATTTTTGGGATCCTCAGGACAAGGAGGTCACTGACTTATGGGAGCAGGTTCAATGAAGAGCCACCAAGATGGTTGAGGGATGGAACACGTTACTTACAAGGAGCAACAAAGAGACCTGGGTTTGTTCAGCCTTGTGAAGCAAGGGCTCAGGGACAGCAACTGCTCTAGTTGCAACACAAGATATTATGATCAGATACTAGGAAAAATGTTTCCAGCATGAAAGTGGTCAAACACTGGATTCAGGTGCTCAGGTAAGCTGTAGTTTCTTTATCCTTAGAGTTAGCTTTGAACTGAACAAGACTCTAAGCAACCTGATCTATTTGTCCCTGCTTTGAGCAAAGTGTCGGACCAGAGACTTTTAGAGGTCCTTTTCAATTAAATTGCTGTTCATTTCTGTGTCTCCTCTCTGGGGACAGCAAGCAGAGGAGGTGAGCAACTGCCTTCAGGATCTAGGATGGAATAAGAGTGCCCCATTGCAGTGAGATACAGCATAAAGACAACAGCCACAGCATCTCTGTCTGACTCACATGAGGGACTGACAGACCCTCTGAGACATCTCCTTGTCTTACCTGTGCCTTGTGGGAACTCTGTAGGTGAGCCCATTGGGAGTCGGGTCTCGCTGCAAGTATTCATTTAGTGTGTCCAGGGAAAAGAGCCTCCAGAGGTGTGACTTGCTGATGCCACTGGCACTCCCTGCCGAACAGGCATCTGCGATGCAGAAACTCGGGGAAACGCCTGTGGCTATGATGCAGCAGAGGGGCTGCTGCTCCTCTTTTGTGCTTGCAAGATCTGTAGCTTTGGAGAGAAGGAAATGCCAAAAAGTAGTCATGTACCAATAAGGGACAGCCATCTGAGATTACCCAGATCAAAGAAAGAAAGAAGACTACTTGTATAAAATCCTGTATTTGGCAGCTTCTGAAAAACCTCTAAAACACTGACTTCTTTCTAGTTATATCTTGACTTCTGCATTTAGAAGGTACCAAAAAGCTATGTATGTCATGCTATTAAGCAGCATGTTTACACGGTTTAGTTCTGCATTATGTTTTCACACAGACAAAGCATAAACAGATATCTTGTCTTCTCCATACCATTCATGTGATATTGCCATTCTCCACTCTCCAAGCTGCAAAATCCCTGTCTAACTAGTATCTTCTTGTACAAAGCCCCGTCCCTCACCTCTGAGTATCCCTGTTGCCCCTCTTCATGCCTTTTCTAGTTGAACTGCATTCTTTCTCATACAGAGAACAATCCAGATCTGCAAACAGGACCCCAGCTGCATAGTACTGGTTGTACAAAGCTCTCAGAATGTTTCAGGACAGATCATAAAAAGTCATGACCACAGCAGCAGGAAACTTGGAGCTCTCCCTGTCTGTCTCTCATGGCTCAATCACATCTAACCCCAAAAGGTGCAGCAAAAATGAAGCAGCAGGTAGGAGCTGTCTCTGTTGAATCGATCAGCATGGGGTTTTCTTCAGACAGGACTCATACACTTAAACTGTGCAGTTCATCCTGTTATGACAGAGTCTACTTGGTTGGGAGGTAATTAATTTTTCAAAATACCTGTGTGGCTGCAGATAGTGTACTTGATTGACCAGGTGTAATGCAGGTGCCGGGCTGGCCTGGCTGTTATTTGGACAAAAGCTTTTGACCTCGCAGGAATTGTCCCTCTGGAGTTTTCCATCTCTAGAGCTATAGGAGAAAGAGTTGGTATGAGATCTTGGCATCACTGATCTTACACCACACGTGTTCAGCACACAGCTCCCTAAGCCTACCTGCACTCAAGCCACTGTCCCTACCACCACCCTGTGCCTAATCATTAGGACCAACTCCAAGTGTTGAAGTAGGAATTCCCAGACTACAACTGTAGGCAGCTCGTTGGGAATACCCAGCCTGCCTTTGGCCAGCAAGGAACATGGAACTTCCCCAGATGAAGTCCTCTAGAAAGGCAACTAAGAGTTGCACTCCTCTATTTATTCTGGAAAATTCCTTTATTTAACTCCCTTCTCTGATGGGAAACTGCATCTTATTTCAAAGTCCAAATTGGTCTAACTTCAACTGTCAAATTCTGGGTTATGCTTTTTTCAGAAAGACAGAAGAGTCACCTGTAGCAAATGCCTGAGCAAAGGAACAGACACCTTAAGGCACTTAAGGGAATCAATGCAAGCTAGCCAGCAAGCAGCCCAGCCTCTGAGTTCATCCTTGAACAATTTTTCAGAGAAGAAAAGAAGGCCAAGACCCCATCACATGATAATTCCCTTACAGTACCGAGTGGATCGCTGCGGACCTCCTCGGGGTCACAAGGCCCAGTGATCAGCTGGTCCACACTGAGGATGTACTTCAGAGAACAGATCCCCTCATTTAGCAGTACAATGCTGCAGCTTTTCAGGTCACCAACTAAAACATTTCCAAGGTCCAGGTGCTCCTTTTGTGCCTGAAATTTAAACCCCACGTGCAAAGGTCATTGTTACACATCAAGCATAGCAGTCAAGTGTAGCCACCACTTATCTCACCATGTGCTGATCCTTTGGCATGCACAGTGAAGTGCAAGGGGCTCCCTGTGTTTTGTGTGACCTGTCATGCCCTGGGGGATGTCAGAACAGGACTGCAAGGTGCTCAATCCCTCCTCCAAAGGCTCTCTCCTGCTGTTATTGGGCAGCTGTCTGGGTAGGGTGCAGCACATTTTTGGGACTGTGGGGACACTAGCTGGTCAGCTGCACCTGGGACAAGTCTGCCAGTTCCTCCATGCCTGCATTAAAAATCCCCCTCTTTCGGCTAGTCATACACTTGCACACAGTTTATAGTGACTAAACACCTCTAAGATATTTCTACCCATCCATCCAGCATGACTGACATTGAGCATTGACTTCAAGTATTCTTTTTTTTTTTCTCTGGCTCCTTAGAAACCTTCCTGAAAATGAAGGTGGCTGCCCAGATCAACAGATAATACTAGGAAAGCCAAGTGGACGCATGATGGCCACACCACTGCACTTAGAAATTGGACTGACAGCAGAATAAATGGGAAGACAAAAATGAGAGGAGAGAGACAGGAACACCAAGGAATCAAAGGGCTTGCTTGATTCAGTCTTGAACATAGGAATGGGGAGTGATCCCATCAGATTTGAGCAAGTCACATTTGAACTGACAGGTCATTTACATCATACTGTTGCTTTTAAGCTGCCAGATTCAGTTGTCACCTTCATTGAGAGCTAAGTCTGGAAATTTGGCTGTAAATCCTTATTGCTTGTCTCCAGTACATATTGTGCAAAAGGGGGAAGCCCAAGACCTCATCCTAATACACAGTCAGCCCCAGTTCCTTACCCTGATGGTGCTCAGTGCCCCCTTTCCAACAATCCGTAAGGCATAACGGACACTTTTGGGAGACACAGCGTCTGGGTTTTTCCTTCTCACAAACACAGTAGCATGCAGCACATACTTGATCTCCTTGTCAGGAGTAAAAGTCCATGCCTGAGCCTAAAATCACAAGAGAGAAGAGCACTCACAGGAGCTCCAGACCAGAGCCAAGCCTATACACTACAATGGTTATAGTCAAACGCACAAGCCACTTTCTCCATTGCAGCCGTCCTAGTCCTTTACGGACAGCTCTGGAGAAACTCTCGCTTCCATTTTCCACCATCTCTGCCCGTGTCAAAGGTTTATACTGGGAATGCACATTCAGATACTCAGAGCCAGGCTGTGGACATATGCTAGTCCTCACTACTCTCAAAAAGTACTCAGAGAATACAGTAGAAATTTAGAACCTGAATTTACACGGGGGAGGACAGAAGAAAGTCATAAGCCATCTCATGCTCTCATTTACCCTCCATATATTAACATCTCCTGATGCACAACAAAATTGCTGCTGTGTTAATGTCCAGTCCCGTTCAGGGTATCATTATCTAGTGCCTGTTTAAGACCCATTTGGTCCTGTGGTCAAGGAAAATGTCACTCTCTTTGGGAAAGTGACATATATCATGGGAACCAGCATGACTGCAGATGCTGACTAGCAAGCCAAGCTAAAACAATGACTGGTATTCTCCAGCTAACCACTCCACAGCTATATTGTGGAGAGCAAAAGACAGCTTTGGTAGAATTTGACATTACCATGGCTTCATAGGGCTGGAGGATCCCTGTAGCAGGGCTGACAGACAGGATCTTGCTGTCAGACTGATGGATCTTCCATGTGAAAACCATGGGTAGCCTTGTGCAGTTTTTTATAGTATACATTCGTGTAGAGGAGGTTCCTACATAGACAGGCTTGAAGTATAGATTTCCATCGCTTTCTAAGAGCAAAAGAAGGGACTCCCCACAACTCCGGAGAGCAATCTCCTGTGGAATTAAGGGAAAAGTAACAGACATCAGCTAGAATCTCAGCTACCTCTGGAGGGACCTGGCAAAGATGTTGTTCCTTCCAAGACAGAAGCAAGAACGAACTGAGTCTGAAGGAGGGAAAGGACTTCAAGTTATGCTGTCAAGGAGGACCCTGAGCATAGTATAGAGCATTTCAGCAGATGGAAACTCAAGGAAACAAGGGGTATAGGATGATCTGGCACCACAAGCACCTTCTATCTGCAGTGTTAACCCCACCTTAAATGTTGAAAATATTCTTTTATTCCTACTTCCAAAAGGAAAAATCCAAACTAATCAGTAGGAGATACAGAGACCACAGTACAAGTCACTCTGAAAAGAGAGGACTACAAGGGAACAAAACTTTGCTTACCGTCTTCTACTTCCGTTTCCCTACCTTGGTGTATCCAGGATAAGAGTTCAGCTGCAAAGGCAGGACATGCTGTTGCAAGACTGTGTTAACTGGGCGAGTGGAGAGAAAGAAAATCTGGTGGCCTCCTGGAAAGATGTGTCCTGAGCAGGGCTTGACTAAAAGAGAGGGACAGGCAGCTTGGTTCACACTGAAGGTTAACAAAGATGTGCCTGTGTTTGAGAGCAGCATACTGCTGTATGTATCAGCATTAGGAGCCACAGGAGGAAATGCCTGGTGGAAACAAGCAAGAGAAGTTGTTTGCACTTTGTTTAGAAAACCAGCTGAAAGGAAGAGGTTTCACTGTGTTAAATTCCATGTTCCAAAACGTACTATCCTGAGTCTATGGAGAACTCTGTGAGTGCTTCTCTTCAAGGAAAGAAAGGAAATCACCCAAGGATGTACAAATTATGGTCTTTTCCCTTACCACACTGATCCCCATCTTTCATAGGCTCATGGGACCAGTGAAGCCATTTTCCATTATGAAATGCTTTCTGTTTAGTCAATGAGCCGGCTTGCTGGGACCTGCAGTCTCTGCATGGATAGGGACCTCCCAGATTAAGAATTCCAGCAGGCTGGAATTTACTCCAGCTCATGCATATCAGATACAGACTGCATGTTCTGGACTAGCTGAGGAGTTTTTCTAAGAAGGTCTCTATAAGAAGCCTATTATTACTTCCTAGGAACTATACTTTGTTGCACTACAGAAACAGTAGGAAGAGTCAGGGAAACTTCTGCTCTACCTCACAAACACTTCTCTTTTACAAGTGTGAATTCTCTGTGCTGCCCTCCCTTTGCTGAAGTGCATGCAAATTTTTTGAGGCTACTGAGAGGGGACTAAACACCCTTGTCAGTGTCTATTTCCACTTAGAAAGGAAAGAGATCCAAACAGTTTTCATCTCAGAGCTAATGAGATGCTCAGTGCAACTTGGTAGACTGGAGGGTGGCAAGCTAATGCAGAAGAAAGAGCATCCTACTTCTGTACCAAAGCAGGAGTATCCACGCCATCAGAAACCACCTAAGCCACATCTAAGGATGGTGCAATGGGAGACAAAATAAAGACTTCGGATGTAAACAGTGAGCACCTCTGCAAAGATCCAAATGCCAACCAGTTACACACCTTGGGGACATCCAGGATGTACTGTGGGATGAAGTGCTCCCGTTCTGCTTCATACGTGTGAGCTCTCAGCCTGACAGTCAGGCACCAGGATGGACAGATGGTGGCATCTTCCTTAATGTTGCTATAGTGTCTCAGCACCTGCAGGCACACAAGGAACAGAACAGAGTGCATGCAGGAAGTGTGGCAAGGTGCCTTCAAGTGCAAGTCATCACAAGCTGCAGCGTGTTTCAGTGACATCCCTGGAGCTGTGGAATGGGCTTTTTCAGGGAGAAGGAACTGAGCAGTACTGGACAAGAAACACAAGTGCTGCTTTCCTAAACAGACACATTTCAGACCCAAAAGACCACCAAGTGACCTTCAAGAAGGAGGACCTACCCAAGCTATTCTGTGATACTGCAAGGGTTGCCTTCAGGAAGGAGCATCTACAAATGCTCTAGTGCAATTTGAGATACTTGCAAGATGATGAAGGTAGCAACTAACAGTGAGTCACTGAAAATAATCATCTATCCTTTACCTGAGCCTAAGAAACCTCTGACTCTAAGGTTGCTCCCAGATATCCTCCACACTGGCTTAGAAAGGAAAAAAATGCAAGAAGGGTAATCATCAACATAATTAAGATCTCTCTCACCTACCAGGAAGTTTCTGAGTGCTAAAACTCTCACAACTGCAGCCTTGTGTAATGTGAATTCCACATCACATGGGAGGAGAGGCAGCAGTGAGGTAAAATGGCACCCAGCAGCTTTACTTGTGGAGGGCCAAACTCAAAACCCAAGTTCCTGCTCATCACCCAGGCTACAGTAACCATCCTTGCACAGGCTCCCATCTACACTAATAGTGCAGCAAATGGCAATAATTCCTCCTTCAGTGACATGTGCATTACTTCACTCTCACTGGAGGTAAGAGCAAGTGTAACTGTCCATATGCATGAGCTGTGGCTTGCTTTGTTGATTTATCTTTGCTAGGACACAGATGAAGGAGAAATTTCAACCCATCAGTGTATCAAAAGTAGCCAAAGGAGTTAGTAGAGATGACAGTTTGCCAAATTAGAAAGAAACGGTTCCATTTGAATTTTGACTCTCCCAAAAGCCTTTAGCCTGCAGTCTCTTCCCAGGCCCTCTCTGGAAACTGGCCCTGCTAATTCCTACTAACCTTGTAGAAGGCAAAACCTTCCAGCTCTGCTGCATATAGACTGTTGAGCTGAGTGGGCTGGAAAAGGACACAGAAGGCTGAAGATTTCAAAGGTGGGATGTCGCAGATTTCAGGGCTCACTCGGAAGGCACTGCCATGGCTTGGAGTCCAGGCAACAGTGATCTTTCCTTTGGTGTGGTTGGTCACACAGAGAGGAAGCGGTTCTACCTTGTGGAGTGATGTGCAGCAACCAAAATCATGCTCCCTGGGGCTGACACTGACATGAGGGGGAAACAAGGCCAGGTCGCTGCTTACACCGTCATAGAAATATTCAGTCATGGAGTTGGCTTCAAAGTATTCCTTGGGAGGCTTGTCCTGAGGGATCTATAGAATGGAAACACCTCAGTGTCAGCAGGGGAAGTGTGCCTGTGGGAGACACCAGGCACTACAGGCCTGATTGCTTTCACTAGCAAAAAGGCATGGAAGATGCACTTCAGTAACAATTCCCAGGACAGATCAAAGTCTCAGCTTCAAGAAGGTGCCCGTTTGTAAGACAGCCCTCAATCTGAAACTGCATGAGGCAAAAGAAGACCCTGTGACTGAGTTAAAGCCAGAAAGCTGCTTAGTGGCTGAGCCTGGGTGAGACACAAGTAATGAACATAGTGTTGGTGTGTGCATGGAACTTTAACAGCAGGGATACTAAAGGAATCACTCTGGTACCTGCAGGTCTTTCTAGACCTGTCTGGTCTGTGCAACAGAAGCCTAGCATCTGCAGAGAACAGCATGGGAGTATCTTAGATTCCAGGGAGGACAGCTCATACCTTGGGGGGCATCATGAGGGCTCCCTTTTCATCCATCTGCAACTTCCCAGCCTTCAGCATCACACTCAGGGTATCAGGGGGATAGAAGGTCAGTCCTCTCACCATGTTCGTTCGGTACCAGGAGAAGTGTCTTGCCTGAAGGATGGCTGGCTTAGCTGTGTCTGAATGGCAGGTACCAAAAAAATCCACGTACATGGGTTCCTAGGAAAACACCAGAAAGGATAATAAAAAAATAACTGACCTTCTATGACTGCTTTGAGAGTTACACCATCCTAGTACCTGAATTCCAAACTCATGCCTGGGAAAGGCTTAGCATCTGCAATGTTAGACTGCCATTTACTTTATGTCTTGATGTGGATCAAGAACTTTCTTGAAACTGGAGTGAAATTTGAAGGCACTCAGTGCACATCTGTGCAGCTAAATTTAACTCAGAGACCTAAATGGACAGGAGCCACCAAGGATGCACCTCAGCCTACCCATAGGCATTATTGACTGTCTGTCCACATCAGCCATCTACTGCTGATAGGAACCTGCTATATGATTCCACTCAGCAAGAGCCCAGGTCCTCCACTTGGGTCACAGCAACCCCCTGCAATGTTCCAGGGTCGGGGAAGAGTGTCTAGAAAGGACCTGGGGGTGCTGGTCAACAGCCAATTGAATATGAGCCAGCAGTGTGCCCAGGTGGCCAAGAAGGCTGACAGCATCCTGGCTTGTGTCAGAAATAGTGTGGCCAGCAGAACTAGGGAAGTGATCGTCCCACTGTACTCAGCATCAATGAGACCACACCTTGAATACTGGGTTCAGTTTGGGGATCTGCACTCCAGCGAGGACATTGAGGTGCTGGAGCATGGCCAAAGAAAGGCAGCTAAGCTGGTGAAGGTCCAGAGAACAAGTCTTAACGGGGAGCAGCTGAGGGAACTGGGGCTGTTTAGCCTGGAGAAAAGGAGGCTCTGGGAGACATTATCGCTCTCTACAACTACACAAGAGGAGGATGTAGTGAGGTGGGGGTCAGTCTGTTATACCAAATATCAGCTGATAGAACAAAAGGAAGTGGCCTCAAGTTGTGCCAGGGAAGGTTTAGGTTGGATATTAGTAAATAAATCTTCCCTGAAAGGGTTGTAAAGCACTGGAACAGGCTGCCCATGAAAGTGGTGGAGTCACCATCCTTGGAGCTTTTAAAAGGTGTGCAGATGTTGTGCCTGGGCACATGATTTAGTGGCAGACTTAGCAGTGTTAGGTTTATGGTTGGACTCGGTGATCTTAAAGGTCCTTTCCAACCTAAATAGTTCTATGATCAAAGAACATTCAGTTGGAAGAGATTCCTGGGGGCTACTAAGTGAGAGCTGCCAGCCCTAGTGGGTTAGAGTGGAAGATCCCTCTGAGCTATCACAGTGATAAAACTACCCTTTGCCTCTCATACCTGATAATGGACAAGGCACACGACTCTGCGGTGATAGCTGATGGGGTGAGTGGGTCGAAAGGTCACCTTCAGCTCTAGTGTTGTTGCACCCTCCAAGACTCCACAGGGGCGATCCAAAGAGAAGACACTTCCTCTGCCATCAATATCAAACTGGTAATAGGCTGGGACATCTGAGATGTTGCTGATTTTCAGCATCTGCATCAAACTTTCCCCAAGATTGATCCAGTCGAAGTCCACTGAATATTGGTGCAGGGACACCAAAGGACCTAGCACAACAACATGCAAGAGATATCCTGGATCGGTCATAGCCCTTTCTGTCAACATGTCATAAACCACTGCTGCACTTAACTGATCTTCCCAAACCAGAATCACCTCATCAGCAAACCCACCAGTCCTAGCAAACAGCTGGACATTCCTTTCCAACAGTGTTCCATCTGTCTCAAGCAAGTATAATCCCCAAGGACAGCCTGGATCCCTCAGAAGACTGAGGGCTGTAACAGTCCCTGGTCCTTCCTCGGGCACTGTCCCTTCCTCTGCAGTGCTAAAAAGAATACAGGGAGAAACAGAGAAGGTTTTCACTCTGGTACCTTTACATGAGCCAACCACCTTCAGGACAGTGTGCAGGAGGCATCCAGCAGATATGACAGTGAAATAGTTGGTGCTCTGCTCTCCTACTGTCTGAGGCTGAAATCGTATGCACAAGACCATCTTCCCTTTAGCAGGGACAACACCATGGGACACATCACAGGAGAAAACATCATCTTGAAGTAGAGAATCTTTTGCTTTTTCTATCCTACATGGTGCATCAACCTGCAAGCAGAAAAGAAATAAATAGGTTAACAAAGAAGCCAACAGGAGCCAGGATGGCTCTGAATACAGGACACTAATCAGTGAAGAACTGCAGTTTTCAGCAGAGCTGAACACCACCAAGAACAAGAAGGCTACTGAAGCCTGGCACAGAAATGCTGTGCAAACCTCTGCAGCCCTGTCCTACTGGAGCACTGCCAGCAGCCAGTTCCCACAATATGCCCAGAAGTCAGCGGGCTGCAGCAAAATGTCCCGATGATCTCTGGGGTTGGAGTGCCTCTCCTGGTAGGGGGAAGGATGACTCAAGGTGTCCCCAGGTGGCAAAGTAGTCTGACTGCTGTGACCAGGCAGGCAGATTAATTTATTTCCCTTCATCCACAGTTTCACCATGCCCAGGGATCTTCTTTTCACAAGAACCAAGGCAGGAGCTCTGATGCCTTCCTTAAGCCCTGTAAAAAAGGTCCTGATCCTTGCTTGGGGATGCTGAACACCATTGCAGTGTGAATAATAACAGCACAGTACAACAAATGAGTATGGTTTTGACTCTCCCAAGGTGCAGAGCCTGTGGAGGAGTCATCACTGCTGTCATCCATGTCAGCAGTTTCTGAGTACATTCATCTTTTAATGGACTGGGCTGGCACAGAGAACAAGGTCCTCAAATGCATCCCACTTGACAGCAGAAGATCCATCAGCTGCCTGGTACACATGCACGCCAATTTGAGACTGCCACATGGGACTGATGGGCTTGTCCAGGGTAAGCAGGAGAGCTGCAGGTTGTGAAGAACAACAGCAGCTGCCTGATCTAGACCAAGCCTAGTGGAAATCAGGCAGGAACTGCAAATGGATGAGTTGCTAGCACTGTAGCTGGAATGCAAGGGTGAATGGCCTGGTTGGTAGGGAAAGGCTTACCATCTCTGTGCTTTATTCACATTCCCACTCGGGTTATTTTCAAAGCATTAAGGGAGATGCTCAAGGGACTATCCCATATCCCATGGAAACATGACAGCACACCAACTTCTCACAAGAAGCAGTCTCCCTCTCCACATACCACAGACATGTTGAAGATTTCTACACACTTCTCCACAGTTGTCCCCACTGGCACCGATCCAAAGCGAAGCACATCACGGAACTTTCCAGGCTGTACACCTTCATGGTCTTCCCCTGTCACGCTCACCTGCAGGTAGGGGTATTTTGCTGTAAAAGTGAATAATACACTGGGTCAAGAGAGAGAGGTGGAATCTCTATTCTTGGATATCCAGTGCTCAACTGGATCAGCCTCTGAACAACCTTGCGTAACTGTGAAGTTGGATTCACCTTCAAAGTTGGCCCTGCTTTGAACCAAATAAGCTCCCTTCTAGACTTAATTTACTGAACTCAGAGTCACATTTTCTGTTTGTCAGTGGCCATACAAGGCCCTTCAGGCAAAGACTTGCTAATGAAACCATTGCTGATTCTAGCTTGTATCCAGAAAGCTTTAGAAATTGCCCACTGTCTCTCTGTCTAGTGGAGACGGACAGGAGAAACTGAGTGCAGACAATACCAGGAGTTTTCCAGAGGTTTTTGCATTGTGCCAATGGACTTCTCTCATTTCTTCCCCTCTGTCCACTTAAGCAGGGTCCAGGAATGCTGACTGGACAAAGCATGCTACAGGACATACTGGACCTTGCACCCTTTCAGATTACACAGGTAAATTGGCAAAAGTACATTAAAGAATTTCACAGGCCCCTTTCAAACCATGGGCTTTGCTTGCTCATCAGTGGGTTGAGCCAGCTGGGGCACAGCCTCAGAGCACAGCATCTCCATGTACCCCTGTGGAATGCTATTCCAAGTTAGGGATGATACACACTTCTTTGGGTCTTAAATGCAAGAAAGACTCACACAGGGCTTTTAGCTGGATTGTCCTCTTTTGTTTCTCTTCACCTCCAAACCAGCATGTTGCTGTCACATCATACACCACAGCCACCTTGGGTTGGAACACCACCTTGACCACGCACTCAGCACCTGGGTTCAGCATGCCACAGTCAGGAACCATGTAGAAAGGGCTCGGTGTCTCCCAGTCAAAAACAGTAATGAGATCACTAGGAAATGGAGATAGGTTTTAAGTAGATGAATGGAGCCTTTGTTGCTTGTGCAATTACAATGTAGGATGGACGTTTCCCAATGGGTTATTTAGTAAGGATGTGAAGCAACCAGTGCTGAATGGCAGAATCCCTAATGAATCTGACCAAATACATGATGCTGGGAAGAAATTTGTCTCTAGGCTCCGCAAGTGCTCTGTTCATACTTTAATGAATCTTACTTATTACATCTAAGAACTTTATTAATGGTCATAAAATTTCGCAGCTTCATCATGTGATAGCAAACAGATCAGCTCCAGAATGAAGTATTTGCTTTTTCTGTATCTAATTTTGCTGCTACTTAATTCCAAATGAACATTTGTTCCTCTGTTATATGCCCAGGTGAGAAGAGAGGACTAAGCTGTTTTCTTAAAAGCTCATTCAACTCTCCAAAATTTCCTTTGCTTGTTTGATTCATGCAAAGAACATGACATACCATTGTCTTTTTATAATTCGTTGATTCCAAGCTGTGGCTTACTTACCAACCGTATTTTCCACCACCCTGGACCTCTCAGCACAAATGATTTCTCTAAGGGGAGAATGAACCACTGGAAATGGTTTCTAGAAGATACAGAACCTATCTGAAGGTAGATGTGCCCTCTTTCCTTTCCACCCTCCTACTGCATCAGCTGACTGCTTTGGGGAGCACAAGCTATTTTCCTACTAGTACAGGTTATTTTGCTCTCTGTAAATGATTAGAAGTATACCTTCCCTTTGCCTGGGAACTTCTTCACCACGCTCCTTTCTATGATACTGAATTGGTGTCATTCCCTCATTGAAATAAGACAGATCTTGGTAACTAGGATCATCTTTGCTTCTAAATGATGACTCCAAGCCACAGAATAGTGCCACTGCTTTGGTCAAATCCATGAACCTAAGAGCACACACTGGAGAGACTCTCTAATATCTTTATTGCTTGCTTCCAAATCAGAAGTCAATTCAAGAACCAGTACCCCCACTGCCAATCCTATGGCATTCCTGTGCCATTTGAAGTGAGGTCAAGTCACAGAAAGACTTAAATATTTCCAGCTGGTAGCTCATGTATCCCTGCTCCTGTTGGGTAGGCTGCCTTTGATTGACTTGAGGTCCAGGCCTCTCCTGTGAGGACACCATGCTGGTTCCCAACTAGTTCTTGTGAGTGAATTTTTCTCAGTGTATGCTGGAAACAGACAGATGTGAGGTGACAAGATCTGCTCACAGCGAGATCTGACCTGTACTACCATTTCTGCTGCTTATTCTGATGAGACCTCAGAGGAGGCAGAGGTCTGCTGCCTCTTAAGGCAGCCAGCAGATCTAATAACCATAATGACGTGCATTCATTGGATAGTCAAAGAAGGTGGCAAAATACCTGACAAAACAGAAGAAAGGTCTGCCCAGCCACATCTCACTCACCCAACATTGCGTACAGGAAATGTTGTCTCTGTAACATTGTGGACAGCACAGATAGGCAACTGGACAGCATCTGGGAAGGACAGGCAGGGGTGCGGAAGTGTAGCACACAGGGTGACAGAGAACTCGCCCTCAGCCTTCTTGAAGCAGATGCTGTCTTCATACTCCCTCTGCACAGAAAAGAGGAGATAAGACACAGCAGTTAGATGGGCTCCAACTTACAGGTACTGCAGCTCCACCCAAGCACACCCATCTCCTTCACTTTTGTGAAAGTGCTGGGAAGACGACACTGGCAACAGAGCCACCAGGGGAGGCCTCTGTGCAGGACAAAGGGCATATGATGCACTCAGAAAAGGCAGGCACTGAGTAAGGCTCTCAGGCAAGCACCTCACTCTGCTGGGGAACACACAAACATCCTCAGAGAGAGCAGCTGAAAAACACCTTTGTTTCACATGAGTTGTTTCAAGGCAGATGGATTTCCTTCAGTGTTTTCAAGATCCCAATTCAGACAAACTGAAGCACGTACAACCCTTTTTGATTGCCATGAACACAGAAATATTAATCTTTGATTAAGTGCTTAGCCAGCTAGAGTCCTGAGCGGATAACACACAACTTAAAGATACAGCATTGACAGCACTGTGTACAAATAGGCCCAGGATATCTGCTAACCAGCTAAGACAGAAGGATCTGCAACCCACGTGTCTTCCACAGTCCCCAGTTGACACCTCTTCCAAGTACTACTTATACAGGTAAGGAGAGACTTTGGGCACTGCTGCACACACAGCCCTTGCTCTCTCTAAGAAAGGGAGCCTCCTGCTCTAGCAATTAATGTGGTGCAGACAAACTATTCATTGAAAATGGAACAAGGCCAGCAGCTTATTTCATAAAAGGAACACTGAACAGTCATCAGAAAATCATGATACTAAGAGAGCAGGGTACTGGGAATCTGCCCAATGATCACGCTCTATGGCTAGGACTGAGATTCATATCAAAGACACAGCTATGGACAAGAGCCAGAGATCAACACTCTGAGCCAAAACAGACACCAGGAACAAGCTGAAAATCAAGAAAAGGGGCTGGGGAAAAAAGAATCACTGCTGTTGAAAACAAAGCTTAAAGAAACCCACCCCATCCAAAAGAAGGGAGGCCCCTGACATACCCCTTATAGAAAATCAGTAGCCCTTCAATGTACAGGCTTTGGGGTCTCCTGTAAGAAAGAAGAGAGTGAGAGTCCCTCTACCCAAGGTTCTGCACTACAACCACCCAGTGGAGGTTCCTTTGGATCAAACCAGGTGTGGATGGTTTAAGCACTTTAACTTAACTGATTTAACGGGCAGAAGCATCACGTGAAAAACAGATAATACTTTTTTTGTGAGGATCCCTCTCATAACTACTGGCAAACTGTGCAGAGATGTCAGGGTTCAGGTGATGAAGACGTGGGCAAAGCAGGAAGTGCAAAGTACCAAATATTTCTGTGCTGAAATCTTCCTTAAGGACAGATTTATTAAAATGAAAACACATTAGGAAAGACAAGAGAGGTGGAAGCCCCTGCCCCTCCAGCAGCCAGACAGGGAACTAAAAGCAGTTTTGATGTTGCCACTTTACCTTTTCAGTAGGCCGGAAAATGATGGGCAGAGTTAAGGACATACCAGGGCTCAGAGTGATCGGCTGTGGAAAAACGGTGAAGAAGAATCGTGTGGAAGGACATCTAGATAATGAAATCAAAACAAGAGGTTTTGTCTGAGTGCATACAGGTGGTGTTAAAATAGACAGCAGAACAGAGAATAAAAAATTAACACCTCCAGGCCCCACAATTAGAAGCACTTTGCCCCATGGGTACCTTGGTAGCAAATCAGCAGAAACAGTCAGAACCCAGGCACGCTGGAAACCCATTCCCAGCTGTAAATACCTTACACTTTCTTGAACAACATTTTACATTCCCAGGCCATGCAACATAAACAAAACACATTTGGCAGAAACATTTGAGTTTCAGAGCAGGGAGGGTCACAGGGAGTGCTGTAGTGGCTCAACGTCCAGTGGGACTCTCGAGAGCAATGGCTTTAGGACACACTAGTGACTGGCTGGCATACATCCACAATTAGAATCTCACTAGACTGGAAATGCCTCACAGACAGAAGTATCAGCAAAACAGCATTTAAAAAAAGGCATTTCATTTCTTTTAAAATACTCCTGCCAGGAACAAGGGCTGTGAATCTGAATTAGCAGGTTTCTGTCCTGCTATGTAAGTGTGCACACGTTGTGTCCAGCACAGGGCCCAAGGGGAGAAGGGAAGGTGAATTGGAAAAAAGGTGGTAATGGGACTGATACAGCAGGAGAGAGTGAGAGCATGATGAGTATGAAGGAGAAAGAAACTTCCCACGCACCTGTAGCTCAGCTTCTGGGTTTTCTCATGAATGTTTTTCAAGATCAGGTGTTTGATCATCTCTTTTCCAAGTTCCCAGCCATGCCACCTGAGTGTTTTGGCCACCTCAATGCCCCAGAATACGTCTTTCTTCTTTGTCTTTCTTGCAGACAGCTTAGGGAGTTGCAATGGGGACATTAGCAATTTGGGAAAGAGGGAGGAGAAATCAAACAGTTGTCTCTCTACGCTAAAATTCTCCTACTCTAGCAAGAGACGGGAGGAGCCATCCTGTGGCAAAGCTCCAGAAGTCACCGAAAGCTCCTCTCCAAGAGGCCAGCGGGGACACCTCCTGGCCACAGCCCAAACAACAGGTACTAAAGGATGTCATGAAAGAGGCAAGTAAAGGCTAAAGGGATTTTTTTTAATTTGTCTTCCCGCTGCCCTGTCAGTAAATCCACCCACGGCGATGGCACCCTTTGCTCCTCCACTCACCTTCCTGATGCAGCCACAGCACAGATTCCGAAAAGAGTCAGAGTTTTGGGGCTCACCATGCACCTGAGCAAGCATCTGAAAAACAAGAGGAAAAAGTCCTCACACACACTGCTCCTGCACCCAGACCGTCTTTTCTGCCAAGACCTGGGTGCTCCCAGAGACAAGCGACCCCTCCTTGGGCTCAGGGTGGCACATCTCCCTGAGGGGGCTGCCCTATTGCCAGTGTCCCCATCTCCTCATCTGTCCAGCCCTCTCCACCGACCATGTTGGCCCTAGACTGCCGCATCTATGTGTTCAGCAGACTCCGTAGCACAGATCATGACTCCCACCTGACAACTCAGCCCACTGCGGCAGAGCTCTCCTTGAGACTTTATAACACAGCCCACTGTAGCCTCCAGAGCCCAGGGTAGCACAGCTCTGCCCCAGAGTCGCGCCTGGCCCGCTAAACGCCTGTATAGACGGTGGCACGGCCCTGTTCCCACAGCAAGAGCCTGCCCAGATCCCTGGGGCACGGCCCAGTTCGTTATAACACTGNGGGTGAGTAGTCTGGGGTGGTGAGGGAGCATGGGGTGCAGCAGGCCGAAGAGTGCTGGCATAAGGAAGGGGTGGCACCTCAATAGGGCCAGGTCATCCCAAGCTCCTTGGAACATTGGTGACATAAATAGCAGGTTGCAACCATTGCCAGAAGTTATGGGGCCAAGACCAGGAAAGGGCAGAGGGACACCGGCCAGGGAGCCCCGGCTGC
>VWZY01004814.1:153824-165079 GCA_013399075.1 Chloroceryle aenea | reverse complement strand
AAGCCCATCCTGGGTTTCATGTCCTTGGGGCACTACCATCATTACCATGGGTCACTCCTGCATCTTCCCAGAGCCATCGATATCTCTCAGGGAGAGGGGAACTCTCATGTCCCTATTGGGAAGAGTCAGTCAACCCCTCCTGTGTGCACAGATAGCAGTGTGGTAGAGAGCAGGGATGGCCACATCTCGCAGTGCAGGTGGGTGCCAGGGCAGAAGCAAGAGGGAGATGCAGCTTTAATGGCATTTTTTTATGTTTACAACATGAGTCACCCAGCTAAGCAGCCATAAATCAGTACCCCAACTCCTCCAGTACCAATTGTGTCCCCTCCTCTGTCTCGCCATCACTGGACAAGAGCCTTGCTCCTGCAGAAACAACCTCATAAATAACAGCAACAAAACAAACCCTCTTGCAGTCGTGGTGGGCCCATGTGTGCCAGGCGAGAGATGAACGCCTCCCATCCATCACTTTAATGGTTGTACTCTGGAAATTAAACCTGTCACGGTGCATCAAGGTGAATGTTTTAAGTCTGTGACATCCCTTCAGCTCTCCCGTCCTTCTTGGCAATCTCTTGTTTGTTGCTTTCCTTCTCTCCTTTTCATCTCTGCTCCTGACAACCCTGCTGTGGTCGCCTCCACACTCTCCCACTACCAGAGGACCAGGTCATAGTAGATGTCTTTGACCCCAAGGTTCCTGCAGACATGTCTTGGTATCTGCAAGCATCTCAGTGCCTTAGTCCATGGGGAAGGGGGACAGCTCCCCTGGGGTGATAGGTGGCTCCTGCCCCACTGTCCCTGCAGAGCAATGGCAAGGAATTGGGTACCATCTTTTCCTACTTCCCCCTTCCCTCCTTCTTTACTTCTCTGACATTTTCCCACCCTTCCCCAGATTTTTTCCTCTCTTGCTCCATGTTATATCAACCATTGCAATCTCCTGGCACCCAGCCCTTGCCCTGACTCACATCTTCCCCCTTGGAGCAAGGGTTCCCCCTGCACCATCCCCAGGACCACAGCTCTCCCTTGGGCAGTGTCAGGGGTCTTGGACGCCTCCTGTGTGGGCAGCAGGGCACTACCGTGCCCTGGGCTGAGCTGTCTGTAGACAGGGGACCTGGGCACCGAGGATACCACACTCCCAAAGTAAGCTGCTGAGCTGTCAACAACCACTGTGGGTCACTGTCACCCCACATAGGACCGTTGTTCATCCGTCCATCCATCGTGCTCCTATCATCTGCTTCTTGTGTCCATCCTCTGTCCCAAAAGAATCATGTCTGTCCCCCTGCCCAGGCTGCTGCCACGCAGGTCCATGGCAACATCAGCCACGGCCAGGTGTTACCCGGCCCTGCTAGGTGTGGCAGCCCCGCATCAGCCCTTACCTGTCGCATCCCGCGCTGACCGGCTGCCGGAGGTGAGCAGGGTCTCCCTGGTGGCTGCTGCTCCTCGGCAGCTCCCACCCCTAAAGCAGGTCCGGGGCGCAGGCAGCCCTCCCTGTCCCAGCAGCCCTCCCACTCCCAGTCAGGGGCAAGGAGAAGAGAGGAGGGGACAGAAGGAAAGAAAACACCACAGGCTGCCTGGGAAGGGAACAGCCCATCCCAGCCTCTCCCACTCCCGCAGCCCTACGGGCACTGGGGTGCGGAAGCAGGGCTATCTCCTCAGGATGGGGAGGCTGGACATTGCAGGGCTGATCCCTCTGCCTGCACGGCCATCTCAGCATCCCCAAAGGAAGGGACAGAAATTGTGCAAGAGGCATGGGAGGTCTATAGAGTCTGCCAGGACCCTCCCAGGACCTTCAGCATGCTGAAGATGAGGGCAGCCGGCTCACTGAGCGGTGGTCAGGGCTTCTTTGCCACCTCCGTAGTGCTTCTAGGGAGGTAGCAAAGGCTGTCCGTTGTCACCTTGCTACCAGAGGCTGATTTGAGCCTAGCCAGTGCAAGCAGCATCCCAAGAAGATCATTAAATGAGCCCAGAAAAGGACTGAGAGGGGTTCAGCCATTGCCATGGGAAAAGGGCAACTCACCACAGCATTGATCCCTCACAAACAGCCTGAGTACCTCCCTGGAGTACCACTCCATCCCCACCTTATTTCAGGCCAACACCACACTAATGCAACCAGGCTAATTGCAACATGCAAAACAGCAGTGCTGGGCTAGCCGATTAACCAGCTCTGCTCTGCAGGACAGATTAGTTTTGCCCCACAAAGTGCAGCCCCAGGGATGCTGTGGGTGCTGGAGGAAGCAGGGCAGGCTGGCATGTAACCTGGGCATCATCCTTCTCAGCCCTTCATGCTGCCAAGGGGAAGGGCAGCTGCACCATGCAGGGATGTGCTCTTCCAGGCATTGTTATATTTGAAGGAAGGGGCAGTGCACAGTCAAAGAAGGTTCCAGGGTCTCTCCCCTCCAGCCGTGCTGGTGGGCTGCCAGCTGTGCAAGTCTTCTGTCCCCACCTAGTTCCCCAGGAACCCTGGTAGGGCAGCTTGATGGCAGGATGGGAGCAGAGCCTTCTGTCCCTAAGGAAGAGCACAGGCATCTGGATAACAGCTTTATAGGGGAGGGATGTGGGGACTCCCCCAGATACACACAGAAGAATAATTACAAGTTAAATAGGATCCAAACACACATAAGTTAAAGGGGAGCAGGTGCCCTGCAGCCCCCCCTGCTCCACCCGGGCACAGTCTGTGTCTGCCAGCAAAGAGAACTCCAACACAGCATCCCAGCCCCTCTCCTCAGCTGGCTCTGTGTGCCCTTCACAACACAGAACCAATCTTCCTCTCCGTGGCACTCATCTCATCCTCTTCCTCTTCCTCCTCACCCCCAGAGCAGGAGGAGTCCGGACCATAACCCAACTTGGCAGTGCTGTGGTGCAGGAAGCCCGAGCTGGGGCTGTGCCCAATGAACTCGGGGTTTTCGGCAGCTTGTCCTCTGGACTCGCCAGGCAGAAGCTTCTCACAAGCTTTGCTGAGCCCTTGTTGCTTCTCGGCCTCCACCTGAGCCCCCTGCTCCTTGGCTTTACGGCTCCGCTTCCACTTCATGCGGCGGTTCTGGAACCAGATCTTCACCTGCCAAGGTAGAATCACCAGGGGAGAGTGTGTCCTCTTGCTCCATCCTGTCCCCACTCACTCAGGACTTCTCTGCATGGAGGGTCCCCCCCAAGCCACTTTGTTGCAGGGCACACCATGGCACTGCAGGTCTGTGCAAGGAGGCTGAGGTTCTTATGGGGGGGAGGAGTACCCAGGGGGCTGTTCCCTTCACCGTGCCCACCCAGTCTCTGAAGGATACCCAAGGATGTGCACAGGGACTTTTTAATTTTAACCCCACAAAAAGCCCCCTCCCACAGTGAGATGAAGCATGGGAAAGTTCTGAAACCCAGGTTGGGGGTACAGTGTAAAAAGAGGAGCAGTATTTCTGAGCTTCCCTTCACAAGAGAAGAGCTTGGGTCCCACCAGGCAGGCCTCTGCAGGAGATGCCCAGGAAAGGGAAGCTGATGAGGGCAATGGGGTGGGAGGCTGATGGCAGCCAAGTGAGGGGCATCAGAATTGCCTATGACCTTGATTTCGCTCCCTGGCAGCCACCTGGTGCTATGCTCCATCCCCCCACAGGACCAAGGTACCTGGGTCTCGGTGAGCATCAGCGACGTGGCCACTTCAAAGCGCTTGGGTCTGGATAGGTACTTGTTGAGCTTGAACTGGTTCTCCAGCTCCAGGAGTTGCTGGCTGGTGAAGGCTGTGCGGGGCCGACGACACTTCCCCATCAAGCCAGACTGTGGGGTGGCTGCGGAGCAGACAGAAGGTGGGAGTCAAGGGACAGAAGCCTGGGGGAGAATATCTCTCCAATAAGCCTAGGATGAGGAGGAAGGCGAGCGTCTCTTCCATCATCTCATACCCCAATAATGGCTTTATTGCCTGGCTGATAGGAACCAGGGAGATATGTTATCAGGCCTTGGTGTGCAACTGGGATCAGTCCTATGACTGAAATTAAACCTCCTTTTTTATTGCCGGGCCGCGCAGGTGGCAACTGCCATGGGCTGTGGCGGCAGGGCTGCCCCTGAGCCCCACGATCTCGCCTGCAGCCCTTGAAGGCAGCGCGGCACTGAATCAGGAGGCAGTAGGAACAAAGGAACCTTTGAGAGTCCAGCGTGGGGTGGCTGCCGAACAGTGTTTGATCTCTGCTTATCTCCTCTCCGATGGTTTTATTGTCTCCCTGGGGTTCAGCTTTTACTGCTTCTCCCAGCACCACAGCGGCAATCAGACCCAGAGGTTTGCAGCTGGGAGTAAAGTGCCAGAGTGATGTGGAGAGAACATTAATGGGAAAGGTCCTTGGCATGTCCCCATCATCATGTCTCAGAGGGTGAGACAGACAGCTGTGGCTCCAGGGATGTGCCCTGTTTGGCAAGGCTCACTCCAGCTTGCCTGCTTTGCGGGGCATGGGGCACCATCCACATTATCTCTCACAGATTCCAGCTTTGATCGTGACCTACCCATCTTCCGAGGTGTCCACCGAGCCCTTCACAAACACAATGGTGACTCATGAGGTGGGAATTTATGAAGGGGACATTAAATGATCATGATCCAGGTTTGATCCCAAGTACCTGGATGCTGGGTGGGATGAGTCAAACAGGAAGAGCCCAGGCTGGGCTGGGACTCTGCAGAGTCCTCGTGGGAGTGAGGATGGACACAACCCCTCCTGCACCTGCAGCCCCACATTGCCAGAAGAGCCCATGGAATCCACCTTGCAGCCACTGTTCAGTTAAACCAGGGGCTGAACAGAAGCACACTGTGCTGATGACTCTGACATGGACATGGTGTGCTATTTTGCAGACAAAACATATTCAAGCCTAAAAACAAATGAGAGGCTCACTCAAAGGATTTCCAGGACAAATACAAATGTCAGATGAAAGATGTCTCAGCTCTGCAGAGCTTGGCTGACGTCCAGGCTCTGGCTCACTGTGGGTGCTCTGGTTGTACAAATCCTTGGCAGACCAAATGGACCTGAGAAGGCTCCCCTTGGCTAATGAAAGGAGGTGCCATGGGGAGTAGGATCTGCAAGGATGGGATTGTCCAAGCTAATGCCTCTTGCAGTTCCTTAGTGGGGAAGGCTAGAGATGTGTCAAAAAGAACTGGAGGGAAAATTAATTCAGTCAGTGTCTGGGGGGGAGCACAACACAAAGCAGCCCGAGGCAGCATCCAGCAACCCAAGGGCTCTGGCATCCAGCAAGCCCTCTCTGCTGACAGAGATGGAAGAGTGCACCAGGGCACCAGGTGCCTCAGTCCCTCCCTGAAGCCGGGACTGCACTGTGCAGGCTGGCTGTACCAGATCAGGGAAGGGTCCCTCTGAGAAGGTCCTTTTCCTGATCATGATCTGTAGAGGATGCTTCAGGGAAAGAAAAGGGAAGACTGTGTGTCCACACCCCAGCATCCAGTAATCTGTGACTTCTGTGCTCTTTGGAGCTGGAGGCTGTTTTGCCAGGGATGAAGAAATATCATATTCCCAGCCTGAATTCCCTACCCCAAAGCAGTGAGACTAGAGTTCCTGAATCCTGGCTCTGGGGAGCACAGAAATCCTTCACCCTGAATGTCTCCTCTGTGCCTCCTCCTGCAAGGTCATATGTGGCCAGCCTAAAAACAGATATGAAAAGAGTGGAGGCACAGAAGTGAGTCGACCCCAAAAGCAGTGGGACTTGTCTGTCTAGCTTCTGAAGAGGCTGGAAGTCAGCTTGCTTTAACTTTAACAGCACCCCACCAACGGACTCACTCTTGACCAGGTGCGATGCTGAAGACTGCTTGGTCTAACAGGGAAAAGAAGAACAGAAAGTTTGCCTAAAAACCAAATAAATCCAAATGGGACATATCCCAAATGACTACGAATGCAAGGGCCTGACCATGGGAGCATGGTCCCTCTGCCAGCCCCAGCTTCTCCATCTTAAATTCAGGTGCAGTGGAGTGGTATCTGTATGGAACCTGTACAGACCCTGACTTCCCTAGAAACCCACCCTGCCTCCTTCCACAGTGCTGACAAAAAAAAAACCAAAAAACACACAACCCTCAAACCCCTCTGTGGTGGTGTCATACAGTTCAAGCTACCATCAGTCCAAAGCCCAGCCCACACTGGCCACCTAACCTGTGACGTCCTCTGACAATACACCCTTCAGCAGCTACTATTATCCATCACCACCTCTGCCCACTGTGACCTGTTCAAGATTTGGCCTGCAGACAAGATGGGGTGAGCCCAAAACAATGCAGCTTTAAGGTCCACCTTCAGCCACCCATGGTAGCAGGTCAACACGGACCTGAACAACCAACAGCTCTCTCAGACCTGTTGTTAGCTTCCCTGAAGATCCTGGTCTCCTTTGCTTGGTGAGAGTATGAAGGAAGAGGTCTGCAATTTCTCACTGGGGAAGGAGCAAAGGAAGGAGAAAGAAGTAAAGTCTGAGAATACAATGTAAGTTTCAGTTTAGCATGCAAAGAGGAAATGATGCCTTGTGGTTGCTGGTAGCTCCAGCCTGTCCTACCAGTGTGCTTCATGGAGCCTTGTGTAGCGTCTGGTCCCCTCCCCTCACACCCTACCGCATGGCAGGCTGTCAGATGGACATGAACAACATCCTCCCAAGCAATGCATAGAAAGCATCCCCACAGGGCTCACCTCCCTCAACCTGTGCCAGCTGAGTTATGAAACCATCCTCATCACAATCAGCATCCCACAGAAAGAGTAACCCTTCAGGAAGGTTATTCACCCTTATCCAGCTCCTAACAGAAGATCATCACTGCCTCAGCATCACACCTTTGCTTGCCAAAGGACTTCCTACCTGCCCAACCATCTCCTCCAGTGCTACATCCAGGATCTGAGCTCATCTCAGTATCCCTTCAGCCTTCATCGCTAATGGGTGCCTGGCATTTGGCTGCAATATCAGTAAATAAATTGTTTGCCCTGGAGCTGGGAAAGCCCTCCGAGTCTGAGGCCAGGAGATCCACAAGGCAGCTGCCTCCTGGATAATTAGATAAAGCTTATAAAGAGTTGTTGGTTTATTTGATACAGTTCTGTCTACATGATAACAAGGGTAATCCTAGGTTGATATTAACTCACTTGGTTTTAATTTGGTTTGTTTAGCTATAGTTCACTTAACTTTGTGGGCTGGAAGATAAAGGAGAGGAAATTAGCACCCTGTCTGCTTTAGAGGTGTTTCTCCAGATGTCAGGGCTGGGAGGGGGAGAGGTGGTCTCACCAGCATCGAGGCTATCACCAGAAGCTTCTCCTGGCCTGCTGGCAGCCCTGAACATCGTCCATGGAGTGGCACATATGCTCTTGTACTTGCTACGTCTCATAGTCCACTGCTTTCTCCTCCACTGACACTTGATTGCTGCTTGCCAGCTGTTTCTCAGCCCATGTTTCCTGATGACGCCAAAACCACTGTGCACCTGGTAAGCCTTGGAATGCATTGCTTTTTGCAGCAGTTTGATATAATTTGTCTTGCCTACTGTCCTAGTCCAGCACAACCCATCAGCCAGCTCTCCAGTGCTGTGAGCTGGATCTGGCCTGGACTCTAAGCCATCAGAGTGCTGAGTGGGTCATGCAGAGAAATGGTATCCCAGGGAAGTTCTTTGTGCACCAGGTCCCCAGTGGGGAATGTTTTGCTCTTCCTGAAAGTCTGCAGCTGTATGTCACCACTCCCCATTCCTACAGCTCATTGCCGAGGCAGGTTCCACACTTGACTCCCACCACCACAATGTTTTTCCATGCTGGTTAGCCAGGGCAAATAAATCACAGGTCACAGAAATACTGATAGGTACAGCACCCCAGTGCCAAATACTCCTGCTGTGTGTTTCAGGAGGTGCTCAAAGCCCTGAGATTAGGAGCGGCAGAGCCTGGGCAGGCAGCACCTCAGCTGGCTGCAGTGAGGGCATACCTGTTCCTGAGCCCAGGCCTTCCCATCCAGCCCTCTCACTCCACATTGCAGAAGAAGCATCCAGGCACTGCATGCAGCTCAGCAGAGGCAGCTAGCGAGGAAGGCACGGCACCCACTTGCACTCACAACAGGAGCACTCCTCTGAGCAATCCCAGCACCCAAGCCCAGGACAGATTTCTAAGGGTACCCACTGTACCAGACCATCTCCCTGGCATCCTACTTCCCCTATATGGAGGTGAGAGCAGGACGAGTGTGTGCAATGCACCTCCACAGAGCTTGTGGCTTCAGTTCCAAGGAGTCCCATTCCTTCCCTGACCCTGGCTGTCCCTGGGAGACCAAACTAGACCATGCCTGCAAAACATCTCCACACGTGCAGCTAAAGGAGGAGTTTATTCCAGGATTTAGACCTGAAATTCCCTATAAAAAAAAAATCCCAAGGAAGCTCTCCCTCTGGAATGCCCCAAAACATGTCCTAAGAGGCTTTCAGAGTCATCTTTTCCACCTGTCTGTCCACTGCTGCCTGGAGAGCTAAACATGACCAGCACCAGCAGCATGGAAAATTGTGCTCAGTCAGTCTGGAAACCTTGTCCAGGAAGGTCTGTCCATCTGCCTAGACTGGGTGTTGGCATAGGGCACCCAGGAACCAGAGGCAGACCAGGAGTCCTGTGCCACCAGTGGAAGTTCCTGTTCAGCCCACCACCTTTCTCAGAGAAAGGAGGGAGGGCTGTGCAGGCAGCATGTTCCGTGCCACTGTCCCTGTCCCCACACCACGGCAAGCACACTGGGGCAATATAAACCCAAAATCAGTCATAAGATGTTGCTGAGGCCAGTTCTGGTGACAAGGACAAAGCATGCTGGAAAGGGACCTGCTTTCAGAGCTTGCAGCAAGCCTGCAAAACCAAAGCCTAGGGACACACAGAGAACTTGAGTGTTCTCAATGGGCTGAAACAAGGATCTGAGGATGGATGAGGAACAGAGTCTGATGATGCAGTCTACAGGGTGTTGAAAATAACACAAATTAAGGCTCGGGGGAGCAGGATCCCTGAGAGAATAGACCTCAAGTCAGCAGTGATGTTCATGGGGAGGTACAGGCAGGCAGACCAGCTGCAAATGCACAAAGATTCATCCTTCTGCTGCTGGGAGACATCAGCTCAACCTCTACACCCGGAGTGGTCTCTGTGCTTTGAGATGGGGGAATATTTGGAAGAAAATCCTGAAAGTAGTTGGAATGGAAATTCAGCTTGGAGGAAATGGAAGCAGCTGGGCTCTGTAGCGGGGGAAGGAGAAGGTTGAAAGGGACATCCTCCTCGTGTAGATCAAGCAATCACAGGGAATGGATAGCAATTTGCTGTGTTTGGCATGACAAATCTTGGGAGCAAACTGGAGCAAAAAAAGCTTCACAGCAGGAGAGCTGCTGAAGTACGGAAAAGTGGAGAAAGAATCCCCACTGCAAAGGGCTCCCCAGAACTGGGAGCAAACATCTTTCAGCAAGGGTGTGGATTGGAGCAGTGGTCCCTATAACTGAAAGAAATCTATCGTTTTGGCAGCTTTTGCTGCATCCTTGTTACACCTCCATGTGTCTCCCCTAGCTCTACTCTTCTTTGGGCTCTCCAGGGCCCAGTCAAGCAATATGTGGGTCAAGAGACTGCTTTTCCTCCCCATGAGCTACCACAGGAGCCTGGCTCAGCACTTCCCACAAGATCCACTGAAATGCCATTCCAATGGATCCTAGCACAGCCCAAAAGCTCCCTCCACAAGCTGTGCTCATGCCTGTGATTTGGGATTTGTCTCCTTTCAGCAGTTTTGAAGACAACCATCTCTGGAACGGATCATGCACTTGAAAGGGATGGGGTTAAAGCACAAATTAAAATTTAATGCACAAATATCTCCACGTGGAGATATTCCAGACCAAAGTTGTACTCAGTGCCACAGGAGCAGATGCAGTGGTATGATCCCATTCTCTTGAAACACAACCCTGCTGAGACACACTGACAGATCCAGACCCTGTGAGGACAATATGGCCTCTGCAGGGGAGCAGAAATGTGTTTCACCACCTAAAAATAGAGTTTGGTTTGGGTTTTTTTCTGCTCTTAATGACATGGTTGAAGGGTGCACACATCCCATAGCACTAGAGGCTTATTCTGCACCCTTAGGTAGCACCAGCACTTCATAGCTGAACCTGTCCTACAGTCTGGGGAGAGAAAGGGAAAGGGAGACAGCCCAGGGAATGGAACAGCCTCTTTTCCTTCAAGCTGACCAGGTGTAATTTGAGGAAGGAGCAATGAATGAGATGCTTCATGTTAATTCTCTATTTTTCCAGGTCTGGTGGGATTTTTTTTGGTGGAGGTTTTCTTTGTTTGATTGGATTTTTTTGTTTGTGGTTGGTTGTAAATAGGCTCCCAGGTTATTAAGACACTAAACTCAGCTAATAAATCAGGATACTCTGCCAGGGGATTCTTGGTTTATTGCCCACAGGTCCCATCTTTGTGGCAACAAGATCTCTGCTCACCCCAAGAACAGAGCAGGGTCCATGTCACACTGCCAGGGGTGCCAGTGACAGTCCCCGGTGGGACAAGAGCCTGAAGCCAGTCCTTCTGCCGTCCATGCCCTGCAGGACCCTCCCCACCTGAGCCTATGAATGAAATGCAGGATCCGTTCTTGCTCGCAGCCCTAGACGTGCCCGCCTTGGAAGGGGCTGTGCACGGAGTCGGCACCCTCCTTGAATGCCAGGAGGGACCTGGGCTAGGCTGAAGCCGAGCGCGTTGCAGGGCTTTGCGGTTCCTGCGGGTCCCGCCGGCACCGGGCTCACCGGTCCCGAGGAGATGGCCCCTCGCATCCCTCCACGCCCTAGCCCCTATGGGAGACCTCCGCCGCAGGAATGCGGGCGAGTTCGTTCCCAATTGCACCGGGAGACACAGATTCGTTTACTGGTGCCTGTTGCAGCCATAGCTTCTTTACTTTCGTTTCCTTCCCGCCGCGGCGGAACCTAACGAGCCCGCGGCGGCCGTGCGGGGCCAGCAGCCGCCTACGGCGCTGTATGCCCGGTAGCGGCTCTGCTCTGCCGACAGCAGGGCGGACAGTGCCCCTCGGGGCCGTCCCGCAGCACCGGGCCGGTGTAGGACCAGCTTTTGCCCTGCGGATCGGGTTCCCGGGGCCTCGCAGCCTCTGGGGGTCTCCGGAACGTGGGGGTCTTTTACACCCAATGGGAAACCCCAAACCTGCCCCATCTGGGGACCAGGTCTGGGCGCAGCAAGAGCTCCACATTGGGGTCAGCCACGAGGGCTCGCCGATCCCGACGGGTTCCCGACCCGAACCTCCGGAGAGGCGCGAAGGGGCCGTCTCGGAGATCCTCGGCCCCCTGTCCT
>VWZY01004814.1:141782-153583 GCA_013399075.1 Chloroceryle aenea | reverse complement strand
GGCCGGGCTCCCCACCGGCCTCCCTCCTTCTGCTTCCACATCCCCTGGACACAGCAGTGGGGACACTGAAAGGCCTGTCCCGGACCGCTCTGCCCCTTCCCCAGCCGTACAGCCCAGCCCAGCTCTGGTCCATACCCAAGGGATTCCCCCCAGCCTGCAGGACCCACTGCCCAGAGCCAAGTGTAATTTCCTCAGAGCCCCTCAGTGAGAAAGCAGGTCTGTGATAGCAGCAATTGGAGGAGATCTGGAGAAACTAGATAGACTTTGGCACATGTAGGCAAAGCCCTCCAGGGCTCCAGTGCTGGTCCTGGCTCTACGGAGCCCCCAGGCACTTGGGGGGCAGAGTGCCTGCCTGGGAGTGCAGGAAAGGCACTTGCTCCCTCACTGGCATGTCATGCACCAGGGATCGCTGGCAATGCACATCTGTGCTGTTTCCCATTGCACTATTCTGAGCCAAGGAGATCAGTGGTCATGAGCTGGATGCACACAAGGCCACTACTTTCTGTCAACCATGTCTGTTCACGATACTAACAGAGCAGGTGCCTGGTCTTATCTTTCTCAGACAAGACACAACTTGGAGAGTGGCAGAAGGGCAGAGACGAAAGCCTTGGCTGGTCTGGGAGATGTGAGCAAACAGAAGCAGAGCTGGCCTAGACCCCCTCGCACTAGCCTTCAGGAAAAGACAAAGTGTGTACCAATGTATCGGTGATCTCTGGCATCAAGGGTCTTTGCTGGGTCTCAGCTCTGGGTCCCAACTTTTTGTGTTACACTGACATAGTGAGACAAGCCTCTGCTTGTTTGTGTCTAATGATGTGTTCTGCTCTTTGGAAGGCAAGCGAGGCAGATGTTATTGCCTTGACTAAATATTGTAATAGCTAAATGAGCTCCCATCCCTGTATTTCTTCCCCCTTCAGCATTTCCAGGACTGCTGTATTCCCTGAGCAAGAGGTTGGTCCACATCCCCCCTGTATCCTGTGCCTTACATAAGCTACAAGCGGATGTCCAGGAAGAAGAAAGGCAAGGGCACATGGGGTCTTCTTCAGCTCTGTGTGCTTTCTTTGCTCAGTAACCCCACGGGCTTCTCTTTCCCATGCACATCCAGTCTGTTCTGGAGCCTGCTCAGCTCCCTGCACACATGTCACCTGACTTAAGGGACCTCCAAATGTCACTGGGTGGCCCCAAATCCTTGTGTGGGAACAGATGCACAATAGCCCTTTTCCAGCTGCCCCTCCGGGAGGGAGGAGAGCAGGAATCTGCCCCATAGAGAGCCCAGAGCTGGATCTACTCAGAATGGGATTTGGGGTGGATGTCATCCCACCATAACACACCCTACTTGGACAGAGGGTACCTAAGGTGTCTCTTTCCACCTTTGGTACCCATGTGCCTGCTGTTGTACCCTCTTTCCACCATCAGGGAGGCTGTAAAGTTCTCACTTCTCCTCTTCAATCCCTCCCTCTGCTTTCTCAGGACAGACGCCAACATCCCTACCAAGCAACAAGACCCCAAGCCATTTCCTTCTTTCCCATGGGAATAGCTAACCCTCCCAAGCAGCAGGCAAGGGCAGGACAAGATTTGAGGGGGGATGGAGCAGCCTGGCTCCTAAGCACAGAGGAGAACTGCAGCAAATATCCAGGGAACAGAGGGCACAGCAGAGGTAGAACAACTCTTCAGATGGAGGTCAACAGCCTGCAATGGTGATAGTGGTGAGGAAGGAGCCACCACTTCCTTATCTGAGTCTCCAGGACTGGCTCCAAAGACTGCAATGGTTTATTAGCCTTGCACAGGGAACATCCTTTGAGACCTGGTGCAGAGGTTGAGGCTGCTGCACTGGGCATAACAGAGAAGTCACCACCACAGTGACCACCATGCTTGAGTGAGACTTGTTTGGGGGCCTGTGTCACAGCACCAAGTCAGAGCTTTACTGTCCTTGTGGAAGTCCCCAGCACTACCCAAGGAGGCTCTCCAAAGACAAGCAACTCCTCCAAGGATCAGCAGTCCAGGCTGATGCCCAGGCAATGAGGTACAAACAGACAAGCTGCAGCTTTTGAATAGCACAAGCAAGAAATCTTTGCAGGCACCAGCCATAAAACCTGTGTGGAAACATCCCAATAAAGAAATCTAGGAAAACCATGGAGGGAGTTCCCTCCTCCATTTGAGTCAAACCGAGACACTGGGACCCTGCAAGAGGGTTGTCCAGGGCTGGAGCAGTGGGTAAACAGCCCACACCAGTCAGGATAGAGAGACAGAGCCCAAGGCCATGCACAGGAGAGCCATGCTGTGTTGTGGCCAGCAGAAGGGGCGGGATGCAGGCAGTGATAGATGCCAGGGTGCTGATGAGTTCACAGTCTTCAGCATCATTAATCAGATCAGAGCTGGATTAAGGTGTCCAAAGTCTGATTAGCTTCATTTCCCGCCTCAGGAAGGAGGGAACTCTCCTCCCCATCCATCAGGTCCTCTGTTGACAGCTCACCTGGTTGCTAACTAGATCTGAGGACTAATAAGTGAATGTCACTGTGGCCTGGCCCCTTACCTCTGCCCAACATCCTTCCCCCACAGGAGGGTTTCCACAGAGGATCTAAGGCAACCCCGAATATCAGCCACAGGTAATACACCCCAAGATATCAGCCAGAGGGACAGTTCGTTCCCACAGCCTTCGGGTACAGGGCACAATGGAAAAAAACTGCCCCAGGAAAACACGCCAGTTCAGGAGGAGCTGGAGTTTAAGGTGGGATGTTCCCAGCCAGCACCATATTGCTCTCAGTCTCCCCACAGCTCACTATGTGTTGTTACCCCAGGACCTGCTCTGCTCACCCAGCAGTAGCAGAGCCTTCACAAGGTGACCAACTCTGTGAAACAGGCCAGCAAATACCACCTTGCTGCTGTGGAAGATCATGGGCACATCTAAGACAGATCTCCTGAGCCCCATATGGAGCTAGATGGCCCAGCTTGAAGCACTGAACCATCCAGGTTGCTTCTCCCATCTCTCTATCCCTTGCTGGCTCAAGCACACCCCATCAACACCTCCATTTGTTCCCTGCCTGATGCAGCTCATGTTGACTGCACCCAAAAGTGCGGTCACACTTAACCACTTAGTCTACTGCTGCTCAGCAATGCACTTGCTGCAAAACTACCAACAGGGACCAGTGGGAGGTCCATGCTACCCAGGCAGCAGTGAGGTTCCTCAATAATGGGTAGTACCAGGAGCATTCACACAGCTCAGGACTTTCCTGNAGGTGAGGTTTGACAGAGCTCTGAGCAACCTGCTCTAGTTGAGGATGTCCCTGCTCTCAGCAGGGGGTTGGACTAGATGACCTCTGGAGGTCCCTTCCAACCCAGACATTTTAATTTTTCTATTTTCTGTGTTTCTGTTTTCTCTGGCTTTTTTTTTATTCATTTTCCAAATGTGCCTCAGATGGATTTTCTTCAGCTACCTGAAAAGAACAGTCAGAGCGGCATCCATGTGGATCTACATAAGCCCTGCAAAGTCTTTTATTGCTGATGTGAAGGTGCCTGGATAGATAACCAGAGTTCTCTTTGCTGTGTCCCTAGCCTCAAAAGGATTGTTTCTATGCAGCTGCCATTCATGTGAGATCAAGTAGCAGGAGCAAAACTAGAAGAGCAAACACCCACATGGCTAAAAACACACAGCTCTGGTGCACACAGCATCTGTAGAGACCTACAACACTACCTACAGTGGTTCACATACTTCCCAAACTCTCCAGCAGTGCTTGAGTTCTCGGAAAGGAGCCATGGGGGTCACAGGTAGTATTTGGGAGCACAGTTCAGTTTTACAGCCCCACCACTTCCTCAGTGTCACCTTGGGAAGCAACGTAACGTCCCTCAGCAAATCCAACTGCCCCGAGATCAAAGTCAAGGGTGCCGAGGAAAATCCATACCCTGATAAAAAATTACCAACTGGGACCAGGCTTTAATTTTCCCAGGATCAAGTCTTTATCCCAGTCATCAGACGAAGACATGAGCCATGCTGGGACTGTATCTTGATCGGTGGAAACCTAGCCTGTCACTTTGGTTGTTCCTAGAGGCACAATTTAGCACCAGGTCCTTCTGGTGGGTTTGAGTCACCTCCTGCCTTTAGACAACAGAAGATACCTTTGAGACAGAGACCAGTGCAGGAACTGGTGTGCTTACCCTGGCCCAGAGAGGTGGCAGGCACCCTGATTTCTGCTCAGGCTATAGCTTTAAGCCTCGAAAGAACTCCCCCTCCCCAGGATGGCTCTACTCACTTGCTAAGCATTAACTGTGCCACAGGTCACAGCCCCCAGAGCTTTCTATCTTCAGAAATTACTTCCCTGTAAGAGAGTTACACTGCAACAACCTTCTCAGGAATCCATGGATCTTGCTGCTCTGGTGCCTCAGATCATCTTGCAGCACTCCAAACACTCAAAACAACTAGCTAGTGGAGAAACAGCCCAGAAGCTTCACCGATGCTGGAAATACAGGCTGTAAGCCTGCTCACAGGTGTTTTCCCAGCCATTCTGCCTTGAGAAGGACTGTAGAAGTGTCCCCCTCTCATCTGTACTCTGCAGCTTCCACCCCAGAGAGGGCTGAGCCTCCTGTTGAGAAGCACTGGTTGTAAGAGCCTCTGATCTACTCCAGTTTGGAGAATCCCAGGTTTTGTGAGAGCCCTGATTACTGCCCAAGCAGGATGCCACCCATCCTTTGCCCCTCCCAGCAGGGCCACCCACTATCTCTGGAGTCTGGGAAGCCACAGGAGGCTGGTGGGGAAGGTAAACAAACTGCCAGCCCTGTGGTGATTTGTGGCTAAATGAACAGTTGAAGTCACCCGTGAGTGGCCTGTTACCCAACCAGCTAATGGGTCTTAATCAGTCCTGCAGCAGTGGGAGCTGAACCCAGTCTTTATCAGATCTGGTGCAGCCATCTCCAGGATCCCTGGCTGCTTGGTGGCCATCTCCTCTGCGGAAATATTGGCAGAGTCATCCACACCACTGTCCTGGGAGCAGAGCAGCCATCTGCAGAGCCCCACAGAAATGCTCACAAGTCTTCTCATCTGCCTTTAGGGGTCTCCCCCTGCTCTGGTGATGGCAGGAGACAAGTGGTAGGCAAGTCACTGAAACTACCTCCCTGTCTGCTTCTAGGGGTGCTGTGCTCAGTCACTCCTATGCCCTGTCCCTGCCAGCATCCCCTCCCGTGTTAGTCTGCCTCCTCCTGCCCAACTCAGAAACTTCTGGGCCAGCCACAGGCTCCTGAGGGCTTCTCCAACCCGGCACATCATCTGCTCAGTCTGACAGGCAGGAATCCACTCCCCATGCCTCCCTTTCCCTGCCACTGCACAGTCTTGGTGGGGTAGCCAGAACCCCCTGCCCACTTTACCCAGCCTTCACACCTCCCTCCACACCCAGCCCCATGTCCCTGCCTCAAGCGAAGGGGTTAACACAAAAAGCAAACAGCGCAGTCCCTTCTAAACAGGACTCCCGCAGAGATTTCTGAGCAGCTGTATATTTAGCCAAGCAATTCCTCAGATAAGCAGCCCCATTACTGACTGGTTAAGAGCTCCTATCCCAGAGCAGGGGGATGATAAACTAGCATGGGAATGCTGGCAGGGCAGGGAGGATGCCTAACCCCAGCAAAATAATCCAGGGCAGCTCTGAAGAGTCACACCTAATCCCATGGTCACTGCAAAGGGCTGACACACCAGCATCCTGCAGGATCAGGCAGTGCGGTTGCAGGGGACAGGCAGGGGATGTCCAAGGGCTTCCCTCTATTAGCTGTTGGCTTCCAGGGATACAGTGTTGCATGCACAGGAGTACTCAGGTTTGGGGACAGATGGCTTGTCCCATTGTAAATGTATGACTTACAGAGACAGGGATACACCATCAGCTCAGATTGTTTCTTGAAAAGACCTGATGCATTTTCAGTCCCATTAGCCCCTGACCTCTTTCTAGGTCCTGAAACACCATGAGTCCATAGCACCCATCCAGAGATGTCCTTCATCCCAAAATTAACTCTGTCAGCATCTGAGATTATCCTTAAGGTCTGTCCTCACCCCAGGCCTTGGCTTTTAGGGGGAGAAGCTAAACATCCAGCATCTCCCATAGCCCAATATCATCCACAAAAGCAGGGAAGTGACTGGATGCACATCATCCCTCCCGTTTCTTCCTTATGCCCCTACGCCCTTGCCCAGCACATTGTGTCCGGCACATTATGTTCCTGACACAGCCAGGACCCCAGCATTCCCATCACTAGGCACATCAGGGGATTCCCACAGCCTCTTTTTTTTCCTGTCACCTCCAGGATTTTGCTTCATTGGGTCTTGTCCTGAGATCAGAGGTGCTCCCTGAGAGGGAAGCGAGCTAGGACTGGGGTCTGGATGGTGGGGGTGCAGCACATGGATGGGTGTGGGGTAACCCTCCCCAGTAGCACAGCCTCACCTCTTCCCTGTTAGTGGCCTTTCTATGGAGTCAGCTCCTAACCTGCTCTCAGGGTGACTGGATAAATCAGCTGCTCCTCCCAGGACCTTGGGCTCTAATTAATGTCAGCTCATTAACAAGATAACTGGTCATTTATTACCCTGTCTCCCTGGCTGCTGATTAACTTATTCCCAAGGTGGGGGCAGTGATGCCGTGGGACAGGGATGGCAGGAGTCGGTGATGTCTCTGCAATGACACCCAGGGACACCTCAATAAGAGGGGGACAGGTGGAGGGACAGGCAAGCATGATGGCAGAAGGGCCTGAGGGAGAGATGGATGGGACAAGGTGGGGTCAGGACACTTGTGTCTTCTTCCTAAGTAGTATGGTAAGGGCTCAGTGGATGAAAACCTTGGAGAAGATGCCAAGAGTCATGGGCTTTCCGGGGTTGTCAAGATTGCCTCCAGCACATCCCTGTGCCTCAGTGTCCCCAGGGGTCCCTACTCCCCTTCACGAGGGAGAGCATGGCCAAGAGCCATACAGCTCAGTACAAAACCTCTGCAAAAATGCTGACTCTCCGCCCCTATTTTGAGGATCTGTCACCCAGTCCCACAGATGGTGGGAAGCCACCAGCATGTCCTTGCCTCTAGAGGCAAAAGAAGCCCAAGCTCCTTTTTTCTATGCCCCAGAGTGGTGGGGCAAGTCAATGCACCCCAGGGCAAGAGGGAGCCTTTGACTTGCCCTTGACCGGGGCTTGGGTACAGAGGGCAGGAGCAAGGGGGTTGGAGTGGGCACAGTGCCCTGGCAGCCCAGCACCAGGCTGCGGGGGCTAATGTTCTCTATACATCAATCACCCTGCTCAGTGGCTCCCTATTAGCAGGAGCAGTGGCTGGTTAATCAGGCTGAGGGCTTCAGCTCGTTAAGCTGACACCTCCGTTGCGAGAGTGAGACATGGGGGCACACAAGGTGCCACTTATTTATTTTCTTCTTTCCCAGGGAATATATTAAACAAATTAAATTCCTGGAGTGTTGGGTCAGCACAGCCAGCTCTGCATCTGTCCCAGCTCCACCTAGCTCAGCCATGGGAAGGGGACCATGCTCCCCAGCCTGCAGCAAGCCCCTGGCCCCACTGCAGGGCCCCAGGCTCCCCTCCTCATGCCTCCCCAGCCCTTTGCAATAAGATGCAGATCCTCTGTTTGCCCTGTTCCCCTTCCTGGGTTGTGCTGTGACCATGGCTGCTCGTCAGTGCTGAGCATGATTAGGAGTGCAAGAGATCTTGCAGGAAATGCAGACTATGGTTCCGTAAGTCCCCCAGAAACCTATCTGCTGTCCCTAAATGGACTTCATTGGCCCCACAGGGAGGGCAGTTGGGAGGCTGCCTTGGGTGCTTTTGGGGCAGCATATAATGCTTTCTGCTCTGGGGAGAGCCAGGGGCTGGTTTCACCCACAGCACCAAGCCTTTTTCTTTGCACTCTGATATTGGGGACACCTGGGCTAGTGGCAGGTTATCAGTGCAAGGTCGTCCTGCAAGGAGGACTGCTAGGAGTGAAGGCACTTACTCTCTGTAGGAATTGAGTCTCCATCACAGGACTCCATGAGCTGTGGATTAAAAAAAAACCACCACCACCACCAACAACAAAAAGACAAACCCACCAAAACCACTGTACATCACGAGAACAGCTTTCATGCCGTGAGCGTTAACATCTCTGGCACTGGCCTGAAATTGTACAGAGACCTGAGACAATGGGCTTTGCTGAAGCGTTCCCCTGAACTGGACCCTTTATCAGCTTCAGCATCAGTCATCCTTTCAAAAGGATGACTTTCAAAACCAAGTGCTGTGCCTACTCAGCCCCCTGAGGAGTGGCATACTGTTTCCTCACTGCCAGGCTGCTTTGCTCCACGCTGGCACTGGCTGTTTCAGCCCTGCTCTGGGTCTGGCTAAGTTATAGGCATGGGTGGAAAACTTGCTGCAAATAAGTCATTAGTCCATAGAGTTGTTTATCTATTGACAATTTGCAACTCTTCCTTCCATCACCACCTTTTCCCACCCCATTCTTCCAGCAAAGTCAGTGCAGCCTATTCCACTGCCCTGTCCCATCCCATCCCATCTTGTCATTCCCATCCCTTCACAGAGCTTGGCTCCTTTCACTCAACCTCAGTCCTTCAAGCGCCTCGTTATTTCAGGAACGGACCCACCTTTTGCTGGTGGAAGAGTGACTCCCTGGAGGTTAGTGAAGAATTAGAAATAATTTAATTTACCTCCCCGTTCAGATGCTTCGATGAGCTGAAAGGCTTCTTGTCAAGCAGCGAATCCATCTTCCTCCATCCTTACATCAAATTTCATTCACTAATTAGAAACTCCTGCCCCGCAGCATGCTGCCCCCGCCCCAGACGCCCCTTCTCCCCACCAACACCATTATGAAAATAAATTGTTCCATTAGCTGCATTGTTGTGGCTGTGGGGCCCAGCACTGGGAGTTATTAGAGCAGGAAGGAGGGTGTTGGATTAAGACGAATGATTTATTAAGGAAAAGGACCCTGATTAGATTCTTACTTGTCCCCTGTGTGTGGGTGCATACTCACACACCCTCTGTCCTGATGACTGGGACATCCCAGGGCCACTCGCAGAAGGTCAGTGCTGGATGGCTGAAGGGTTTCTGCCACAGCCAGATACAGTTGGCTGCTCCTGTGGCACTGGGAGCTCCCATCTCATACTGGGACAGTGTGCAAGGTAACAGCTGATGCCCACTGATGGACCCCCTGCACAGTCCCCAGGCACCCTTGCCTGCCCCTGCTTTGTGGCATAACCCCAGCTCTGCCTGCCCTGCAGCAGGGATGTGCAGCAGGTAGTGAGTGGGTCCTGCTGACCAGAGAGGGGATATGTGAAGGGAAAGGTGGGCTTTGGTGTGCTAGCTTCATACTCCATGCTGCTCAAGAGGGAGTTAGAGGGTGCCCCTCCAGTGGGAGAGTTGGCAGGGCTCACCCTGGCTGGGGAGGAGAGGGTGTCAGCCCCCTCCATGGGTCTGGGGTGCTCTCTGCACCTGGGAGATGTGGGGTGGGCATGGCTGCAGACGTGGCCAGTTCCCTGGGGTGCCCATGTCCTGTGGTCCTCACAGTGCCTATGCTGTCACTGTGGGCCATACATATGTCCCTTGGCCTGTCCCAGGACAGGACAGAGATCAATGACACAGGGACACCTGGGTACTGCAGACACTGTCTGCCTTGTAAAGTATCCAGGATGGAAAGAGAGTAATCTGGGGGATTAGATGATGATGGTGAGAGAAAGGGGGTGTCCAAGCCCAACTGGTGAGGTGGTGGGCTTGTGTCCAGGGGCTAAATGTATATGTAGGGGGTGGTTGTGTGAGTCTGTCTGTCCATGTCCATACAGTCACAACAGGCTGTGGTGTGATGCCCAGAGGCTGCTGCCTGCTAAAAACCCTCCATCCCTGCCTGGGGAAGCTGCCAATCACGGTGAGGGGCTCTGGGCCTCTGCAATGGAGGGGGGCTCCCAGCGTTGTCCCCACATGGGCGCCATGGCTGAGAGAGGGGCAGGAGGTGAGAGGCTTTGGGCAGAGGGGGAGGTGGGAGAGGCTTTTAGGGTGCAGAAAGGGGTCTGCAGTCCACATTCTCCTAGGGCTCTCATGGGCCTGGAGCCAGGGTGCTGGGCCACCCCCCGCAACAGTGCTACAGAAAGCAGGGTCCCACCAAAGAGCAGCAGCACTCCAAAAAGCCATTAAAATAAACTAAGTTATTGCAAGTGAGACCAGTAGTTTGGTATGGCCTCCTTATGTAGGCATCCATCATCTGGCAGTGTGTGGGGCTGAACTGGGCTGGGCAGCCTCTCCTGGTTTTTTGGGAGAGGCAGCTATGGATCAGTCTGCCCTCACTGGGAGGAGGCACTACAACCTACTGTGCCATTGCCTGCAGGCCCAGATATTTTGGAGTTACTCTTCTCATCACCATTACAGTCCAGGCCATGGGGACCTGTTGGGGCCTAGAGCTCCTTGGATAATGGGGACAAGCCCCCTCCAGACATATTTCCCCCTCTAGGAGGAAGGTTTGGCCTTGGCATCCCAAAGGATCCCCACCCTGATGTCAACTCCTCCCTGAGCTGCTCGAAGGTGTAATTCCCACAAACAGGAGATGCTTTTGGGGTGCTCNGGTTGGCTGGTGCTGTCATGGCAGAAGGCCATGGAGTGAGGGACAGACGGGAGAGGCGGGGACGGGGAGGGGGTTCCCACTTGTTAACAACACTGGACCCTGTAGCCTTTTCAAGGCTCTGAATAGGGGGTGGTACCACTCCTCCCCTGAATTTGGGGCGAGGGGTTTTGGTGCTGGTTTAACATGCTCAGACAGGGTGGGAGGGATGGAGGGGGACATGTTATCCCAGATGGGAACATGTGGGGGGTTTCTCCTGCTGCCACATGCCCTTCCTCTCCCTCCCACCCACCATTCACATGGTAATGAGGACAAATTGATGGAGAGACATCTATTGTGGTACCCTCCAGCCTGGCCCTTCTGCCGGCCACCCACCAGCATTCCCATCCATCACCACCCAGATGAGATCCTGGATCCCCACACCCAGGATTGGCAATGTGGGAGATGGAGCTGATTCACTGCCCATGAGCAGTAGGGTAAGCTGTCTTTCTCGGGGCTGAGTGACAAGAGAGAGGATATCCAGTGAAGGAAGAACCCTCCATAATTCCTGTCTGTGAGCTGGACATCATTTTGTCCTCACCAGCCTCACCATCGGGCTTTATGGGATTAGGAGGGTACTTAATAGAGCTTCAGAAAGACCCTAGAATCTTATTTATTACTGTCCCCTCTTCTTCTCACTGCCCTGGGGCCAGACCAGAGCCAGGACAGTGCCATACTTTCCCTGCTTCCACCGCAAAGCAACTCCACAATATCCTGCAGCATCCTCCTAATCAGACAAATATCTGTTCCCACATTCTCACTGATACCCTTAAAGCCTGGTCCTGGAGATGGACTGCCCCTAGCACCACGGAGCACCCCAAAAGGCACATCCTCTCTCCATGCACCCCCTGCTTCCAGCTCCCCCACCATGCCTGCAAGAGCAGCCTGATTGAAATTTCACTGCATAAAGCATCTCTCAAAAGGCTGACCCTGTGCCCCACCCCCTGGGGACCAATTTGTCCTTCTTTATAATAAGAACCTAATTAAATTAGCTCACCCGCCTCACAGAGCTGGTAAATTAGCCATGGTGATGAAGGCTCTTGCTGACAGCCTGCTGCCGAATTGCTCTGCACTCAGCGTGCTGTGGGGCCCAGGGAAAGCCCAAAGGGGACCCCGCTTCCAGCTCCCACAGGGATACCAGGGCAGGGCAGCTTGGATGTGGGGAAGGGGGTGCACAGAATGGTGCGTGGGTGGGACAGGTATGGGGAGGCTGTGGGG
>VWZY01004814.1:118267-129172 GCA_013399075.1 Chloroceryle aenea | reverse complement strand
GGGCTTTGGCCCCCGCCGCGCCGCCTGCTCGCCAGGGGCCCGGGCCTGCGGGCGGGGATCAAACAGAGCAAGGAGGCAGCTGGTTGAAATTTAACCACAATATTCTCGCTCCCCATTGTTTCCAGGGAGGCCCGATATTTCCACAACAGGATTATGGCATCTGATTAACTCGCTGAGACAACAATGAGGGGCTGGGATGGGCTTCCCCTTCTAGCTGCCAAAAGGGGAAAGTAAATACAACACCCTGATTTCAGGAGCGAGGGCTCACAGGGCCCCCCGGTTCTCCCCCAGCTATGTGACAGGGAGGGGTCCAGCATGGCTCTGCTTGCACCCCTTCTGGCTCCCTAGGACCTGTCCAGGTGAGGCAGTGCCTTGGGATGCCCACACACACACAACTCTCTCAGGGATGTCCCTCGCTAGTGCCTCAGTGGGTACAAGCCTTGGATCACACCTAGGGACACACAGAGAGGCCAGGTTGGAACGGCCCAGACAGAAGTTCAGCTCTGTCTTCAGAGCTGTGCTGGCCTCAGCAAGACCAAGCCACTTGGGCAAGAGGGATGAAGGCTGGGGAGCCAGCAGTACCCATGGGCTTGGGATGTTGCTATCCAGTGTCCTGGTGGACCACTTATTTTGGAGGCTCTGCAGGCAAAGTGCAGCTGGACAAAGGTGTCTCCAGAGGTGTCTTTTGGGTATCCAAAATCAGTGCCCAGAACCTCTGAAAAGTCCCGACACTGTGCAGGGTGGTGAGACTGTCCTGATGTTCCTGCACATGATGGAGCAAGATGGTCTGGCCAGCGGCCTCAGACCATCCCACATGCACATCTCTTCAGCTCATCCTTCTAGTGGAGCACCCTAAGGGCACTGGCAGAGAGAGCCATGTCATAGCACTACTGTCCATCCCTGCTGCTGGCTTCCCAGGGCTGCAGAAGGGGATCAGAAAAACTGGAACCTGGGCTAGGTCCACAGAATCCTCCAGGCTGGTTTGTACTCCCACCAAATGCACAAGCCCAGCTTTCCACTTAGCTCATCACTGCCACAAGGGAGTTGGGAATAGGATCATCTGGGATGACGCTGGGTCTGGGGGGCACAGCACATCCCCAAGGGAGAAGTACCCTATGGTTGCAAATGACTCAAATCCAGACCTTCAAGCAACCTCTTCAGCCTACCAGCATGCAACATGCATATCACACTCCCAGCAGCTCCAGGCTCACAGCAACAGCCCAGCCCTGCCCTCACTGGTACAACATTCATGCCCCATGGAGGCCCAAGGCTGCAGAGAGGGAGCTGGGTTAGTCTGTGGCAGCAGCTCCTACACATGCAGGGGCCCCAGTGTCCTGCATTAGCTCTGGCCACAGGGAGCAGTGACAGTGTCACTGGGTGCAGAGTCCATCGCCTCTCTGTGCAGCATTCTCAATGCCAGCCTATGTCCCTGCCTGGAAAACCCCACGGGTACCTGGGGCCAAGTGGGACAGGAGCCCCAGGCACCACACGACAGGTAGGGCTGGGTGTATGGGGAGGGGCTGGAGGCTGGGTCAGGGTCCATCTAACCCGGGGGAGAGGGTGGAACTTCTGCTGGAGGGGTGATTTCTGTTCTGGGAGCTGGTGGGAAGGGGAGCTTGCTGTTGCAGCACTAAGTCACATGGAGGAATTACCTTCCAGTGGAAATGGAAGAGAGGCACCGTCCATCCCTGTATCATGCTGCATCTCTCACAGCACTCAGCCCCTCTCAGGCAACTCTGGGACGCCCGGTCAACGCTCTGCTCCTGCCCACGTCCCAGCTGTGCCCAAGTCCCTCCTTCCTCTTCCCCTCGGTTTTCCCCACCGCTGCATCCCCCCATCCCCACCCCGAGCGGGAGAGCAGCACCCTGCAGACACTCCGATGCGCTCCCAGGCTGCCTGGGGCGGGAGGTATGGGCTGGCACCAGGTCCCCAGGTCTTCCCGCAGCCGGGTGCTGTGCAGGGCTAGCAGGCGGGCGAGCAGGCGAACGGGCGGCGGAGCCGAATGATGCAGTCTAGGTGGTGCTATTTCTCTATTTTTGCACTGCACGAGTTTGGGATTTTCCTTCCCCTATTCGCTGCCTTGGTCGTCGTAGTCTTTGCTCACTCTTTTTTTTTTTTTTTCTTTTCCTTTTCTAAAAATACTTGACAGCGATTGAAAGGTCCCTTTAATCGAGGCCACAGAGCCCTTATTAAGGGCACGGGTCGGGGTGCTGGGCCGTGCCCAGCATAACGGCTTCATTAAACCCTGTGAAAACTAATATTTATGGAATCAAATTTATGGAGGCCGAGGCCGAACTTGTGGCCTTTAATGTGTGTCGGGAGCTCAAATCCAGCCGGCTCCAGGGAGGAGGGGGTGGGTACAGGGAAGGAGTCCCTAGAGGGACAGCATGGGACAATGACTGGTGACACTCCTTGGTGCCAGTGGCAACCTATACAATGGAGGTACTGGTGGCCCCATGCTGGAGTCCTTGGGTCTGGGGTCTCTGTGGTGACCTGGGGGGCATTGGCAGAGCTCCTTCTTTTTCCTGCTGCTGTTTTCACTTTCCTGCTTTTATCTACTCCATCCATGCTCCTTCAGCCACACCTTCCCTTGCCTTGGGAACAGGGTGAGTGGAGCAGGAACTGTTTGTAGCAGGTCTTTACCCCCAGTCCATGCCCACTGGAGTGTTCACCAGTCCCTTAGGCAAGGAGCCACAGAGGTCCCTGGGGGGACTCACTCTGCAGCAGGACAGGGCTCTCGAGCAACAACCCTGCAGGATCCCTGTGACTGGCTCCCTTGCATTGAGCCCCTCAGAGAGAAGCAGTGACACAGCCTGGGTGTAGCTGGCAGCCAGGATGACCCAGGGGTGCAAGTGCTGATTTGTACCACCCACTGTCCTATAAAGCCCACCAGCCACTGGCATAGCAGGACAGGAATCTGCTCCCCAACCATGGGATGTCCCCTCAGCCAAAAAGGGGACAGATGAGCCAGATGTCCTCACTGGGTGATAAAACCTCCTCCTGCAGGTCCCTGTGTGCATGGGGAAGCAGCACAAATCACAGGCTGAGCAAGGAGCTGGGGGACCTGGCTCAGAACACAGCAGCTCCCAGGCCAGGAGATGGAGCCCACATGGATGGAACAGAGTTTGTACCAGGGGACAACCTGGTGACAGACAACACATCAAACAACTGCTAAACTCATGCTGCCCCAGTTCTACCCTCCCCCAGCCAGTAGTAGTATCCTCCCTGGGGGCAAGTGCCCATCAGTCATTGGAAAGGTCAGGATATGTAGCTATGGTTGCTAGCATAAGCTCCCCATTCCATGATTTCTCCTTCCCACCACTCACCCTGCCCTGCACGCTGCTCCCTCAGAGAGGAAATATAAAAAGCAACTGGCTGCTCATGCCCTGGAACTGGCCAGCTGCGGCCCAGCAAAGGCCCTTTCATTCCCCTTCCACAGACACAGGGACTGCTCCGGATATTTTTGTTTCCCCCTTTCTGCCTGGGATAGCAGGCAGTGTGACTGCAGCTGGCCCAGCCCCAGGGAGCAGGGCAGCAGGGGGCACAGGTCCCTATCCCAGGAGAGCGGCACCACAGGCTGCAGCCTCCTTTGGCACTGCTGCTTGGCTCCCTGCCTGCTGTTTTAGGATCCAGCTTGGGCACAGCAGTGGAGTCCCAGTCCCAAAGAAAGCATGTGGACACAAGGACTGGAGGGGGAGAGCAGAGATGGATGGATGGATGATGGATGGAAGGATGGATGAAATGAATGGGGTGTGGAGGTACAGAGGTGGTGCTTTGTGCCCAGGGAGCATCTGTAACCTGGCTGCTCCCAGGTCTGGGAGCTTTCACTGAGTTAGTCGTTTGGTTGTCTCCTACTCCTTGGAGGCCAGAGCATGGATTAACCCCACATCCCCTACCCGCTAACCCTGGGGAAGGTGCCTACAAATGGAGTGTGGCCCTCAGTACAGCCAGGCTGCCTTTGCCAACATGCTGCAAGGGCTTCAGCTGGCTCTAGGCACCAGCATATGGTGTGTCTCCATCATGGAAAAAGGAGAACATGGGTTCAAGCCCCACCCAGCATGCTGTGCTGGGAGCTGCTGTGTGGCAGCACAGCAATGATCTGCTGTCACTGTCTACCCATACAGAGCCACTGCAAGCCCCTGGGACAGCTGGACTGGCCTGAGGGGGACCCAGCAGTATCTGAAGCCCTGCCTGGACACTGCCGGCCCAGGAGGGACAGAGCAGGAGGAGAGGGAGTCTCATCCAGACACAACTCTTTATTGCAAACTGACACAAGAGCAGCCAAACCCCACAGCCCTGCCAGATCCCCATCTGTCCCACACCCACCTGGCAGCACCCCTCTCACTCCCTCCCTGGGTCCAGCACTGGCTTCACCATGAGGCAGCCTGGGCAAGCTCTGCACCAGGGAAGAGGTAGAAGGGAAGTTCCTGAGACACCACCGAACAATGGAGATGTTCCTGGATGGAGGCACCCTGGGCAGCAACCATGACCTTAGCAGGGTCTGACAGAGATGTAGAAAAAGAGGCAGAGGACACATAGGTGCTCTGCATTATCTCTCTTGGATGCTGGGGGGAGCAGAGACCCTCTGGGTCGTTGGCAGTGACCCTTCAGCTGAAAAGCCCCTTTGCCTTCTTTGGCTTTGCTTTGGCTGCAGAGAGCCGGGGCTTCTGAGCTGGGGAGAAGGCTGTCTGGAAGCAAAGAGGAGTTAGTGTCAGTGCCCCTCGGGGGGTCACGCAGGAGGGGTGAGCATGTGCAAGCAGTGACATTCCCAACCTTTCCGTGTGGGAGTGCAAACCATACACATGTGTACAACCACATGATCCCTGGGCAGGTTGCATGGGGTAGGATGAGCTAGGAACCAAGATGAGACCTTCAGCCCATCCTGGAGGGGCATGGGGCAGGGATGTGAGGAGGGAAGAGAGGTATGGACCCCATCCTGCCATCAATATGGAGGGGCTGTTTCTAGAGCTGCACTCACCGTGGCTCCCTCGCTGGAAGATGCTCTTTCACCCTCCTGGGATGGCGGCGATGGATGGGTGTGCCCTGTGGTTTCTGCAGAAGGTGCTAGGTCCTTGCCGTCCTCTGGTACCAGCAGAAAGAGATGCAATTTGGGATTGAGATGGAGGATCACACACCAGCAACGGTGCCTGGGTGGGGGAGCTCAGCCCATGGGGGTTAAGCAGAGGAGGAGATGTGCATGGAGTGAGTCGCACCCAGGGCACCACTCCCTTTCTCCCAGGATGGGGGCTCAGCTGCAGAGGGGCAAGGTGCCTCACACACTCCCCATCTCAGTCATGGAGCTCCTCACCTGAGCGTTGACGTTTTCGAGCCTGCTTGGCCTGCTGGTGCATCACTGCTGTGTAGAGCTGCTGCAGAGCGGAGGCAAATGCCTGTCCTTCTCCCACACCACAAATCTGGGGCAGCCTCTGTGGGAGAGAGCAGAGGCACCATCACTCTGCTAGGAAATCACTTGCCAAGAGCCAGTTCCTCCCAGGACACCCTGCCATAGCGCTGCAGTGGGGCAGCAAAGGGGCCATGCATCCCTCTGCTCATCAGGCTCCATCTGCTTCACCCCAGAGACTGCAGCACAGCTCGCGAGGCCAACTTTGGCACCGGGCAGGACGTGGCTGCTCCCCAGCCATACACGTGCACACACACACACACACTCACACTCACACACACTCACACGCGTGTGCACACACCCGCACACCTGCCCGGTCCGGTGACTGCCTTCCCATTCAGAGGCAGACTGTGGAGGCTTGCAAGTCATTCATGAAACGACGGAGATAAGATCACACGGGAAGGGCTGCGGCTTCCTTGGCTGGGGCATCGCAGGGGCCGCAGCTCGCTGATAAGGACAGCTGGCCTTGGCCAGGGGCAGGACCTCGGCACGAGGTGGGGACTGTGTGGGCAGCACAAGCCATCCCTGGTGGCCCCACGGCAAGCGAGGGGAATGCAATGGTGAGATTGAATGCCCAGGTTTGCTCCCAGGCTGCAGAGCAGCTCCTGCCTTGCTGCACACATTTTTTTCTTCATCTAGGCTTGACGCAGAGAAATCCCCCCCACACACACATATCCCCTGCCGGGGCTGTGGGATGTCACCCTCTCCCCCTGGGCCGTGCTGATGTGCAGGGGGGACCTTTGCTCTCACGACAGGGAGGCTGGCAGGCTGGGCAAGAGCCATGCTCCGCTGGGAACCAAATGCAGCAGAGAGCCAGCAAACAAACGCGTGCAGGGATACGGGGAAAGGCGTGTGTGTCCTTGAGGAGGGGCCTGACCGGGGGCACGTGGGACACGGGGGTGCGTGTGCACCTGCAGGGGGCGTGAGTGTGCGTGTGAGCGTGGGGGCTGTGTGCGCAGCCCTGTGGAGGTGAGCGTGGGTCTGGGTTCAGCGTGGCTGGTTGTATGGCAGCGTCTGTGTGTGTCAAAGGTCTGTGCACTAATCTCTGCTCCACTCCACACCCAGACAGCAGGAGAACAAAGTGTAACAGATAAGGCCAGATCCCCTCCGGGCCAGGGGAGCAGAGGGGGGATGTGGAACGCTGAGACCCACTCAAGGCCAGAGTCCAAAGCCTGGCCCCAGTTTCTCAGTGGCAGAAAGGGCAGACTGAGCCCTCCTCGCTGCTCCCTGCCAGACAGGGAGGGAGGGCAAGGCTGATGCCAGGACAGGTTGGCTGCTGCCCAGAGAGGTGCCTTCCCCACAAGTCTCATCCCTTCTAAGGGAACCATGGGCATGAAAGTTCCCTTAGCTGTGGGACATGCATGGATGGCACTGATGTCTACTTTTTGACTAGCTTCTGTGCAGGACTTCTTGTGTCCCTGCCCACTGACATAGGAGGGAGCGATGCTCTGGTCCCAGTGCCCTGACAGCATCTCCTGGATTGCTTGCCACTGGGCAAACACACCTCTCAATACCTCCTTGCCTGGCCTCCAAGCTGTGAGCTGTGCTGGCCTATCACAATGTTCCAGGGAGGAGAGATGCTGAGCACCTCATGTACCCCAGGGATACTCTTGCCCTGGATGTCTCACCCCACAGGGACAGGGTTACATCCAAGGTTGCAAAAGCAGCATCTGAGGCCGGGAAGGCAAGTGCACTTCAAAGGCAGGAGAGAGGCTGGCAACGGGTGGCTGACACAGCCCAGATCAAAGGCACAAGCTGGAGTCATAATTCAGAGAAAAGCAAACAGCAGCTCCCCGGAAAGCCAGGAACAGTGGTGGAGTGAGCAAAGTACTAGATAGCACTGCATGGGTCAATGCCCTGCAGAGCCACCCAGACCTGGATGCCACTACCCCACTGCCCACCCCCTCTGCCTGCCACCAAGGGGTCCCTGGGGAGTGCCAGGCTGATGAGGCAGGCTATGCACCCAGGCATAGGGTGCTGCTCACCCCTCTGCTCCAGCCAAGCAGGATGTGGGCTACAGTGTCGTATGGCACTTGGGACATAGAATCACAGAATGGTGTGGGTTGGAAGGGCCCTGAAAGATCATCTAGTTCCAACCCCTGTGCCATGGGCAGGGACACCTTTTGCTAGACCAGGCTTCTCAAAGCCCCATCCAACATTGCCTTGAACAATTCCAGGGAAGGGGCCCCCACAACTTCTCTGGGCAACCTGTTCCAGTGTCTCACCACCCTCACAGTAAAGAACTTCCCAATATTAATGTAAACCAACCCTCTTTCAGTTTAAAGCCATTATACCTTGTCCTATCACTACATGTCCTTTTAAAAACTCTTGTCTCCAGCTTTCCTGTAGGAAGGCCCCTATAGGGTCTTCTTGCGGCTTTCTCTTCTCCAGGCTGAACAACCCCAACTCTCTCAACCTGTCCTCAGAGGGGAGATGTTCCAGACCCCTAATCATCTTTGTAGCCCTAAGCCACAAACCCCATGGCCCTAAGCCCCCTAGCCCTGGGGCTGCTCAGGCTGCTTCTCTTCCCAGATGCCCAGAGCCAACAGCATCCCTGTGGTGTGCCTGGGGATGGGGCAATGCTGCAGAGCGCCCGCTGCACTTGCAACCACCCAGTGTCCCTGAGACCAGCACACATGTACCCTCTGGGGTGGCATCCTAGGGAGGTGTTGGGAGAAGGGTGCTCAGTGCCACCAGGTCCTCAGGGAGGGATGGGCATCTGGGGTTGCAGAGGGGTGTGCAGGTACAGGGTACCTGCTGCCCATGCCTCTGGGAAGTGCCTAGATCCAGCAAGCCCAGAGTGGAATCTGGGAGTCACAACCTCCTGCCACTGCCCTTCCTCGTGGCAAGAACCCATGGGCTCAGAGCCATTGGGCTGCCAGAGCTGGCCTGGGCTGGGATGGGAGGGCTGCACTTCACAATCCCGGAGGGAAATGGTTTTATAGCCAGAGCTGGAAGCATTTCCCTGCAGAGCCATGACTCAGCAGGGAGCAGAGCGTGCTGTGCCAGCCATCAGCCACCTGATGGCCCCGGAGGCTGAGAGGGACAAGGAGGTGTCCCCAGAAGGGGGTGGGTAGGGAATGAGCCCTGGGTAGTGGTGCCGTTCCCCTCACTCACTGCCCCACTGCCTGAATCTGCCCACATCTCTGAGCTGAAACTTACTGCAGCCAACTTGTGGTGCCCACTGCGACATCAGCCTTGGCCTCTGGTGACTTGTTTTCCTCTGATTATCCATCTCCAGAATAAATATGATGCCTGAGGTCTGGGGAGTGGCATGAGCTGGCATCTGGAGGAGTGCCAGCTGGGTGCCCCACGCAGCTCACTGGGCACCGGGGAGTGATGCCCAGGAGCTGGCATGACTTGTCCCCATGTTATGACTACCTGGCCACAAGGCCATGCGGGATGCCCTGCTATCAAGAGGGACTCAAGGCTGCAGTAGCGCGGCACAGGAGGCTCCTAAGCACACCCTGAACTGTGATTAGCTCAGCCAGGGGGGCTGCCGGCAAAGTGGGGCAGGCACCTGACCTCGTGCTGGGACCAAGCTGTGCTCAGCCCCGCAGCAGTGGGGGCAGTTCATGGGACACTGGACCACAGTCTCATTTGGTGCTGCCCATCCTGAGGCTTCTGCTCTGGGNTGCTATGGGGCTGTACCTCAGTGTAGGTGGGTGGCAGGGCCAGTGGTGGGAAGGGTAAAGCATCCATCTCCCAGGCATCCTACCTTCAACCCACCCCTGCTCAGACTCCTCTCTCAAGAGGCATTAAGAGATGGCGACTTGGATGTCCCTCAACAGTGTGAGCAGAAGGTACATGTCCCCAGCCCAGCACTGTGCCACCGATGCAGAAGCATCATCTTCCCCTTGCCCAGGTGCAGGGGGGAGGTTTCAGACAGGCTGGATTGTCCTGGGCTCCCATCCTGATGCCAAGCACCAGACTCTAAATCGGTTGTGCTCAAAGCTAGGGACTGACCCTTTCATTATCACACCAGACGTTAAAAGCGGTTACAAACATTCTTCTCTACAAACCCCACATTCCTATTTTTTAATATATTTTTAACTGGAAAACAGAGCAAACGGGCCTGTTTGGAAATTACAGCCTGGCTGCTGTGGCTTGTATGTCAGATCTGCCCACATTCCCGTGGCCAGCCTCAGCACATGCTCCACAGGGGCACACTTAATAATTCCTGCCAGGGCAGGGAGCCAAGGGGTGTGGGCTGGAGGGGGTATGGCTTCCCTGGGCTCCCCCTTCCAGCAGGCTCCGCAGAAGCAGTGTGGTGGAGCGGCAGCCCAGGAATGGTGCACTGGCTCTCCAGCGATGGGCACAGCAGCTGCTGCTGCACTGGCACAGGCGAAGCTGCGGTGGCCCACAGTGGGCAGGGCAAGGGTTCCATTGCCAAGGCGTTCCCAGGCCCCATAACCACGCTGCTCTCAGTGCTTTCCCCTACTATGAGCTTTGTGCATGCTCCTGGGAGCACAGCTGGCCTGGATCACTGGATGTGTGCTGGGCATCTCTGCCCATGGTCATGCCAGTGTTGGTCAGGCTGTGGAGGGATCCACCCTGGGATCCACACAGATGAGCACTGATCTGTTCTAGCCACTCAGCATCTGACAACAGCACCAGACTAAGGAATTCTGCCAGAATCTGCCCTCAGGAGGGTGGAGATGGAGTGGTGTGAACTGTTCCCTTCTAGGTGGGATAAAGGGCTGGGAAAGGGGCAGCTCATTCCCCCAGGATGGAGTAGGACACATCAGCCTGACCTCCTGCCCTATCTCCCTGGTTAGGCAGTGATGCTCTCCCTGGGGGCAAAGTGGCCCCAAATCATCCTGAGCTGCCTCCAGGCACCCCAAGCTGGTCCACAATGACCACCAATGTCTTTTCCCAGCTTCTCCAGCCCTTGGACCTGCTCACACATGCTTACCCCATCCTGTAGCACTCCCTGGGACACTACGTACCCCAACAGTGGATGGTCAAGGGATCTGTCCTGAGCTTGCACTGTCCTCATCACCTCCTACCATGCATGACCCTGGGGACACTCAGCAACATCAGAGGTAGAGGCAAGGAGAGCTGGCAGTGCTGCCAGCCCGCCCATGGAGCAGGCAGGGCAAGGATGGCCAGTACTTCCCAGGCAGGGAGCCAGGCTGAGCACACCTGTCAGGAAGCTGCAGGGGAAGGCAGCCGGAGAGCTGCCGAGAGGTGAAAGGGTCACCCCGGGGAAGAGGAGGCGACGAGTCCGGGACAGCCGAGCATCCCAGCCCAGCCTGGCACGGCTCAGCCCAGCACTCCTCCCAGCGCCGCTCCAGCCCTGCTGCAGGCAATGTTTTCCTTTTCCTCTGACTTTCAGGGCCTTTCCAGCGAGCAAATGTCAGGCACATAAAGAGGGGCACTGTGAGCAGAAGATGGAGCGAGAATGCCTGCCCGTGTCCCTCCGTAAGTGCTGTCTCACACTTCATCAAGGCAGCCTTTGCAAGAGAGGCACCCGCTTAACAACCAGCAGTCTATGCTGGCTG
>VWZY01004814.1:79856-90841 GCA_013399075.1 Chloroceryle aenea | reverse complement strand
CCAAGGGTGGGAATGGCGGGTGGCTCTGGCAGCCGCCCCGGCTGCCCTCCACCTGCCCCACTGGCCCATGTCCTCTTGCGGGAGGGGGACAGGCGCCTGGCCCCTGTCCCAACCCCGGTGGGGAACAATAAAAGGGATGCTGACCCCCAGGCGCCCTGACGTCAGCCGGCACCACCGCCAGCACCGCCACCAGCCCTGGCCCCAGGACTCCTGCTCGCCCTCGGCTGGGGCCACTCTGGAAGCTGTCTGTTTGTTTATCTTCCTCTCCGGTGTTGCTTGTTTTGATGGCACATCCTCCTCCTCCTCACCGGGCCCCGGGGTCGAGCCATGAACCCGCTGCGTCCTGTTTGCCGAGGTCCCGCACTTGGCTTGTGGAGGTGTGGAGCAGCCGCCCCCACGTGTGGTGGATAAAAATACACAGGGCAAAGCATCCTGGGGGCACAGAAGCTATATTTGCAGTCATGGTATTGGTGAATTTGTCCCTAGCATCCCTAACCCTGCCCTCCTTGGGGCAGGGGGGATAGCGCTGAATGGACCCCCTGAGCCTGCCCACCTCCCAGAGCCAGACCACAGGCAGAAGCTGTGTTATGAAATACTGACCATAGCCAGGCCAGGGAAAGTTCTCAAAACCCATGAGTGGGCACTCCATATTGCCCTGTGGGGTGACCTCTGCAAGCCAAAGGGATAGCTGGCAACAAGATACCCCTGACCTGCTGTATCCTAGGCTGCTGGGAAGGGTGCCGGGTCAGCCCTGAGGCACTAAGCCCTCTCCAGCCTCCTTATCTTTCCCCTCATGGACGAAAACCCCTGGGCTTGCCAATAATAGCTGCTGGCTTTGACTCGTCTCACGCGCGGCTGCTGCTGCTCTCCCTCCAGCTCTGCCCAAGTCCAGGCAGCTGCTCAGCAGTGAACCCTTGCCAAAAACTTTCTGTGTGAAAGCGTCGTTTCCTAAATGTATAAATATTCCCAGAGCTTTGCTGGAAAACTCCCCATGATTAGTTAAAACGCCCTGGACAGCCAAGTGCACTCAAGCCCGGGAAAGGGCACATTTAAGCCAACAGGCTGTGCAGCTCTGCCCTGGGGAACTGGCAGGTCCTTTCCTCTTCACAGGGGACACAGCAGCAAAGGTTTGGGAAGGAAGCAAAGCTGTGGAGTGTTTTCCTGCATCCTGCCAGCCCTGTGTCACACCATCACAATCCCTTTCCAGTCAGGAGGTGCTTGCTGCCACCTAACATCTACAACCTGAAGCCCCATTTGCCAGAGGGAGATGCTGGAAGGACCATCAGACCTCTCCTCCTAGCCCACTGATGTTCATGCACATCCCAAGACCAAGCCAAGCAACGTGGTTTTCTTCCAGGCGGGCTCCCAGCCCACTTCTGGAGACATCAAGAGATGGAGGATCAACCGCTGCCCTTGGGAGCATGCCCCAGTCACTAATCGCCCACAGGAGCAAAACCAAGTGCCTCCATCCTAGCTTGAAACTCTCTGGCTCTGGTTCCTGATGCCTGGCTCGTGCTCTTCTGCTCTCCACGAGATTAAAGACAGCCCTGCACTAACCAGCATTTTCTCCTTGTAAAGACCCTCACACACTGTAATCAAGGCGCCTCTCAATTTTCTCCCTGATAAGCTAGACTGATCTCTTCCCTTCCAAGTCTCTCAATGCCAGGCTCTCTCCCCAGCCCTCAATTCATTCCTGCGTCTCAGCGTTGATTGTCCGACCTCTTTTTGAAAACCCAGACATGGGAGGTGGTCACAGTGTTCTTGGCTCCCCACAGCAAATCTTGAGGGACCCCAGCCCCTCATGCTGCTCCTTTTTGGGGCTGGAAAATGGACTGCTAAATTGCCTGGGGGCTCCAAAATACCTTCCCAGAGACAATGAGATTTTCCATCCCACCCTTCTGCTGCAGAAGAGGGGAGAGTGAGGTGAACAGTCAGTTTTGGTGTGGAGAGCTTCAAAGCTATGTTTGGTGTTCCTCACTAACACAAGACCTAGAAGGCATCAGGAGGAATGGCAGGGTACCACATTCAAACCAAAGGCAGCAGCTGTTATCATCTCATGGCTCATTGCCACAGGACGGTACGTGGGCCAAAATCATCATCAGGAAGTTTATGAAGCAACGGAATGACTACAGAGAGGACAGATGTCCCCAAGCACACCAAACACTCAACTGCATCCCTCCACCAGCCTCTACTCCTTGGCCAGTGCTCAGACCTGACTGCCTGGGGATGCAGAGTGGGGGCATTTCACAAACCCTCCCATTACCCATCCAGTGGTCCCTCCCAAAGACACTGCTCCTGGACCATTCTTGCAACACACAGCACCACCTGTCCTCCCATCTTTTGAGATGAGCTCTCCAGCAGCTGCTTTTTCAAGGGTCTGTGCAGGGGCGCATCACTCTCCTCCTGACTACCCTGCAGCATCGGACCCCCGTTCCTCATGCCAGACCAGCTCTTGGAGAACTCTTGAGTTTCGAGCCTGCTTTTCACCTTTAGCAGATGTTGTTCATTCAACCCTTGGACAAAGATATGCTTCATCATCCCCTGATCCTGGCACATCTGCCTGCACCAGCAGCAGCACTGAAACATTTACCAACTGCTTCTGCCATGTCTGCTCCAGTATCCATCATTTTACCACCTCCATCTACAAATAAGCTTAACCCACTGCTGGGAGCTTGGGGTTTTCTCTGAGTACACTAAATAAAACCCTTTCCTTCTGTCCTTCGCCATGATTTTTCCCCGATGTCTTTAGCTTCTGTTATCCATTTTCTACACTTCATAATTTCTAATTTATATTGATTGCTATCTACTCCCGCTCTCCCATTTGTTATAAACTGCTCTTTTATTTCTAATTGCTGCCTTCACTTCGCCACTGAACCAGAACGGGCTCTTGGCCAGCACTGCCCTCTTTCTTGATTGTGGAATTGTGGCTTTTTGTGGTTCTGAAATTCTTCTGAAAGAGCTCACCCTTTTCATTCACATTTTTCTATCTAAATGTTTCCTCCAAGTTGATTTCACTCATAATTTTCCCCCTGCTTTGGGAAATTAGCCCTTTCAAAGTATGAAGGATATAAATTACTGTTTAGGAATGTCCTTTCTTTGCCCAGGATGAATGTAATCTGGTCATGATCATTGGTCCCTAGGCAACCTCCAAGTTGCAGTCCAGCAGTGAATTCATCTCTATCCATCATAACCAGGCAGAAAGAAAAGCTGCTGTTGCTGGATCCAATGCCTCTCATATAAAAGAGGGATCGTCTCTAATTTTTAGAAACTTTGCAGATGGTTTATTTCTGGCTGTGCAAGAGCATCAGCATATGTCTCATAAAGCGATGTCCTCTTGAAGACTGTGTGACACCATAGACTCTGGCTGACTCCCTGGTCCCCAGCAGACGCCACAGCTGCCCACTTTTGAGCCTTTCCGGTGAGCACAGGAACACTCAGAAGCATCCTGAGTCTTTCTGCATCAACAGGCATCAATCATTTCTGATCTTGCCACATTAATTTGAATCATTTTAGTGCTTCTGCAATTATTTCCAGTAATGAAAAAGGATCAGAAGAAAGACTGTCTCCTTCCAGACCCAGTTTCTCCAAAGCACATGAATGATTTTAGAGACAAGCATGCAACAGGGAGAGCGGTGGGCACAGCACAGATAACAGGCTGAAAGTCACTTGACCCCACAACAAGCCACAACAAAGTTACTTCTAACAGCAACAGATGAATCAAAAGGAGCAGATGGCTTCTGCTCATTCCGCTTCTCCCAGCTTGCTGTCAGAATCAGTGTTTCAGGTCCATGGCAAGTGCAGGAAGCAGGTGAGGACACCCCAGTGATGGCTGCTCCCATTGAGCAGCCAGCCCAGCTCACACCCCCACCAACTCCCAGTGGCCAGGCAGTGGTGACAGGATGACAAATCATGGTGCCACATCCCCATACAGCCATGACAGGTGTGCCCCCAGCTCCGCTCACTCTACAGATGAGATGCAAGGATCTAAGGAGGGCCCTGTCAGATCCAGGGGACATTATCCTTCTCCAGGCAAGTCCACCCATCCCCCTCAGTGCCCCCATCCAGCCCAGCACACCTCACACTGGGGCTGCTAGTGCTGGTTCCCCACCACCTCCTTGACAAAGGTGGGAGGACTTACACTGCTCCTTACCTCAGCCATAAAGTTCTGCTGAAACGTCTCCTCCCGAAAGGGCTCTGTCCACAGGCGATCTGCAAGGGAGAGCAGGGATCATCCTGGGCAGGTCTGGTCAAACCTCCCAGGCTGGCTTCCCCTTTCCCTGCCCATGGGATAAGGGACTCCAGCTCACCCCAGAGCCCGTGAGCGACCCCGGCGGGTGCCTTGCACTAGGGACACACCACCTGGTTAGAAGAAGGTGAAAGGACCACAGGAAAGTGGAAGAACAAGGTTGAGCCTGTTGATGCACAGAGCAGGCATGTAGCAGAGTCCAGCACCCACCCACACTTGTCGCAGCACCCTCCCACCCACAGGAGCAGGGGACAGTGGCAGGACATGCTCAGTGCCATTCCCAGGTCTTACAGCTTGGAAGAGCTGCCTATGTCTGAGCACCACAGGACAGGGAACTACTTGTCTCCATCTGCTCTTCTGCAGGGGTGAGCCAGCCTATGTTCCCCTCTAGCAGGACAGGAACAAACCCTTGCTATAGCTCATTCTGATCTGTGCCTTGTTCAAAACACTAACTGTTCCCCATTGTTGCTAAGATGTTCTCTGAAGCACCTGGCCAGTTTTGCTCAGCAGCACCGGTGCAAAGCTTCTTCCCAGCTGCCTGCCCTGACCAGGCAAGGGACAAGAGAAGCTGCCGGCCCACCAGCATCAGTCCCCGGATCCAAGCTGGGTTGTCCTGACTGCTCCGAGCCCTGCAGAGCCAGCACACAGAAGAGGAGAGAGGGGAGCACAGTCAGCTGATTCAGCTCTAGTGCAGCTGCAGGGCAGATCCAGGCTCCTGTGGTGAGTGAGGTACCTGCTGTGGGACAGTCTGGACCACACCACCTTCCTGGCCATGATATGCAAGTCAGGGCTGACCCCCATTAGATCCCACATCCCAGAGGGCAATGTTCCCACAGAAGGGCAGGCGTCACCTCTGGCAGTAGGACAGAACATGGCACTAGCAAGGGATGACCTAAAAAACACTTTCCGGTCAACTTCTACATGCAGAGAACAGCCCTCACGCAAGGTGACTCCCCCAGGAAGGTCTTGATCCACATCCTACCTGAGGGCCCTTCCTCGCTCCCACCCACACCCCCCAAATGGCAAGGCAGGCTGGGTGCTGGAGAGGGGCCCATGTGCATGGCCACACTGCCTGTGGCAGGGAGAGCCAGGAGCCCCTGGTTGTTCTCCAAGCACTCAGGCAGGGAGCCTGACACCGCTCCAGGGCCAGCCCTCTCTGGCATCCCCACTGACTCCTGGGGAACAGCCAGGTGCTCTCAGCAAAGTGAAGAGCCCCTTGGCAACTCCCCAACTCTTCTGGCTACTGGTCAAGTGCTGGTCCTCCCCCAGTTCTCTCCAGGGGCTGCTCCCCAGCCTTCTGGCTACCGTCTTGCTGCTGGTGCAGCTGAACATGACAAGCTGGGTAATAGCCAGAGGGAGCAGAGCATGTCAGCCTGCTAAGCAGAAAGCTTGCTCCCTGCTTACTCCTCTCTTGTCTCTGGGCATCCTCACCTCTGCTGAGAGCAGCCCCACTCTCCCTGTAGTCTTCGATCTCAGCATCCTTCTGGAGCAGCAAGGAGGTCAGCTCTTGCACCTGGTTCTGCAGCACCAGGCTCATCCAAATCAGGGGCCGCACGAGGTGACGGGACACCTAGGATGATGGAGGAGGGACACTCCAGGGCAGGTCCAGGGATGAGCACAGCTGTCCATAGAGCAGTCAAAGCAGAGCAGCCAGCAAAACCCTAGCAAGAGCTGCACCCCAGGACACATAGGACCCCCCAGGATATTGCCACGTCTCACCCAAAATCCAGTGGGAAGTGGTCAAAAGAGGTAAGATGGGAGAAGGGAGGTCAGATACTGTGGGATACATCCCTCCATCCCAGACCAATCCTTTCCAGCTGGGGGCTGCAGCAGGAGTGAGCCTGGGTGGGAGAGCCCAGCAGGGACTGGATGCAGGAGTAAGGCAATGCTCCACCTGCCATTTGGAGTACAGCAGGAAGCAGAGTCCCCCATGTGCCACCCAGACCCTCCCATGGCTCTGTGCACCCCAAGACATGTTCCCACACAGGAAACAGGCAGAACTGTGCAAAAGAACAGAAGGACCCAAGGTGTCAAAGTGTGGCTTGAGGAACAGAGTAGATTTTCCCAGGGAGGCAAGATCAAAAGCAGAGGAAAGGCCAACACACAGGACTCATGCAGGCTGCAGCTCCCCATCACAGCCCACCATGCCCATCCTTAGTTTACAGCCACATAAGCCCCACACTGAGCCCTGGGCACATGCCCTGCCCCAGAGCCAGGCAGGGCTGTCCTGGCCCACCAGACACACAGTGCAGCCTCCCTCCATCACCTTCCGCAGCCTCTGGGAGCACATCTGGGTTCCAGGGCAGCAAACTCAGCATCACTCACAAAGCCCTCTCTCTCCTGCAGCAAGCCCACTGCGGGCTCCCCACTCTACTAACACCCAGGCATGAGCTAGTGACGTGATGACCATCAGCCACTCCTGTGCTCTGAGGGCACCATCTGCTGCAGAGCTGGGATGGAGCAAGCAGCAGCAGGCGGGGTCTGTGTCTGCCCCAAGCCCCTGGCTGGGTGCTGAGTCAAGCTATAGCAAGCCAAAGTTAGTTCCTATTCCTGCATCCACACCCACCAAGCTCAGCACCCCAACTGCTTCCCACCTCCTGGGTGCCTTCAGACACCCAGCATGTTTCCAAGCAAAAGGAGGGGAGCATCTACCAGCTGAGAGCTGAGGTTTTGCACCTTCTCATAGAATCATAAAACAGTTTGGGTTGGAAGGGACCTTTAAAGGTCAGCTAATCCAACTGCCCCACAGTGAGCAGGGACATCTGCAACTAGAGCAGGTTGCCCAGAGCCCCATCCAACCTGACCTTGAATTTGTCCAGGGATGGGGCCTCTACTACCTCTCTGGGCAACCTGTTCCAGTGTTTCACCACCCTCAGTGTATAAGGTTTCTTCCATATATCTAGTCTAAATCTACCATCTTTTCCTTTAAAATCCTCACCCTTGTCCCACTGCAACAGGACTTGCTAAAATGCCTGTCCCCATCTTTCTTATGGGCCCCCTTTAAGTACTGGAAGTCCATAATAAGGTCTCCCTGAAGCCTTCTCTTCTCTAGGCTGAGCAACACCAACTCTCTCAGCCTTTCTTCACAGAGGAGGTGCTCCATNGACAGATGGCCTGTGGGTCCTCTGCGGGTGCCCGCCGCTCTGTGCCCTGCTTCACAACATGCCCCGAAGGAAGAGAGCATAGTTGAGAAAACATCCCAAACTGAAGACCTCCCTGCTGCCCTGGGAGCAGCATCTGCTAGGCTGTCCCTGCCTCCCTGCAAGGCACTAACCAAGATGCAAAGCCTCCACGGGAAGAAATGGAGACGGTGAACCTCAGGAAGAGCTGCAGGCAAAGCCCTACAGCCACCAGCATGGACTGAGATCACCCGAAAGCCTACAAGCATTAGGAGACAGTACTTAATCCCTAGAAGTGTTCGACGCCAGGTTGGATGGAGCTGTGAGCAGCCTGNTTAAAATCCTCACCCTTGTCCCACTGCAACAGGACTTGCTAAAATGCCTGTCCCCATCTTTCTTATGGGCCCCCTTTAAGTACTGGAAGTCCATAATAAGGTCTCCCTGAAGCCTTCTCTTCTCTAGGCTGAGCAACACCAACTCTCTCAGCCTTTCTTCACAGAGGAGGTGCTCCATCTCTGATCATCTTTGTGGTCCTCATCTAGACCTACTCCAACAGGTTCATGTCTTTCTTGAGCTTTCTCAGCTCAGCCTCTGTGCTTCTTCCCCAGGGTAAACCAAGCCAGGACATCAAGTTCGATTATTCCCCAGTTCAACCTTGAAAGTGAGGGCAGAACTCCCCGTCGCCAGCAGCTGGGGAGCCCCGCTCCGCTCCCCGTGATACCCAAGCACAGCCATNGTACTTAATCCCTAGAAGTGTTCGAGGCCAGGTTGGATGGAGCTGTGAGCAGCCTGATCTAGTGGAAGGTGTCCCTGCCCACGGCAAGGGGGTTGGCATTAGCCAGTCTTTAAGGTCCCTTTCAATCCAAACTGTTCCATGACTCTATGAATGTTGGCCATGCCTCTCCCCAGACTCATCATAGTTTTACTCACCATCTCCACAGGAGCGGGGCAGCAGTGGAAGTCCCAGTAGAAGGGCAGTCCTGAGAGCTCGCTCTTCACATGAAGGCTGAGGCCATCAGCAAAGCGGTGGCAGGAGAAAGAGGTGTTGGCATCCGGCCGCCCTGCCAGCAAGGGGCATATCAGGCTGCGCAAGTGGTGCAGGAAGGAGGACACATGGACTGTCAGCCGCTTGTTCAGCTCCTGGGGAAACGCGGGTTAGGGGTACAGCAATGTCCTGGGGAGCTCAGCAGTGGGAAAAGACAGCAGAAACTCCAGCACAGAAGGAGCCAAACTACTTCTGCTTGTCCCAGTGATACAAAAATTCACCCCTAAGCCTTGGTTTCCAGGTCCACAACAGGACATTCCCCACTTGTTTACCCAGGCTATCTGAGCTGGGAAGGCTCCCCTGCCCTGCCAGCACAGCAAGGTCCAGGTGGTGAGCAGGGTGCAATGGTCTCCACTAGTACGTCTGCCCCACGTGCCACCATGAGTGTCACAGGCTGGCTGAGAGTTGTCACAACTCAGCTCACCTCACCTACCAGAACTGAGGGATGTCAGCCACCAACATACCCACCCCCTCTTACCAATGACCACACAGCACAGCCACTCTTTGACAGAGGAACGTGGCATACAGGGATGGCATGTGGGGACTGGGGCACACTGGTTTGGGGATGAGGCTTGGATCCTTGTGTTTTGGGGGTTGTGCTGACAGGACACCCCATGGGAGCCTGGGTCTCGCTTTGAATATGAACAGGAGTCTCTCCGTTACTGGTGAGGAAACAGCCTTGTTTCAAGCTCCTCCTTAATACCGTGCTCTTGGGGAAACCAGCTGCCCATCCAGTCCACAAGTGAAATGAGTGTCCCAGCCTCAGCACACAGCCCCAGTGAACACCTGGCTGCCCTGGGCATGATAAATAGCCTGGCCCACTCTCCTCAGAGGAAGGGGGCTTGGCAAAGTGGGATGATAGTGCTTGGGCGAAGATGTCTGGGGACTTCTCAGGCCAGCTATTTGCACCCAAGCCTTGTCACCTCCAACAGCCACTGTGTCACCAAGCAGTTTATGCTAGGATGGCAGCTGCTGCAAGGAGAAAAGGAGATCCTTGGACTTTCCAGGCACTCACCTTGGACCTTTGTCCCACGGCCACAGCATCTGCACTCTCATACCAAATGCTGCTGAGGTCAGAGATCAGCAGGATGTAGCCAGTATCCCTGAAGTATGCTTTGGCAAGAAAAGCAGACTCTCCAAAGCAAACAGAAGCCCAGGGTTGTGTCAGAAGGCTGCTCTCCATCTCCTCGGAGCCCTCCATCTGTAAGAGAGCAATCAGGTCTCTGCCTCATGCCCTGCCAAGGAGGACTCCAGTCCTTGGGGTGGCCTCACACGGACTCTCGGTCCCTGTCAGCCCCTCCACAATGACAGCCACACCTCACAGCCCAGAGGTAAGGATGAACAGCCTGCTCTGGTCATACAAATCTCTGCACACGCACACAGCTCTGCTGGCACGGGAATCTGGGGGAGCTCTGTACAGGGCAGCTCCTACCCCAGCTCACTAGAAGCACTCCAAATGTGCCAGCAGACACACGGCAACTAACTGCTACCTCCCCAGAACTATCCGGTGATTGCTACCATTAATACAGCGAGAACACTACACGCAAAATAACGTTTAAGCTGCCCCGCTTGCACCAGGATGGGCAGCAGGACTCTGCAGCCCTCATTCTGCTCGGAGATCCCACCCGTGTGCCCTGTCCCCTGCCTGCACAGGCGCCGGCAAAACGCCGGCAGCAGCCAACGCTGCCGCTTCCCGCTCCTCTCTGCCCGCTAAAACCCCTGGGGCCCCGGCCTCCCCGGGGGGTTGCAGCACCGGGGCTCTGCGGAGCCGCGAAGTTACCCGAGGGCAAGCGGAGCAGACGGGCCAGCAGCTGTCAGGGTTCGGGGGCTTTGCAGAGGCGAGCGGTTCCAGGCCGGAGACGAGGGCCAGACTACGGCTCCCAGCATGCTGCTCTCTTCCGTGGTGTGCGAGCACCGGGGCACGCTGGGATGGGCAGCACCGTGCGCCGCGGACACCGGCCCCGAGAAGCGGCCCTCGTGCCGAGGTCGCTGGCACCAGGAAACTCCCAGAACCGTCGCTTCCTTAAGGCCCAGGGAGAGACTGACCCAGCTCCATCACGGACACCCGAGCTGGTGTGTCCCTCTGGAGCTTCCCCAGTCGTCAGAACACGTTGCCATGGGCAGGACTCAGTTGCAAAGCGACTGGAATTAAAATGCTTTATTACTTTGTTTTGCGCTCGCTCCTTTTACGAAACGTGCCGACGTGCCGATACAAGTGCCCAGCGGGAGACAGCCCTCGNCAGCGAGCCCCGCACAGCTGGGGTGCAGGCGCCCGTGTCCCCCGTGCCCACGGCCTGGGCTCACAGAACACCACACCCACCCCCAGGCTCTGCCACACTGAGCACAGCACCGTCCTCGCCGGGGCAGTGACACCCGCCCCCACCCAGCACCCAAATGCTGTGATCCCCCCTCTGCATCCCATGCATTGAGGCTATCCTCCCCGTACCCACAGACTGCTCCTTTGCACCCCTCAACTGCCTCTGAGCCCCACATTTGCACCCTATTGACTCACTCCCCCCTCTGCCTACCAGGCTGCAGCAACCCTCGGAGTGGAGCCAGAGGAAGGTTATCCCGG
>VWZY01004814.1:49824-64026 GCA_013399075.1 Chloroceryle aenea | reverse complement strand
TTAGCCGGGAGCAGCCGTGTTGTTTTCCCCCGACGAGCATCAACAGGCCACTCCCCGAGAGGAGGAAGTGCCAGCAGCTCGGGCAGCATTTGCCCCGCGATTATAAAACGCAGCTGGGCCTAACTGGAGGCTCGCCCAGGCACATTTCTCGTTAATTTTTGCATCCGTGCTTTATCGGTTCGTTTCACCCCGTAATCGCGGTCGGTAAGACCCGCGGCCCCCTGCAGCAGTGCACTGCCGGGGCGCGGTTTTTTTTAATCTCCTTTGCTGGAGGATGCTGATTTTTCGTACGAGGGCCAAAGCTGCTCGATTTGGGTGCGATCGTTTTTCCCTGCCCTGCCTTCCTTCCTCCAACAGCAACAGGAGGAGCTGGGAGCAAGAGTAGCAGAGCCCAGCTGTGGGTTGGAATGAAAAACATCCTGTTTGTTTGTTTGTATAAACAGTGAGAGAGTTTCACTAGTGAAAACTATCTCAGCTAGCAACTTTCCCAGCAGAAAAGGTCAGAACTGGTCAGGGAGAGAGTTAAACATTAGTTGCAGATGTGATAGGAAGGGACAGGCTCTCAAGTCAGAGAAGGGGAAAGTATGTGACTGAACAGCCTTTGAAGTCACTGTGAAGAGAGGCTGCTTATGTTCTGCTCCTTCATTCATGTGATTATCAGAGGTGTACGGGGTAGCTGGGTAGTTAAATGTTTTAGGATTCTACCATCTGGAAAGGTAAGAAAGCAGAGCTTTGAAGTTAGTGGTAGGGGGAGGGGCTGTGCTGTGAGATGACCGTGCTGGTAGACAACGATGGCTAAGGGACAGGGTAAAAAGGTTGAGAAGAACAAAGGGTATCCATAATATTGGACAGCAGAGAGAGAGTTAAATATGGAGGAGGAATTATTTACAGTGTCGTGGAGGATTCAGCCAGCATAATTCAGCTGCAATCCAGAAATGAGGCAGAATAGGAGGAAATACTTCCAGAGCTGATGTGTTAAATTACAAAATTGTTGTTGCATGAGAAGGGTTAAAAACGTTGCTGTTTAGGTCGTTATAAGTCCTGCAAGCCCATGTGAAGTGTACAGCTTTCGTTCTGAGGTGCCCCGTGAGGCAGATCTCACTTCAAAGTCCTCCACTTGTACATATGGCTTAATGGGAAGCACAGCCCTGCCCTGCACTGCACACAGCAAGATGCTCTCTGACTCCGATCATTGTTGGGTGCATTTGAGATGAGTTATTGACAAATGCTGAAGAGAAGTGAGGTAAAATAGCAGAGAGGTCCTTCCTTTTTGGAAAGGAGTGTTCATTAAAGGGCTGTGGATGGATGCATTTCCCCAGCATTTGTTTCTGGAGTGACTGCAAAATAGCTCCTCTGACTTAGAGGGAAGTGCTGATGCTCATGCTTGGAGGAAAGGAGGAGTGCAGACAGCCACTGTTGGGACAAGTGCTGCCCTGGGACCTTTGTTGCTGAATCTATACAGAGCAGGGAGATAAACTCCTTGATGGTGGGATTGTGTGCCTCTGTGTGACTAGAACTGCGTGAGCTGGCATTTGGCTCAAGCCAATGTGTTGATGAGGGACGCAAAAGGTTTTACGATAGAGCTGAGTGAGCAACTAGACCATTTAAGTGCTAGGCTCTGATTAAACAGGGAGAGGAGATGAAAGAACAAGCATCTAGAAGCAGGTGCAGGATTTGTTTTGGTGCTACCTTCAGGTCATGTTGAACTTTGTGATGACAAATGGGGTGTATAAGTTTTCAGCAAACAGGCTGATTCTTAACCAGTCTACTACAGCATTCTGTATTTGTGTTATCTAGACCTTCCACCCTGCGGATTCGGAAAGACTTGTACAAGGGAGAGTTAGCCTTGTTTTACAACTGAAGGAGATCGGGAGCAGGGGAGGAGAGCACTGGGAGATGGCAGGTAGTCAGTGGACAAAGGCGCTGTTTGAGAACATGCGGTGGCAGGGGTGGGTGTCTGTGGAGTACAGTGCTTGCTGTACTGGCCGGTAGCAGTCAGATATTTCTGCTCTGCCAAACACTGAGCCATGTCTGTTTGCTCATCAAGAGTGGTAGCATGCTGCCTTTTTCCTGCCTAACTATTTCTCATTTGATTTCTAGGCTGTTTTCCTCCACCTCTCTGAGACCCCTCTTTCTCCTCAGCATGTCCCTTCTTGGCATCCTCTTGCTGGAGAGGTGGAAGCCCAGGTTCCTGTTTGATTTCTCAGGTATGTGATGAGGAGCACTGTAGGTAGTGACACAGTTTTAGTGTTACCAGCTGCTGGGCTATGGCCACAGCTAGTGCTCTCCTGGCTGTCTCACAATCATGTAAGCCCAGTTCCTGTAACTGCAGGCTTTGGTACTGGTGCTTCCTTTAGCTAGTTTGTGTCCGCCTATTAGGATGTAGCCTGATACTTCAGGCGCAGGGAGGATTGCTCATTTGGAGAGTGACTAAGGGGGCTCAGCTAGCTTGTCAGGGAGGCTGGTGACAGGGATGATGCAGTGTTTCAGCTATGTCCTTTGTCTCCTGTAAATGTCATGGCAAAAAAAGATCATTCCAGATCTGAGAATACATGGCCAGCTGAGCTGGGGGCAGGAAACGGGGGGGTTGAAGTGTATTGGCTTTACTTCAGTGCAGCATGGGCTCATGCCCTGAAAGAGGTGGAGCAGATGAGAGCCACTTCTCCTTGCGGCAGGTAGCAAAGTGGATGATGAGGTCTGACAGCAGAGACAGTTAGTGTATTGTACCTGTGCTGAACACCTTCTGATCTCCAGCTAATCGGTGAGTTTGATCCCTTGGCTTATCTTTCCCATTTATTGAAGGGTCTTTGCCAATATTAGACACAAAACCAAGAGAAATAGCCTCATAATGATGATAGGTGTGGGTTGGCTGCTGTCTCCTTTGAGTGCCTCCTTCATAGGAATTTATTAAAGGACTGGCCCCAGACCTGCCTGCTGCATGTACTGCTTCTGTTCAAAGGCAGCTCGGGGCCCTCCATCCCTGTCCTCCTACTCTAGGGAGGGTTTCTGAATGAAAACCCCTCTATATGCATGTTTGTAAGGTGTCCTTTATTTGACCTAAAAGAGTACTGACTTCGAGGGTTCTTTCAGATAATCTTGATAAGATTAGATATGTTTTAGCTGTAGTCTTGAAACTGTTTGCTTTGTGTCATTCAGGTAGCTAGGCAGCCACACTGGACTGGCCAATTTAATTTCCTGCTTGTTCATGTTCATTTTTAGGGGAATAGTTTAAAGCCAACCCAAAACACCTCACTTGAAACCTGTCCAGAAATGCAAAAAGCTGGTGTCCAATACAGAATGGTGTCATTGAGGCAGGTGGAGGTAGAATCCTCCAGCAAGTACCAGGCCTGTAAAAGTTCTGTTAGCATGGAAGAAATAGGAGATCAATATTCAAATCAGTTCATATAATGCAGAGCAATAAGGAAATAAAAAAAAACAACAAAAAACCAAACCAACACAACCAACACAAAACAAAACAAACAAACAAAAAAAACAACACACCAGGGGTCAGGCTAGTCATATGTCAGCAGCTCTGCAAGGAATGAGTGCACATCCCACTGAGTGGCTCCTCAGTGGTGTTCTTCCCCATATTTTGTTCCTTACTGCTTTTCTGCTGCTGACAGCAAGGAACAGGGACACCTTTCTGACGTGCCTGTTCAGGTCACAGCCCCAATTTCAGCATAGTCCAGTGGGCCGTGTTTCCTCTCCACAAGGAAGAAGCAATGCTCTGCGTTCCTGAGAAGCCTCCTGTTGACTTGGCACTGATGAATACTTAGGGTTTCTTGTGTGGCTCTCGCTTCCTGCTGAAGCAGAGCTGCAGCTTTGTGGCTTTCCTCCTCAGTGCTTCCTGTGAGCCTTTCCAGGAGCTTTTGGAAGTAGGTCAGTACCACACCTTCCAGGTTCGGCACTTATATGTACAAACCTCAGCCTGTGGCAATTCTCCATGTCTTGGGTGACTGCTTATAACATCACTTCTGAAGGGATGCTGAAATCTCAGTGTGTATTTTGCAGTTACTCATACACTGTGATCAGAGACACATTAACAGCAGCGAGATGCACAACCTTTTTAGGTCCTGTTGGAAGGGACTTCATGTTTTCATCTCTCACTCAGGGTATTTTCTCTCTTTGTAATGACCTCTATGTGGGGTTCCACTTAAATGCTGTTTAAGAACTTGGGAAGCACCTCCACTTTCTCCTGTTTTTTGTACCATTGTTTGGCAGCAATGTTCTGGTCAGTGTAGGAGAGTGTAGTGTGGAAGAACTTTAGCAGAACTTGAATTGCACTTTAGCGATGGTGCTCCTTAAAAAGGGCCCCTGCTTTCTAGCTTAAGTTCGCACACAGTTGAAGAATGCCTCTTGAGGAAGCATTGACAACCTGTAAGAGCCAAGGAATCCATCACCGATACTTTGTCAGTACCAACATGTAACTTAAACTCTTGCATGGCTTGCTGGTCTCTCAGAAGAGTGGTGCACATCAAGTGGTTTTTATTAATCCACGAAGCGGTGTGAAATACAAACAGCAAGATTGTAGACAGTTATTGATGATCTGAGGCCAGCTGTGGGTGTCCTGCTTGCTGGCTTTGTTGTACCCATACTAGACAGTATTGCAGCACAGGTTGGAGCTAAGCCTTACCTAAGTGAACATGTCCTGTCAGAAATGCTATAGGCTTTTTGTGGCTGGGCTATTCCCTCAACTGGTGTGAGACCACAGTGCTTTGGGGTGGAAAGCAGGCAGACTACTACAGGAAGCAAGATACTGTTGATTTTTAAAGACAGCTTGTGTTTTGTCAATTAGTTGAAATCATATGAACACTTCACAACCGGCTGAAATGTTCTGTAGCTCCCCAAAGTGTCTCTGAGTCCTTCAGAAGCAACTGAGGAGAATCATTTCATTCCCTCTGCTTGTATATTTTCATTAGCTTGGATTTCTGCAGCTAATCAGAGGAGTGGGGTTCCTGTGTCACCCCACTCACTTTTGCTGGTGCATCTGTCCTGCAGAGTACAGTGAGCATCCCAGCACCTCATTTGGTAGCTGGTACAACCAGTATAGCCAGCTGTCACAGGTGAGTCAGTGCCAAATGTAATTTATGTGGTGCTTTAGTGCAGGTAGCAGACGAGGCTTTGAGATACAGCTGGACTTCTGTGCACTGCAGTTAAGCAGCTTTAGATTCCTGAGCACAGAAACAAAATAAAGCAATGGTGGTCAGACAAGAGAAGCAACTGCCCCAGGGAGGGTGGAGCTGTGTTCATAATTCTCACTTCACACCCCAAGCTCCCTTTGTGCACGGTGCTTGCCAGCTCCCCAGCTGCTGCGCTGAACAGTTATGGGCAGCCCAGTCTGAGTGCAGCTGACTCCTCTTGTCAGGCCCGATTACTGGAAATCTGGGTCACACTCTCAAAGAATGGCTTCCCCCCCTGGGCAGATGGCCTCCTGCTCTGCTGCGCTGCGCAGTGCGCACTGGCTGGTGCAGCGCCTGCAGCAGTAGGAGAAGTCTGACATACTTGTGCCAATGTCCTGTGTCTCAGGAGAACGGGGGCAAGGCTGCTACAAGCAGGTGCTCTCTTCTGCGGCTTGAACTGGAGTCTGAAGCCTCCCTGGGTGTTGGCAGTGAGCTGTGTTCACCCATTCTGTGCGTTCCTCTGGGGCAGTCATTGCCTCTCTTGGACTTTGCATCTGGCTGATGACTTCAGGGAGAATTCAAAACCCATTCTGCTCATGTTGCATTTTTCAGCCAATTCTAACTGAGCCTGGAGTTCTAACATGAACTCACTTCCTTTATTTCAGTCCTGTTTATGTGGTTCCAAGAGTGTAGGGGATGAGGTCCCACTGACTTTTACAACCTCTTGGACCAAGTTTCCTCTTAGCCAGATGGGGTCAAATATGTACATGTCCCTACCAGCTGTATGACGTTAGGCTGACAGGTAGAGTCAGGTTAGATCTCGAGGGGCCTTTACAGCATGATCAGGGCATGTTAAACACGGGAAACGTGAAAGACTACATTGCTGTAGGAGCTTTGGTTGAGCCTTGTACATCCTCAGACGCTAGTCAGCTAGGCAGGACACCTAAATCCATGGGCAGCCAGGCTCTTCAAATAGAAATATTTGAAGGGTTTTTTTCCTCTATGTATCTGAAGGCAGAGCGTATTCATGTGTGACCTCTGCCACTGAAACACCATTCCTTGCGTCGGTACTGCAGGGAGTAAGTCCCTGCTTGATCATCACTGGCTTGGGTGCAGAGAAGCATGGGAAAAGCCTTCCCTTGCTCTTATCCAGACAGCCAGACCTTAGGAGCATAGTTATATCTGTGTCTGGCACAAAGGGCTGTCAGGGGACATAAAAGAGCCCTAAAATAAGATAATTGTACACAGGACTGCTATTTATTACTTCTGTGGGAAAGGATAGTGAGAGCAGGGAGATCTCTGGCATTTGTACACAGCATCCTGACAGGGACTGTGGTCTGGGCTAGTCAGTGGGAAATACATCTCAGCCCTGTGGGTGCCATGCTGAGCTCTGAGGTGGGAGCTGAAGCTTTGCACAGATCGGGGGCTGTGCTGGCAGCGCTCTCTGAATGACAAGGGCTAAGCAGCTGCCATGGGGATGGCACTACCCAGACATGTGGGGCACTGGCTCAAGTTGTGTGATCCCCGCAGTGGAAAGCCCCCATGTTAGCAGCAGGGTGCACCTCCAATGGGAGTGCCATGCCACATGTTTGTCAATGCAAGTTGTGAGGTATCCTGAGGCGGGGCTCTGGCTGTCCCTGGTCGCCAGGCATGCTTCAGAGAAGTCTGTACACCTCAAACTCCAAGCCAGTGATTCCTGCTTGCATGAGAGCACAAAGGAGGTCCCCAGGGTGCATCCCTAGCTAAGGATGATACATCTCCAGCTCTACTTGATTCAAGTGATAAAAATGTCAGGTTGTATTTTTCACTTGGCTGACTAATCTGCTGTGTTCTCTCTACAGCACAGCCATTGGAGGAGCTGAGAGGGGAGAGGTAAGCTCACTGATGTGTTCCTTGGTGAGAGGGGACAGTGGGAAGCCTTACTTTAGTGTGCTGAGATCACCTGCCCTTTTTGCTGTTGTCAATAGACTGACTGCATGGCTCCTGCTGTGAAATGTTGGTAGCAGCTTCTGCTGCACTGGGAGCTGCTTACCAGCTCAGGAGCCACAGTTGAAGACTGGGGAAAGCTGGCATTTTCTTTCAGTACCAATAAAGCTCAAGCGCTGCTGATAGTAGGAACTCTTGGGTTTCTTTGCTAGACCTGGTCTGGACTATTTTAAGAACCCTCCAGAGAGAAGGAAGTCCCCGAGACTGACTTTTGCAGGCCATATGTGCTGTCTGTGGTGACATAGCTTTCATCCTGTGCTTGGCTGTGGTTATAGGTCTGAGCACCATCCTGGCTACCTTGGACTCAGTGCCAGAGGAGGTCATGTAACTAGCTCCACAACCAGCGCTTCTGTCTGTGTGGCTTTGAGTAAACTGCTTTGCATCTTGGGCCCATGGCATGGGGTTGCTGTGGCATGGTGTTCGCTGCTGCTGCTTGGCTCAAGTGTCTTTTAGCTCTCTTCCTGATTAAAAGGAAAAAGTATCTCCAGATCAAGCATCTTCCATAGCTCAGTTGAAGATGCAGTCAGTATTTAGCAGTCAAGCCCTTGGTAGAGATCTCTGGTTCCCAGTGCAGCTGTTCCTCCTCCAACAAAACAGACCGTGTTCAAAGATTGTCTTCTTGCTCTTGTCTGTCTCTAGTGAGGGGGTGACTACAGGGGCACAACCTCACCTGCTCAGTGTCCCTGAGCTGTGCCACTGCCTGGCAGAGAGTTGGGTCACCTTCAGGCTGTACCTGCAGGAACTGCTACAGTACAAGAGGCAAAATCCTGCCAAGGTAAGCTGGAGATACCTACTCTTCTGTGCAGGGGCTTTTGTTTCTGTTACTAGTGGCTTAGGAGATGGAAGAATGTAAAGTCAGTATTTTCACAATTGCTGTCCCTGGTTTTTTCGCATTTGCTGTTCATTCCTTTCAGACTTTATGCCATGGGAAGCTTAAATAATGATTAACTCGCTTCCAATAGTTGTAAACTGGAGCTGAACTTAACCCATTCAGCGAACGGATAGCTGTAGTTTTATTTCTCAGAAGACAAAGGAAGCTCTTAGATTAGGAGTGGTGAGTAAAAAGGGGAGCCTACAGTCTCTGGCCCTTTCTCTGGCTCCATTCTTAAGCTGGTCCTGCCTATGTTGCTAGTCCAAATGCAGTGGTGTTTCTGAGTGCACAGAAACTTGTCATTAACCATGTTCTGATAGCTGTGACGTGGATTGTTTGGAAAGGGTTTGTAGACAGGAGTTGCCTTAGCATCCAAAAAATAGAACAGACCAGCCACTGAAATTACATCAGCTTACTGGGGTCCAGTGTGACAAAAGAAGTGGGTTTCTATCACTGCCAATTACTCCTCATCTGTTAAAACACTGTCTCAACTGCAGGAAGTGGGAGATCAGGACCAAGATGCCCATGAAGTGTGACTGCATTGGGAGCAAAACCCTTAGAAGGCCCTAGATTTTGTAGACCCTTTCCATTATGAATGAAACTCCTCGTTGCTGGATTTAGCCAACATCTGAAGCCATGCCCTGGCTTGCAGGGTGTCTGTTCTCACTTCTCTCCCTCCCCAGAAGAATATGGAACAAGTCATTAGGGTTACACCATTGTACTTTTACTTTTTCCAGAGGAGGAAGGTCCTGGTCTGGTGGGATTGTGGGTTCTGCTAATGCTTCTGCCAGCTGATTTATGGTGTAGCAGCAGCACAGCATCTGGTGACTCTAACAGCTTCCAGTGTCTGTACTGGGACAGTACAGGTTTCTCTGCCCGATAGATGTACTTTAAAATGTCAGTTTGCAACACCCCATTCTAGCCTCAAGGAACACCATTTACTTCATAAAGAACTGTCTGATAAAGTTTTGATTGGTTTTCCTGGAGTGTTGGGTTACCTTGGTCCTCCTGCCCTTGAACTTCCAGTGCTTACAGCTTAACCCAACCAAGTTGTCCAGGTTGTGATAGTGAGCATCTGAATGTACTTGGTGCGAAGCTGGTGCACTGACTTTGGTAGGAGCATCCCTTGTTTTGCTCTAACGGGGTTTCCTGCACGGGTTGTGTAGATGTGTCTCTGCCTCTTGTCACTTCTGTTTGTTCCTCTCTTCCTTCAGTTCTGCATGAGTGTCTGTTCAGGCTGCCTGATTCTGGCTGTAGTTGGACACTATGTTCCAGGCATAATGATCTCCTACATCATTTGTGAGTATAAGCAGCTCTCTTGTCTGACCTAACTGTGCTGTTGATACACTGGTAGAAGCATCATTTTAGTTTTCTCGAGGGGATCTGTGCGACATGATTAGTCCCTGCAGGCAGAGCGCTCCGGGGTCTCAGTGCCTGCGTGCAGTGCAGCTGCCAGGTCAGGAGAGGGAGCAGTCGCTGAACCAGTGCTTTCCTCTTCTACCCATGGCTGGGGCTGTGTTGGTGAGGCTCTGGGAAAGCAGAAAGCTGCAGTCACTCATTTCCTAGGATGGGCAAATCTATATCAAGAGATTTTTTTTTAAGAAGCTGTGCATATTTAGTAAATAACACCTTTTTCACTGAATCATGTGTCCCTGCTAACTGAAGACTGTTCAGGTGGTCTGCTTCTACTGCATCTACATAAGAGCTCTATGCTGCTACTCTTACAAAAGTTTTGGTGATCTTTAGGTTTAATAACTGCATTTCAGGGCCTCTATTGCATGTCAGGGATGGAATGCAGTGGCTGAAGAAGGCGGCTTACACTTCATCTTAACAGAAATCTGTATCCCAACAGAGATCTGTTAGGAAAACCTGAAGTCTCCTCTCTGGAGACATTCAAAACCCACCCGGACATGTTCCTGTGTGACCTAATCTAGGTGGTCCTGCTCTGGCAGGGCGGTTGGACTAGATGATCTTTCAAGATCCCTTCCAATCCCTATCATTCTGTGATTCTGTGATTAATTGAGAAGCTTTGGAATGAGTAAGAATAGCCATGGATGAGGATTTTTAGGCAGAGTTAGATAAGAAAGCAAATGCCATTCAGCAGCCCTTCCCTTGATGCAGAGTTTCTTGCTGGCACCCTATGAAGGGCTGAATTGTGCTTGGTCTGTCTCTCACAGTCACCACATCTTGTGTCCACAGTGCTCAGCATTCTGCTCTGGCCTCTGGTGGTCTACCACGAACTGATCCAGAGGATGTACACACGTTTGGAGCCTGTCCTTATGAAGCTGGACTACAGCATGAAGGCAGAGACTCTGCACCACAAGCATGAGAAGAAGAGTAAGGACCCACCTTCTCTCACTTTTCCTGGTGCCATACTCCCCGAGTGCAGCCCTAGCAAAGGGACAGTGGGAGAGTGTGTTTGCCAGTGCTGTGTGGTGACACGCTGTAGAGGAGCAGGTGAAAACAGACTGAAACTGGAGGGGCTATGGGGAGAACAACTGGGCAGGTGATCCTAGGAACAGCACGTGAAAGCAACAGATTACAGTTGTCTCTGAGATCCTTGGGCTTCTGGGAAGCCTGTGCAGTTTCACGGGGTAGTAAGAGTAGTGGGAAAGTGATGTATTAGGGCATAAAACTTTCAGTCTTGGGTAAAGCCTTTCTTCTCTCCTGATAGAGCGACAAGGGAAGAGTGAGCCTGCAGCAGGTGATGAACCAACGGCAGAGACGGAGAGTGAGAGTGAGGCAGAGCTGTCGGGCTTCTCCCCAGTGGTAAGACCACAAAGATCCGAGCAGGATCCAGTCCCTACTATCTAGTCTGTAGCAGCTTGAGAGTCAGTGGATGGTCCAAGTACAGCTGCATTGATAACAAACAGCAAAGCAACAAGAGACTTCTTGGTGGAATCACAAGGGGAGAAGGGTATTTATTTGATGAAGGCTGTTGTCTCCGATCCAGGTATTGAGGATTCAGTGACACAGGGCTGGTGACCCAGGAGCAGGCCAGGGTGAGCTGTGCTCCAGTTTCCTGCTGACCTGCAGAATTGCTTTGATGATTACATTTCATGCTCAGGGAGCATGAGTGTCTCCTAAAGAAAATAACTCTCCTGGTGTAGTGTGCAGAGACTCCTCACTGCTGGAGAAAGTTGATAAGCACCACCAATGTCTCTTTACATGATTCCCTGCTCTCAGTCAGACTGGTTGGGATCTTTCTAATTGTGCACCACAGAAACACACCAAGTGTCTTCCTTTACAGGAGCTCTGGGCATGTAGCTGGGCTGTGAGGTTGGAAGCTCCTGTTTCTCAAGGAATAGAGATACCTGAACCACTGCTATTTGTAGAAGGCTTCATTGGGCCCAGTGTGAGAGCAAAAGGGGTGTTCTGATCCTTGGTGATCCCAGGAGAGGAATAAGAATCAAAGCTTTTTGAGACTCCAACAGGCTGATCCTACCTTGTGCTGGCTCTGTGGAGTTCTTCACTGAGGGCAGGCAGGGCTTCGTGTGGTGACTTTGCAGGAAAGGCAGTGAGCTGAAACTGTCCTTCCCTAGAAGTGCAATGAGCTCTTTGTCTCTCCTGCTTTTGTAACGTCCCCATGCAGAGTCTTTTCAGCAAAGGACTTCTGCCTGGAATCTCTGGCTTGTGTGGAGGTGCCCTTAGGCAGCACTGGTAGTCAGACACCCAGGAATTTGTGTCTCTCCTTTCATCCTATGCAGGTAGATGTGAAAAAGACTGCTTTGGCACTGTCAATCACAGATTCTGAGCTCTCTGATGAGGAGGCTTCCATCTTGGAGAGTGGGGGCTTTTCTGTCTCAAGGGCTACCACCCCACAGCTGACAGATGTTTCTGAAGGTATGTGATGGGACACTGCACTGCTTCCTCACCCTGAGTGTTTTGTCCCAGAACAACTGTCCCTCTGAGCACAGGGAGAGAACCCAGCTATTTGCACAGGTAAGAGCATTGAGTGGAGGAAGCAGTAATAGCAGTGCAGCACACCCTGGCTTCATGGCTGACTATGAGCTGGTCTTGAGTGGACATCTGCCTCTAATTACAGCCCCACAAGGCAATCCTTTTTGTGGCTCCAGCAGGGGAGCAAGGTCATCCACAAAATCCCACAGAAATAATTGCATGGTGTAGTCACATGCCTGCATATGATGGTGGATGAAACAGGTCAGACACCTCACCCTGTCAAGACTTCCAAGCTCAGAGAAAGACTGGTTAGTGGTGAGGAACATGAAGGTAACCACTTGGATGTAGTCACTTGAGTGTCTGGGCAAGAACAGGCAGGTGATGTGCTGTAAGCACAATTTCCCTGACGCTTTGGGGTTTAGTGGAGGGCTGTAGATGCAGGGAGCATGAGCTGGAGAAGGAAGTCCTCTCTGAGCACAGCACACGTAGAACAGGATGAGAAAGGGGACACTCCATATGAGCCATGCCACTGGGCGAAGGGAGTAACTGCAAACCCTTCGTTGCTGTGCTCCCAGAGCTGGAAAGATGCCCAAAAGTGATCCCTGGTGTGTCAGCTGGGGGCGGTGGGTGGGAGGTGTCAGTGACATGGGTCACAATGAGGGGACCTGTGTCTTAATGCCAGTGCCTTTCAGACTTGGATCAGCAGAGCCTGCACAGCGAGCCAGAGGAGTCATTTTCCAAGGACCTGGCAGAGTTTCCCTCCGTGGAAGAATATCATTCCAGAGACCTGGGACCACAGAGCGATGAAGACACGTTTGGTGTGCCTCTAGGTCCTGAGCTTGCCCACGCTGCCTGTGAGCTGGACTCGGCAGAGAAGGAGGCCGTGGACTCTGACCTCTCCATCCTTCACCTAGCATCTCCTCTCCATTTTGTAAATACGCACTTCAACGGGAGTGGGCAAGTGGCAGGAGGCAACACTGAGCCAAAGACTGTCCCTGCCCCAGGCCTGGGCATCTGCATTGACACGCTGAGTGAGGAGATCGTCACCACTGCCATTACCACGGCAGTGCAGAACCTCTCTGCCCTACTGCGGTCCTCGGAGGCCAGCGAGGGGCCCTCCCTCTCCGAGTTCCTCCCCACTGAGCCTGAAGAGAAACTGAACTTCCAAGCACAGCTGTCAGAGAGTGAAGTGGTGGAGACAGAGACAGCAGCTTCACCGGAGGATGAGGAGGAGGCAGATGACTTTGAGCTACTGGATCAGGGGGAGCTGGAGCAAATGGATGTAGAGCTGGGGCTCGGAGAGGAGCAGGAAGCACAAGTGTCTCCTGCTGCTCCAGCTCCCTCCTCTCTCATGCTTGCTGAGCTGCCAAAGCAAGGAGATGAGGAGGAGGCAGTGATGACAGCAGCATCGATGTCTTAGGTCGTCGTCTTCATGCGCCCCCTTTTCCTCCGTTGTCACTGGAAAGAAGGAAGAACTCGCACGGTGAACGCACAGTGGGTTTTTAGATGTTCGTGTTGACTGGGATGGAAATGCGTCAGTGTTAATGTGCCGTGTCTGGAATAATGAATCCTTTCCATCCTTCTAGAGCCCAGCCTTTTCTGGCTGAGCAGAAGACAGCCCTGCCCTGCCCTGCAGTGGGGGAGGAGCCGGCTCCTAGAAGCCTTATGCCACAAGCGAAACACCAACCCCAGCAAACGCTTCCTAGTCATGGTGCGGTATTTTGGTCTGTCTTCTGTTTGTCTTTCGTTTTGCACGCGGAGTACCGAGCTAGCTGTAGCTGCTGCTAATGCCCACATCCCCAGTAGGACATATGCAATCTTATTCTATTGGGTTTTTAAATGGCTAAAAGTGTAAATAATTTTAACTTTCACTGGTTTCGTTTGCAGGGAGGGATGGGGTGCACAGTCAAGCGTAGCTCTCGGGGGAGGGGGTAGGGGAGGGTCAGCGGCCTTTGGACAGTAAGGGGACAAACTCAGACGGATGTCGTGCGGCGAAGAGACCCCTTCCGCGAGGCGTTGCTATCTGCCGCGGCACGGCTGAACAGGCTGTCGGGTGATGCCTGGTGTTTTCCCCTGTCTGTTTTGAGTTCTGCTACTTGGGTTGCTGGGGAGGATTTTGTAACCAATGAAGCTCGCTCCTGGTCCCGTTCAGTACTCCGGTTACTTCCTCCCGGTCATCCTTCGCCACCTGCGCTCGTCTGTGCTCGGTCCGGCACCGTAGCACGGCACCCGAAGACTTGGAAGAGGCTTAAGAGCGGCGGGAGCTCCGTTACCCAGCAGGGGCTGCGCGATCTGCGTCCCTTCCGGGGCTGGGGCAGGGCCCGG
>VWZY01004814.1:39037-49777 GCA_013399075.1 Chloroceryle aenea | reverse complement strand
GGCGGTGTCAGTCGCCTTCGGCTGTAGTCAGCAGCCCCCAGGGAGCTTGGTACAGTTTCAGGATACTACTCCTGACCTCGGGGGGGAGCACGTTTTTGAGGAGGAGCCCCAGAACGTGCAGCTCCTTNCCCTTGAAGTGTGACGCTTGCGAGCAGATCTTCTGCACCGACCACATCACTTATGCCCAGCATGACTGTACCTCTGCCTACAAGAAGGTAAGTGTGGAGAGGAGGTCTAGTCCAGCCTCCCACCCAGAGCTGCTGAGCACTTCCCAGGCAGCAATCGCAATATGACCTCTTTGGTCCCTTGGGCAGCCCTCCTTGGGATGTGTCCTGAGTCTGGAGGTGTCCCTGAAAGCCAGGATCTATCTGTCAGTGCCACAGACTTCCAGCTGCCCTCTGCCACTGAGTGAAATGATTTGGGCATCTCACAGCTCACCTGTCTTTCCTTCAAAGAGTGTGTCCGTGCCGGTTGCACCTGCTGGGTCAGAAAGAGGCAGCTGTCTGAAGTGTGGTGAGCAGGATCTCAAACCACAGATCTTGCTGTGGGAGACATGGCAGGCAGATCCTGAAAGAGAGAGAGATGGTCCATAGTACTTGAGGTTGCCCAGCTTCATGTTCTCAGCCCCCTTTTCATACCCCTACAGGATGTGCAGGTCCCTGTGTGTCCCCTCTGCAACACCCCAGTCCCTGTGAGGCGGGGCGAGATGCCTGATGTCGTGGTGGGTGAGCACATTGACCGTGACTGCAAGTCGGACCCCGCACAGCGCAAGCGCAAGGTAGGAACCCATCGCTTTCCATCTCATTGCTGAGCTCTGCTGGCTCCCCGCTGAAGCCTGGGGAAGCACGAAAATGACACAGGACTCGTTGCTGCCTGGTGCTGTCTCTGTTTGCACAGGCTGAGCGCAGGAAGGGTTGGTGAACTGGAGGTGTGGTCATCTGTAGGGCTTTGTGGTGTGAGTCTGGGGCTGGGGTAGTGATGGAGTGGGGCTGGGAAACCACTTGGGACATGAGGGTGGGAAACTGCATGCTGCCATTAGGAAAATGCAATCAGCAATTAGCTGCCCTGTTTGCGGGGAAAGGAAATTGCTGCAGGGAGTTGTCCCTGCGGGAATCCAGCCCAGCAGCAGCTGGAGGGCTCTGGGCTGTCCCCACTGCCTTGGCAGGGCAGGCAGGAGTCCCTGAGTGAGGCAGTCTCTTTCTCCTGATGTGAATTCTGTGATTGTGGAGACCGAGGCACCAGTGAATTATTAATATACTATCTAAAGAAAACTGCATTCAGTGACAAGCTCCAGAGCCTCATGGAAGAGGCACTGCTGAATAAATCTGGTCAATGCCCAGGGCTTGGCATGGAGAGAAGGACAGCCCCATGTCCTTTTCACCACCACCACCATGTTGTCTTTCAGATCTTTACCAACAAATGTTTGAAACCTGGCTGCAAGCAAAAGGAGATGATGAAGGTGATCTGCGACCAGTGCCACAAGAACTACTGCCTCAAGCACCGTCACCCTCTGGACCACAACTGCAGCAGGGCAGAGCATCCCCTCTCCAAAGCAGGGTGAGGGCCTGGGGATGGACAGGCTGTCAGGGATGGGGTTGTGCTTGCCAGGCTGGTGACAGGGAAGAAATCCAGCTCCTCCTGACCAATTGTCCAGGACTGCTGCATTCCCATCCCCCCTGCCCTGTGTGCTGGGGTGTCCTCCAGCAGCATTAAGGTTTGTAGAGCCAGCACAGCTGTATACTCCAGCTCTCTCCCTGCTGTAGCAAGAGCTGCTGACACTGCCTGCTGGATGTTCTGCTCTTCCTTCTCTGCCCAGCCCATTATTCTGTAGACAGTGGTTTCTGCCCATCCTGGCACAGTGTTTCAATGAGAAAAACAGCACTTTAAATTCTTGGGCATAGCTGAGCCACAATATGCTTACTCCTGGGAGGAACAGGGAGGCAAGGAGGTTTCTTGCTTATCCATCTTCATCTTCTTGGGTATTCAGTGCCCAGGGGTGGCTTGTGGCAGTAAAGGTTGCTCACAGGCATCCCATCTGGCCTAGGCATGCTGCAATTGCGAGAGCCCAGGCATCCTCCTCAAGAACAGTCACCACATCGAGCAGTGGAGCTGCCCAGCTAGCAGACAGCCCCTCTTCTCCAGCCTCTGCCAGGTAAGGTGATGGCCTGGCTCATAATTCTGAGGTGAGCATGCTCAGCGTAGTTCCAGACTCAGCTGGGCTGCAGGAGTGACAGCTTCTTGTGCATCGGCAGGGATGTGCATTTGTACCAGGGTTCCCTGCCTTGACAACCCAGCTTCTCTCCTGTTCACAGGGGAGGAAGAGCAGCTGCAATGCAGACTCGCAGCACGTCCCCTCCAGTCGTCATGCTGCAGAATGGGCTGGTGAGTGGCTTGGCCTGGGCATCTGAGGAGTACATTTGGGTGGTTCTTGTGCCATACTGTAGCAACTGCTTTTTAACCGACATTCTGTAGATGACCATGGTGCTCTCCAGCTGGACCTTCCCTGGCAAACTGGGATCCCAGGCACTCAGTGGGGCATCACAGTTTGCTCTGGTGCCTGCGAATGGTAGCTCTTGGCTGTGCTTGGTGCTTAGCTTTCCTCAAAAGGACAAAGTGCACCAGCTGTTTTCCCAAGGTGTTGTCTTTCTGTTCTACAAGCCAAGCGTGGAGGAGGAGACTAGAGGCTCCTTCCCATTGGTATTCTTAGCACTGTCAGGCAGAGCTGTGTTCCCTTGGCCAGGGGGAGAGCGAGCTGCAGGTCTGTCCTGAGCCCAAGGCCTTTCACTTGGCCATGTCTGGCCTTGGAGAGGGGGGAATGCACCCACCCTCGGCCAGGCAAGACTGTACCTGCCGGGTGTCTCTCAGAACTGACTCCTGCCACCCCCAGGCAAGCTGGTAATGAGATGTTTTGTTTCAGAGTGAGGAAGAGGCACTGCAGCGGGCTCTGGAGATGTCCCTGGCAGAGTCAGCACACAGCTCAGCACAGCCACCCAGGTACAGCTCAGGGACATGTGGTGTCATGCCCCAACCCTGTTTGTGAAAGGTGCCTGGGGCAGCATCATGTGGCTCTGGGATGATGTTCCTTTCGGCACATGGCTCCAGATGATGCCTCTGTCTGATGAGAGGAGGAAAAAAGGAAGAATCCAGAGCCATCAGAGAGCTCTGCTCAGTAAGCAAGCCCTCTGGGGTGCTGGGAGGGGACAGTGACTGACAGCACAGAGTAGGGCAAACCCTTGTCTGACCACTTGTCAGCTAATGAGCATGACAGAGGTTGGTTGGGGGTGTTCACAGAGGACACCCCAGGAGCCCATGTCCTCAAGTGTATTACCTGGCACTGCTAAAAGCACCATCTTGCAAACTGGAGTTGACATGGTTCTCCTTGGCCCACGGTACTGGCTGCCAGCCACAGATGGATCTTCTGGTCCCTCCCCAGGTCCTGGCCTGATCAGGGTGATCCTCAGTTTCTCCCTGCCCTTAGCTATCTAGGAGGGTTGTGGTGACAGGAGATCCCACCACCCCGAAGGGCTCTGAGCGCCAGGCCAGTGAGCCCAGAGGAGGTTGAGGCAGACAATACACCACTGTCTCCAGCAGCACGCAAGAGGAGGAGGATCTGGCACTGGCCCGGGCACTGTCAGCGAGTGAAGCTGAGTACCAGCAGTCGCAGCGGCAGGTGAGCAAGGCTGGCTGTAAGCTCTGTGCCATGGTGGGGTTGTTCCTGGCCTGGCTGTGTCATGGGGCATCCTCCCTGGGTTCTGCTTCCTCTGGGTTCACTCTTCTCACCAGGAGGGCACCCAGGCCTGGAGCAATGGCAGTATCACTGCTGAACACACATCCCTGGGGACTTGAGCACTGGATGTGCCTCCTTCTAAGACGGGGAGAAGCTTGTTTTCCCCTGCTTACTGTGTGCTTCTTCCCATTACAGGCGCACAGTTCAAAGCCATCAAACTGCAGCATGTCATAGGCCAGCAAGGCAGAGCATGCCGGCGGATGTGGGATCCTGCTTGTGACCCAAGGAGTGGCTCTGACTTCCCACGTGGATGTCATGGGGTTCTGGCCTTGACTCTGATGACAAGAGCCCCTCATGAGGGACATCTCATCTCCCTGGGGGCTGGTAAGGGAGCCACCAAACATGCACTGACACCCCAGCCCTAGTAACCTGTATAAAATCAGTGCAGCAAATTCCTGATGCTCCTGGAGAGGTGAAGACGGTGTGGGATGAGGCTGCGCAGACGCTGACCGAAGCAAGCAGCAGCCCACAGCGCTCACTTAGCCACCGCTGCTGCAGCTGTCCCAGCGCTGGGCAGAGCCAGCCTGGAGGGAGGTGGCACCTGGGGCCATCTCTGCATGCTGGGACATACTGCTGCGATCCATCTGCCCGCTGTGGTAGCGGGGGGCTGGGTTTTGTGCTCTGGGGAGGACTGTGCCAACCCCGCAACCAAGAGGAAGCGTGGCCGGGACAGTCTCCTGTGGGCAAGGTGCAGCTGAATGCCTGGCCTCCTGCAGTGCAAAGGCAGCACTTTCCCCACTCTCCACAGTCCACCGTTTCCCCTGCTGTTTGCATGTACAAGAGCATGTTGGGCCTTACCTCATTCAGTGGGGGCCCAGGACCTCTCTGTGCATGGAGCTCCACTTCCTTTATGGTTTAATTTAACAAGGGCCATCAACTGAAAAGTTACTTCATCAGCGACTTGACTGTGCCAGTGTTGCTCGCAGGGGAGGGATGCAACTGCCTTCCTGCTGCTGGCTGCTCTCTGCTGCCCTGAACTATCCCAGGGCCCTATTTTAATGCTGCTGGGGGCAGGAACACTTCCCTCCTTTTAGCCTTGTTGCAGGAGATACCACCTATGTACCAGCAACACAGAACCCCTTCTTGCAAACACAGCCCTAAGCCTGGAGCCAGCCCTTCCTTTCTTGTCCTGCTGGCCTCTTGGAGAGGGGTCTACAGCCATGAATTTCCTACCTGCTTTCAAGATTCCCTGCTGGAACCGCTCCTGCCTGTAGGGCTGCACCTGGTTCTGTGCAGGGCTGGGCTGTCCTGTTCCAACCAACCAGCATCCAGTCATGGGGGGGTTATCTGCTTGGCAGTACCTCCTTGAGGTGGGAGGTGAGTTCAGGCTGGGCTGAGGGAGTGTTGATACTTGTGTAAGTGCTGCTTAGGAGAAAATAAAACCATAGCATGAAGTGCTCTGGGGGAGCAGCTGCATCACTGCAGATGGGGGCATAGGGGAGGCACAAGGGGGTGAAGAAGGCACTGTCTGTGCTGCTGATCTCCCTCTCCCCCTCCCCAGCACTGGAGTGCAGCCCCTGGCTGTGCTCAGCCCATTGTGGGGGGATGGGGCAGGCACTGAGATCCTGCTCTGCCCCTCGCCCACCTGAGCCTGAGAAGCTCAGCCTTCTGGCAGAGCTGCTGGTCGACCCAAGTGCAGAGGCAGTAGCTGTGCAGGTGCGCTCCCTGCCCAGAGCACACAGACACAGAAATGGGAAGGACCTGGTTTAAGAAACTATGGAACAGCAAAACAAATGGGTACAAACAGAGTGGAGTGTCCAGCCCAGCCCCTACAGCTCCCAGGGCACACATGTCCCCAGCCTGCAGCTGGCAAAGGGCTTCCTGACAATGTGGGGGCCTGAGCCCCCAGTCAGCATCACAGCAGAGACCCCAGCCCTGCTCATGGTCCCTTCTTGCTGCCTGGGAGCTTCTCAGGGCGGTGCTCCTTGCTCTCTCCCTCATCCCCAGCCTGCTGTTGCAACCACATGCCAGCATACACCCCACCCTTCTGCAGCAGCTCTTCATGCCTGTGGGGAGAGCAGAGGGGGCAGGGTCCTGAGCTGGCTGCAGAGCCAGGGAGGGGGTCCCCCCAGGCAGACAGCACCAAGTCCTCCCACCATGCTCACCTCCCTCGCTCCACAATGCGCCCGTCTTTGAGCACCAGGATCTGGTCTGCACCCACCACAGTTGAGAGCCTGCAGAGAAAGGTGGGGGTATTACTCTTGCTCAGAGGAGAGAGTCCATGGGCATTTGCACAATGCAAGGAGCTGCAGTCACAGGGGCTGCCACCTCCTGGGCAGAAGGACAAGTCTGCATGCCCAGCTCTGAGAGCTCAGTGCCTCAGAGCTGAGTTCTGAGAGTTCAGCCCTTTCCCCTTGTCCCTACCTATGTGCAACAACAATGGTGGTGCGGTGGACGCAGACCTTGGCCAGGGAGGCCTGGATGTTCCTCTCAGTCTCTGTGTCTAGTGCAGACGTGGCCTGCAGGAGAGACAGGGTATGGGGAAGGGGCTGCTGCAGAGCGGAACAAGGCTGGGCTGGGGTCCACTACCCTTACCTCGTCCAGCAGGATGATGCGGGGACCCTTCAGGATGGTGCGTGCAATGGCAACACGCTGCTTCTCCCCTCCACTCAGCTTCAGCCCCCGCTCCCCTACCTGGGTGCTGTACCCTGCAGGCACAAGGGCAGGAATGTGCTGTGCTGGTGCTCCCTGAGATGGGAATGGACCAGAGCTCTAGTGCATGGGGGGGTTCCTACTGGGACCATGCTGTCTAGTGCAGTCTCAGCCCATCCCTACCCAGGGTCTGATTTAGCCTTGCAGAGATGGCAGGGAAAGTCAAAGCAAGGCATAGGGTCACGCAGGCATTCTGTGGGGGATGTTACCCACAGAGCACCTATGAGGGCAGCCACAAGGTCATGGGGGACGCTAGGATGGCAGGGGAGGGCAAGGAGGGAACGAGGAAGGGGTGGGGGCATCTCACCATCAGGGAAGGAAAGGATGCGGTCATGGATGTCAGCAGCTTGAGCTGCCTCCTGCACCTCCTGGTCAGTGGCCAGGATCCGTCCGTAGCGAATGTTGTTGGCAATGGTGTCATTGAAGAGCACCGTGTCCTGGGGCACCACCCCGATGTGAGCACGCAGTGACGCCTGCTTCACCTGAGGATATGGGGGGAGGGCTCAGACGGACATTCCTTGAAAAGACCCCCATCCCCAAAATTCAATCCCACTCCTTAGCTGTGAGCCTTATACCCTGCTACTTGCAGGGTGTGTGCTCCAGGGTCTCCCCCAATGACAGGCTCAGCTGCATCTTCACCCTGCAATGGGGGCACCCTACCCGTGCTCCAGCCCTTCACGGGTACCCCTGGCATTTCAGCCCAGGGGTCCTGCCATTGTGCCCTTCACCCCACTCCTGGCACAGACATCGGCCTTCAAAGGGGCTGTGGGGCCTCCATGCTCACCCCTTCCCTGGGGAGATGCCAGCACCCGCACCGAGTGGTGCTGCAAGGCCCAGATGAGCTGTTGTGTCCCCCTACCCTGGTGACTGGAGGCCTCCCACCCTCACCTGGGAGATGTCCTGCCCATCGATGCGGATGCAGCCGCCCCGCACATCATAGAAGCGGAAAAGCAGGCGGATGATGGTGCTCTTCCCAGAGCCTGAAGGTCCCACCTGCATACGAAAGTTAAGGGATGTGGAGACACCAGAGACTCCCAGTTGCTGGTGGCCAGGGACTGGGCAGGGAAGAGCCAGCCCCACTGAGAGAGTCTGTCCTTCCCAGACCTGTACTTCCCAGTCCCTCCTCCCACTCCAGCATTGAACCCACACCCCGGGTCCCTTCTCTCACCAGGGCCAGGGTCTGCCCGGGCATCACAGAGAAGGAGACATCCTGCAGGATTTCCTTCCTGGGAGAGGGAGGAGATGGAGAAGGGCTCAGGGTCACCTCCGCTGCACCACATCCCTGTGCCAGGCCCCATAGCTCAACTTGTTCCACCCTGCTGCCACATGACTGCCACCCCATACCCATCCAAGTAGCTGAAGTGCACATTCTCAAACTCGATCTGCCCGGCCTCCAAGTGCAGGTCACCAGCATTCACCATGTCCTTCACCTGCCAGAAGAAGAGATGTGGCCTCAGAGCCATCCCATCCCCCAGGCAGTACCACACAGCAAAGGCAAGGAGCAGGATCCGGGAAGGTGGCACTCACCTCCTGTTCCTCGTGAAAGAGTTCAAACATGTTCTCCATGTCCACGAAGGAGTTCTGGATCATCCTGGAAGGGGGCAAAGACCATGGGGAACGTTTTGAGGGAGTACATCCCAACCCAGGCACCCCTGCAGCTCCAGGAATTACCTGTAGTAAGTCCCAAACCAGTTGAGAGGTGTGTAGAGCTGGATAATGTAGGTGCCGAAGAGGACAAAGTCCCCCACCTGGATGGGATGGGGGACAGGTGCCTGTCACCACTAGCCCTGGGGCTGCACCTCAGGCAGAGGGCTGTCCAGGCTGGCATCAGCCTTACCTGCAGCTTGTTTTCGGTGACAAAGTAGGTGCAGAGCAGGGACCCTGCCAGCAGCCCCAGGCCAATGACCAAGTTCTGAGTCTGGTTGAGGAGTCCTAATGAGGCACTGACCTTCCACTCTGAGACCTGGAAGAGGCAAGGTCCTCTAGGATGCTGACAACTCTAAATCAGACCCACTGTGAGCTCCATCCTCCTCACAGGGGCCCATGAGGCTCGTCTCCTTCCCCCCCAAACTCTCTCACTGGGCTGAGTGCCCCGTACCTGGTACTTGACGATGGCATCATTAAAGCGGTTTACCTCATAGCTCTCTGCATTGTAGTACTTCACCTGCAGGACACAGAGCTGGGGTTAGTGCTTGGATCAGACCCCCCAGCTCTAGGCAGTGCTCACTGACCCTCCACCACCTATGGTACCGTCTCAAAATTGAGGAGTGAGTCCACAGCCCGGGACTTGGCCTCATTGTCCCGTGTGTTCATGTCTCGACGGTACTTGGTTCTCCACTCAGTGATGAAGATGGTCAGAGCTGCAGGCAGGAGAGGGTTACATCAGCAGGCGCCCACTACCCCACAGCCCAGCATGGCACCCCTGCACCCTTAACCCCACTCACTGAGGTAGAGGCTCATACAAACAAAGATGATGAGGCCAAACCAGGCACTGAAGACCGAGGTGAAGTAAACAATGCCAATGATGATGTCCGCAATGGTGGGGACGATGCTGAAGACAATGTAGCTGGGGGGAAGGAAGGGAGACGGTGCATCAGCCCAGCCCGGTGGGGCTGCCCAGCCCCCCCTGACTGCCACAGGCACGCTCTGACCTGAGCAGGCTGTTGATGCTGCTGGTGCCCCGGTCCACACTGCGCAGGACCTCACCGGTGCGACGTCCCAGGTGCCAGCGCAGGGACAGCCCATGTAGGTGGGCAAAGAGCTGCACCTGCACCTGCCGGTTGGTGAACTGCTGCACCCACACCCACAGGAAGGTGCGCAGGTTGCTCACAAAGCCAGTGGATCCTGCAGGGCACCACAGGATGGTCATCAGGAAGAGGTGCCACTGGGGCATGCAGTTATCTCAGAAAGACCATCTGAGATAGAGGGATTTGGGATGGTCCCCTCCTACTGTCCCCAGCTAGAGACCAGCCCTGATTGTGGCTCACAAGAGAGCAGCAATGACGGAGGCATAAAGGCACCTCTGGCCACCCCAGCCCAATGTGCACCATGTTGTCTCTCCCCAGCACCCCATCCTTCCTGGTGGTCCTTACCAGCGCCTCCACCCTGCAGGAACTTCAGCCCCACATAGCTGCAGACAGTCCAGGCCAGGGTGTGCCAGGGAGCTCCCTCCGTCAGCTCATTCACTAGGGAGAGGGTGACAAGGGTCAGGGCAGAGGGTCAGGGAGCATGTCCAGGTGCCGGAGGGGAACCAGACCCAGCACCCAGTGCTGGTCCCTGACCCCCTGGAACCTGCTCCTTGTAGGTCCCTGAAGCTTCCAGGGCACTTGTGATACCCCTCAGCACTTGGTGAGCTCACATGCTGAGCTCCAGATGCCTCACCAATGTTCTTGTAGTAGATGGGGACGAAGACGTTGATGGCCCGCTCCAGCCCCATGAGTGCCATGCAGAACAGCACCAGCCCCTGCAGCAGGTGGTTGTCCCTCGGCCACATGTATGGCACTAGCAGCTGCAGCTTCCTCCGGAAATCCTTCCAGGTGGAGGTGGTCCGGCCAGCACCAGGCAGGAGCAGCTGGGAGAGAGCAGAAGTGAGGGGACACTGCACAGCCACCCCAGCCCAGCTGACAATGGCCCCAGGGAACACCCTACCCAGAAAACCAGTCTCATCCTCCTAGGGTCCCCACTCCATTCTCCCAGCAGAACTACATCCTGTTGACAGCAGGCAGGGAGCTTGAGCAGGCCTAAACCTCACTCCTCCCTGGTCACCTGAAGATGTTGATCCCACATCACCTGAATTTCCTTTTTGTCCCTAGCTCCTCCCTGGCCATGTTTCCAAACTGCCATGGCACTGGGACTCACCTGGCTGTTCTCCACATCTCGCTCCTCCTCGTTAATCAGCAGCATGTAGGGCTTGCGAGGCAGCCCTGGGGCCTTCATGCCCAAGATGAAGAGCATGAATGTGCAGATGTAACGCAGCAACCAGAGGCTGAACTGCACCTGGACAGAAAAGAGGGGCGTCAGTGCCACAGCCCTTGGCACAGCCCAGCTGAGCGTGGGATGTGTATGAGCTGAGAGGTGAGGAGCAGGGTGAGGGACGGGGTGCAGTGCAACCAGGGGAGTGGTGCCTCACTCAGCTCAGTGGTACCCCCTGTCTGTGCACAGCACCTCATGCCGCACCCAGACCTCTTGTTTCTTCCCTGCTGTGTCTGCCCCTGTGCCCTCCAGCTCGGGGTGCCCCTGCCCTGGGGGAAGCAGGGCTGTGAGAGGCAGGCAGACACCCCCTGCCTCTGCACCTGGGGCTG
>VWZY01004813.1:44561-89762 GCA_013399075.1 Chloroceryle aenea | reverse complement strand
TCCGCACCAACTCTGTCTCCTCAGCAGCCTGGTGTGAGGAAAGAAAGGTGATCAAGTCTACATCCTCCCAGGGACACGCGCTGTGAATAACAGGGAGGACAACTTTCTACCTTCCATCTAAGGACAGGGAGAAGTTGTTTACTCAGTAGAGTCAGGCTATTACAGCTTCAAGAAATACCAAAGCTCTGCTTTAATGGGCATGGTCATGTGTTTGGATGTGTGTATATCTTATACACACCCTACCATGGGCATACACTATTATATATTTCTATAATATATAATATAGTATATACTAGACACGTGCACGCACGCGTGAGATACTCAAACATTTTAACTCCTCTTAATCAAAATGCTCTTCTCTGAAGGTCGGGTAACACTCACTACATTTTCTATATAGACAACTTTGTACATACGAGTCGTAAAGTGCGTTAGAAAGCGCGTAGAATTTTCTATGTAGAAAACTATATACATATAGCACACACATGTACTAAAACACTTGAAGTTAAGCCAAATTTCACCTTCGTCTTCACATCCCCAATACCTACAATACAAAACCAGAATTAAAAAAAAAAGAAGAAAAAAAAGGAAAATGAAAAAATACATAAAGAAACAAATAATAATTAAAAAAATATAGATATCCTAAAACCCAAGAGAGAGAAAAATGAACTGAGAAACAAAAGCAAACCCAAAAACAGTCAACAGAAGCCTGGCACATGTAGAAAACATCTCACTTAGTGAACACAAAGAGGGTCATGTCCGAACCTCCTTTTGTCTTAAAAACAAAACCAAACCAAACCCCTTTTGTTTATCTGTTTGTTAGCTCTTATTGTTTGAGAAAAGTCACAGTAGCACTCTCACCTTGAACCAGAGTTTGGAACTTTTTGTGTTTCTTTGTACAAAAGAAAAAACGGTTTAGGTTATGGAAAATAGTTGGGAAATTTGAGGTTGGAGAGAGGAGATAGAGAGAGAAACTGGAAGATTGCATAGTTGTGAACAGTGGCTTCTCATCAAGGTGAAAAAGTGCATCATCTGATAAAATAGCATTTGATTATTAGTTTTTGTTCGGTTCCATATGTGTTTGTTTGTTTTTCCTCAGTCAACTGTACATGTCACACATGAAAAGGTATATACAGCACACACACATGCTAACATTAAACGTCTGACATTGAAACAGCCATTCTTTAAAGGTTCCATCAGAGTTTTTTCCATGCAAATTTGTATTCTTTTTAAATACAGTTTTTGCTACATCCTAAAACCACAAACTTGTCTAAGCCCATCTCATGTAATTTTGATCATCAGCAACACAAAAAGGGGAAAAGCACCAGAATGGCTCGGTTTGATCACCAATCCTCTGCTTTGACTTCTTTCCTTTTTTTTTTTTTCAATTTTCTTTCCTTCATTCACTGCTGGTTGTTTGCTTTTTCTTTTTTTTTTTTTTTTTTTGGTTTAATTTTTGTTTTTGTCGTTGGCATTTGTTTGCTTTAATTTTCCAGAGATGGGAAAAAACAATTGACTTTATTTTTTTGTAAGCGTTCTTGAGGTAAGAGTTATGCTCAGCACCTGGGGCAGGCAACAAAGCTTTCAAAAGCATTTGAGCAATGAAGTGTGAGTCCAAACACTGTCACCAATGTCATAAACTAACAACAGAACAAAACAAAAATAAAATGGAGATGAATATTCCAGTGTTTCCATGCTCTTTAAACCTCCCACCCTATTGCCATCCCCCTTTCCTTTTCCCCAAAAAATCACAAACAGAATTAAAAGGAAATAAAAGTGACTTGGCACATTCCCTCTTGCACCAGCCAAATGAAAAAAAAAGACAGGTGTTGTGCATTAAAAAGGGTACTTCAAAAGCTTTTCATGCTTGCTGCTTGCCTCAAGTGCATTTTAATATACGTCTGATCATTTACATTTATATAGGAAAGTCATATTTGTTACACTTTATACAGGATCGCTTCATTTTTGTCCTTTTTTAACCTTTTCACTCTTTTTTTTTTGGATAAAGAGTTGGTTATAACAATCTACAGTAAGGCTGCACAGGAAGAATTCTGTGTATTTAATTTTTTTTCTCTAAGAACCAAAGTATATAAAATGAGGTTTGATTCTAGCACCTTTTACAGTATTATTGGTGTTGTTCCCTTTAGTAGAAAATACCTTCACTCAACATCTGTTCTATCCCTAGTTTCAGCAATACTTCAAAGGTAACGATAAGGTGACAATTGACCCAACTCAGCAGTCCCTTGACAAAAAAATTAAGTCCCTCCCCTGAAGTCAGGCAGAACTACTCGTGTGAGCAAAGCAAACCACCTTCGCCAGCTTCCCTCCTCCCCACCAGCGAGGGCTTGCTTGGAAACCGACCATCCAAAGAGGAAAAAAAAAATACACAGAGTTGCTGTCTCGCTGGGGAAGCTAGGATGGAGAAGCTGGCCAGTGGATGGTTTCGCTTGCCACCTGGCAGTTGCATCACCTTGCTGCAAAGAAAGGGCAAGAATGCTGCCATGTGATGCTACCCTGGGATGCAACCATGGGATGCAGCCCTGGGATGCAGCCCTGGGATGCTGCCCTGGGATGCTACCATGGGATGCAGCCATGGGATGCCACCCTGGGCTACTGCCCTGGGATGCTGCCCCACTGACCCCACCATCCCCCTTTCATAGCAAGGGGACACCTCCCCATAGCGTGACAGGAGGAAGGTGTTGCCTTGCAGAAGATGCTGGTGATGGGGAGAGCTATTGGGAGAAATCGCTGTGGTGCAAAACGGCAGCTTTCAAGGAGGCTGTTTCTGGGAGCAGGGAAGAGAAGGGCAGGAGGAGAGAAGGGAGCTGGGAAACAAACGCAGGGAAGAGAAGCTCCTTGCCAAGGCTGTGACGCTTTACAGGACGTTGAGCTGTTGGTTTCACTTGAGCAGTGTATAATCCTGCAGAGGAATGGTCCATTCCCCCTACAGCGGCATCAGAACCTCAATTATATATATTTAATTATAACTATAGCAATATATCTATCTATCTATATTTATATATGTATACATTAAAGTCTGTTACTGCACTGGCACCTAATACAGAGGAAAAGTACTGGCGTCGCTCTGATGCAAGTGGTTGCCTTGACTGAAGTCCTGTGAAGGGTAAGCACCACAAGAAAAGGCACCACGAGGCTTTGAGAATTGAAATGCTGCTGCCCTACCATCGCCGTCATCACTAAACATCAAGGGCTTTCTGGAGTTAATGAGGGCAGGTTGAGTCAGGATAAATTCTGACCTCCCTGACGGCAGAAAAAAGGAGTGGGGTTCATGCAGGGTGGCTGGTGCCTTGGTGAAATTGAGACCAGGATTTGATCTTTGAAGGGGCACGTTAATTTTGTGAGCTCTTATTTAGCACTTTGGGCAACTTCTTTTTTTTAACAGCCTTCCTAGTGACCAGATCTTGTCACGTTCAACATGCTTGCACTGGCGTAAGGGAAGTAGGGTTGGACTTTGAAGGCTCAAAGCATAATCTAACATAAACAGGGCACAGCCTCACGTGGACTGCCTCCTGTGATGTGCTGGATGCCTTCAGCTTCCACTGAAGCAGGAGAAGCTGAAGGCGCTCAGCGAGTCTGATCTCATCCTTCTGTGGAGCCCTGCCCTGAATATCTCAATCTGTCGCTCCCTGGGAGCCCAGAGAAGAAATTGTCCTGGACATAGACAACCATTTGATGGATTTACAGAATTCCCACCGGACTGAGACAGAGGTCAAAATCTGCACATCTGTTTTTCTGAGGTTTTAGCCTGCGCTTCTCATTCCCTCCTTGCTCCAAACCCACTAAATGTTTGGGTTGGCTGTTACTCTTATTTCTTTTGCTCATAAATTCACACTGAGGCATTCACACACATGCATAGCTTGCCCTCCAGGACATAAAAATTAGAGGAAGAGCTGGGGAATAGGATGGAGGACGCCCTCAGAGCTCTCCTGTGAAATGAGAAGTCTCTACAGACACCATCTATAGACAACGGGCTTCCCGTGCGGAAGGTAATTGCTTGGTGATCAAAAAAAGAAAGAGAAGAGACTCGCAGGCACTCTATGCCAAGTTAATAGCACCAGTTTTGCATCGTGTTGACACCTGTCAGCCCAGCCCATCTAAACCTTCCTACCTCTTCAGACAGCTGCTGACAAGCAGCCTGCCCCTGGTCTTGGCAGCGTTCCACCCAATCAAGGGCAACGCCACCGCGATGGGCAGAAATGCACTTGCTGGATGCAGAGGAGGGTCAGGTCTGCCCTTGGCCACTTCTCTTATCCAGCTGTGAGCAGGGAATGTTGGCAGTCCTTCTATCTCCCAAGCACCACGTGTGCAGCTTGCTGGCAGAAGCTAGAAATGGTGTTGAAACACCACTGTGGCTGAGGAAAAGAGTTGCCTGTGGCAGGACTTGAAGTAGTTTTCCTTGTTCATTTACTTTTGGGGATCTAACTTTGGTCCTACTCTCTCTATACCCCCAGAAAGGATGATGGAGGTGCAGAATTGACCTAGGAAGGAGCCAACATCTCCCAGTCAAACTGGCAGATCCTTGATCCTAACTTGAATGGTTGGGCATCTTCACGTGCAAGCCACGCTGAGTCAGAACAGCACTGGAAGGACAACTTCAGATGAATGACCTGGGTCCAGAATGGGCTGATTTCAGTTAATAAGGCAAGATTCAAGGCATGGGCATGACTGAGTTTCAAGCACAGTTAACAAAAAATGTTCTTTTTACTAGGAAAGCTTAGGCTGTTATTTTTGTCTGGCATGCCTGATGGAGAGGGCCTGGGGTGAGCAGACCCTTTCTTTGGAAGATTTCCAAGCAGACAGGATTTAGGGTGGGATAATAAGATACAGGGATGCCTGTGGCATAAGCCTTTGGGAATGCACCTGATAGCTCATGTGCTCTCTCCATCTCTGCTTTCTCTAACTCCATGACCTAACAGGACTGTGCTAAATCCCTGGCTTCTCAGTTGCATTCCCTGAACACTTTACAAAGGGAGAGTGGAGCAATGGGAGATGAAGGAAAGCACTCCCCAAAAGCACAGTGTGGCATCTGTGGGTTGTGACAGTCCTCCTCGAGAGCCCCAGTTTCTGCTTAGCCTGCCTCTGTCTCTGCTGGGCTGCACGGAGACGGGTGTTGTCCTGCTCTGCCCAACATCACCACAGCCCTGCAGCACTTTTGATCCTGAAAAACATCACCATCATTGCCTAAATAATCCTCACATCATCCTTGTGAGGTGGGCTCTACACCTTTCATTTTACAGGTGAGGAAACTGAGGCACAGAGCAGTTACATGACTTGCCCAAGGTCGCACAACCAACCACTGTCAAACTGAAGGCTATTCTGGGGCAGGTCCATGTCTCTTGTAAAGCACTTAGCACAAGAGGGTCCTAAGCCTGGCTGCAGTCCCAGTGTGCCTGCTGCAAGGCAAATGGACACTATTCAATAGGCAGAGCTTTTTATTGCATCACAAAAACATTAGAAGAAAGCAGGTGTCCTGGCACTATAGCTCCTTTTTGCCATTGTGTAGTGATTGGGGAATTTGATCTCCTTGAATAAGGTTTATCTGAGGAATCAAGTGCAAGAGTATTTTCCACATTTTGAATGTTAACAACGAGTCCCAGCAGTGATTAGTCAAATTTCAATGTTTATGAGGAAAGTGGCACTTCTGAAATACAAGTATTTAAATTGTGCTATTCTCTATGGCTGTGCCAATTTTCCAGTGCTATCAAAATTCACTAATCAAAAATGCTCCTAGGATGAAAGCTAATTTGAGAAGATACTGTGAACTTTCAGAATTCCTTTCAGTCAGAAGCTGCTCAAGAGCTTTGCAAGAAGCACGTAACTCATCTCTCTTCCCAGCACCTCCACAGGGTAGGCAAGGACCATGAAACACCCGGGGCAAGTACAGCAGGGCTGGAGGTGGGATTGCTGATACAAGTTGGCCCATTCCCATGTCACATGCCCTGGAGCACAGACCAGTGGTACTAGGGAACATATTACATCTGCCAGCAGAGACAACCCTAAAATCCCCTTGGCTTTCCCAGCCCACAGCAGAGATGGAGAGAGAACGTGCATCTTCAGGCACTGCCATTTTACCATCCATATACATCCAAAAATATACACCCCAAGGGGATGATATTTCCTTGCAATCAAAAAGTCATTCATAGCCTCCAAAATATATCATCTTTCTGTGAAAATCCTGATTTTAAGGGAACAGCTCCATGGTAGGACATGCTATGTCAGGTTCTCAAGCACATCACCCTAAGTCTGTGACAGGGGAACACATGGGAGACCCCACAAGGGCCTCACCTCTGCTATTACCTCTTACTGGTTTCCTACTGTGGGTATTTACTGTCTTTAGTGGGGTGCTCTGAACGTGGCCTGATGACATGAGTGGAAGTCACCGGGCCTAGATGTCCTTCCCTGAGAAACACTTGTGAAACTACTTCCCATTCCTCATTAGAACAAAAGGCTGGAATGGTACAAGAGTTTGCAGAGTGGAAACATTATCCAAAACCATTGTGTTTTCTTTTTTTTCTTTTTTCTTTTTTTTTTTTTCCTGATAGGAATGTATTTTCCACCAAAACCAAGTTTTAGATCCATTTTGGGATGGGTTACATTTTATAGCTAATAGCAAACTTTGATGTTCAACATCAAATCTCTTCCCTCTCACTCTCCCTCCATAAAGAAGATGAGGGCTGAGGGATTTGGCCACAATACCTCTTTAGACACTTCCTCAGAAAACAAGCTTTGCAGCTCTTCTCCAAATATCTGCAATTACACCCAATTTAAGGCTTGTTTAATTGCTTGAGTAGGAGTTCTATGGATAAGTGCCAACCAGTCCACCTCTCCTACTACTTATCTGTTGATTGATACCCAGGATTCAGTAATTGTTGCAAAAAAAACCCCAAACAACAACAGGGCAGGGGGGGAATGGTGTAAAACAGTAGGAATTTGAGGGGGTCAGCTCCAATTAGTGGATATTGGCTATTTTCTCTTGCAGTGTCAGCTCAGAGCAAGCCCAGCGAAGCCAAGTGGCTTCAACTCCTGGCTACTGAAATTTCCCCTGCACGTACCCGTTTGCCCTCAGAAACCCCAATGAAATCCTGAAGAGAACAGATTGCAGGTGTAATCATCTGGCATTTGTCCTGGATTTTTGCTGTTTGGGAAAGAACAGTTGCTTGCTTGCTTGCTTTTAAGGTGGAGGGATGGGGAGGGAAAGATGGGGGCGGCGCAGGTGGCGTTCAGCTGGGTCTGAGGGATGGAGGCTCTGGCATTGGCAGCCTCTTTTCTTGGTAAATACCACTAAAGAGGAAAATACGAGCTGCTTGTCCTTGTGACTGATGAACAGGAATGACATCTGGAGAGAAAACAATAATCATTCCCTTGGAGTGGCGTTTGAATGCTAAGGGCTTGAAATCAGATTTGGGAGAGTGTGTGTGTGTGTGGGGGGGGTTCAGTCCCTGCAAAGGAGGAGCCCAGTTTGCTGCAGTTGTGAACAGTCCTGTTCTCATTGCCATGGAGTTCCTGGTGGAAGGGCAAACCATCTCTTCATCTACTAAAGCCAAAGACTACAAAGTCAGGGGTATGCTACACTCAGGTGGCTCTGCTTGGAAAGAAACTCCTAATCTGGGGGGCTGATAAAAATCTACAAGCTCAACCAGGAATCCTGTTATCACAGGTTAAGAAAATAAAAACCAACAGGACCCAGTTTGGGGTCCCCTAGCACCAGTAGAAATTACTATTTTTTAGCACAGGAAGTATAAGGAGGCACCTGGACATCAATGGAGCTTTACTGATTTATACTGACACTGCATTTGGCCCTCATTTTTGGTCTGATTTTGGCTTCCAAATCTCTTAAGAAGCAGAAGATCAGTGGTACAGTATTTCCTCAGAAGGACCTTAATCTTCTGGTAGTCTTTTGTCCTAGTATTGACTTTAAAATAAAACCCATACAAGGAATATTTATTTCAACCCTGCTTGCAAATCCCAAATTGCTAGCACCTCACACCAGGAACTACCTTCCTCATCTCAAAAAAGCCCTTTGGAATTCACAATGTGTTCATATATATTAAAACATATATACTGTTGCAGTAACATGGCATGTATGCTTTTCTATATTTCCACACGACTGTGCATATAGACCCAGACATACATGTTGATTAGTCCCTTTAATCCTGAAAATTCATAGCCACCCACTTCTCATCCGGCTTAATATAGAGTAGGAGGAGTCCTCTCCCTCCTGCTTTCTTCACCTTTGCATTTATAGGAGCCACTGCTGCTGAAGTGGGTCAAAGCAAAACAACCAGGTGCAAGCACAGCCAGGTGTATTTACTGTTGAAGAGTATATTTTCAGGAAAGTTAAAGGGGATTTATTAATAAGGTGAACTTCTTGTCATTTTTTTTTTGTTTAAGAAAAAAATATCTATATAATGCCCTCAATACCTTATAGGCTATTTCCTATTTACTTCCATGAGATGGGCGACAACCAGCTTTGAAAGCAGTCTGCATTTACATCTTCATTTTTGCTCTACTAGAAACACATGAGACTTGAATTGCTTTCAAAACCACACTTGCCCTCTCTCACCCCTCTCAGTCCATCTTTGTTCAAGACACAGATGTGTGGTGCTTCTTAGGACAAAGAGGGAAAATCTGTATGTTGGCCAGCATTTGGTTGGGTTGAACAAAGCAGTTAGCATAGCACCGAAGGAGTTACATTGCTGTTGCTTGTTTTTTTTTCCCCAGATTCAAACTTTTTGGAACAGAAGCAGTAAAAAGAACCCAGAAGCACTGAGCTGAGTGCTCGAAACAGGGCAAATAAACAGCTGGGGAGAAAAAAAGGGGAAGGAGCAAACCCAAAGCCGATGCAGATGAGCAGTAGCCCATCTGCAAGAGGATGCCTTCAGAATTTGCTCTGCCCCAGTGGGAGGATATGCAGCTGCCTAGTTAGTCATGTGGAAGAGCCTGGCCCATGTCGCCAGAAGAGTTTGAACTACCTCCCCATGGTGGATAGAGAAAAGGGTCAGGGAAGGTACATGGCAAACCAAGACAGAGTGGGAGGAGAAGGGTTTCCTAGCTTCGTTCTTCCTTCATTCAAGGCAAGTCTTGGGCTAGAGAAGACAGTGCCTGAAACACCACCCGGTTATCTGTGGATAGCCAGCCAGATTTCACAGTCCTTACTCAGGAGAGAAAATTAGACCCAATGACAAAACCCAGGAGTTTTGCCTGAGTAAGGAGTGCATGAGTAGATGCTTTTCTAAAAGGGAGCAGGGCATCTGTTGTGTTTCCAAAAGAGACATTAGATAATGGTCAGGACACTGACAATAAAAACATTTGGCTTGAAAACACAAAAAAAAAGACAAAACCCAGGCTTTCCATCACATGTTTTTTTCCCTCTTCCTTTTTTCCTTTCCCTTATCTGACCAGTGGCAATGTCTGAAGCAATTAACTCGATCCCTTCCTTCGTTCTAAAGAATCTTATCCTGGGTTTCACCCGAGCGTCTTGGGGTTCAACCAGGGATGAATCCACCTCGCTGGCCACTTAATCAACAGTCAAAACTCCCGTGGACGGCAAGGGAAGTTTTGTCTGTGGGAAGATGGTGAAAGTAAGCCTGGTCTGGTTTCTCTGGATACGGCACAGATTTTTCTCCAGGAAACTGGGTACTTTGGGAAGAAGCATCGAGTCTAGCTCAGCCTTTCACAGCCCACCTTCGCCCTTTGCGTAAGGAAACAAAAGCAAGCCAAAAAAGCTACTGTACAACAAAGTAAACTGCAATTATTCTGCTGTCTCAGGCAGTCAAGAAGCTTAAAAGGCAAAAGACGAAATGAAAATAAATAAAAAAAGAAAAGAAAAAGGATTTTTCACGTGTTTATCAGTTGAGACTCTAGTTTTCCCATGCCTACCCGAGTCCTCAGCAAACAGTATACCAGCCTCCCAAATAATGTCCAGGCTATTCCAAAACAGCGTGAGCAAATTTTTCACTGTATTCAGCTGGAAGCTGATGACTGAAAGGTTAGTGCACATTAACTGTGGCTGACGAGAGCAACTTTTAAAGGAATTCAAGTATTCATCAGTAATCTGTTCGGTTCAGAAATAACTTTTGTCATCTTTAGTTTCAAGTTTCCAGAAACAGAAAGGAAAAGGGGAAAGGTCACCTGTTGTGTAAGAAAATAATATTGCAAACAGTGCTATTACATTTGACCAGGAAAAGCGAGGCTATTCAGTTGGCGCACAACATTTTTCTCCATTCCTTGCTTTTTGGGGGGGAGACAAGACTTAAGATTGCTTTCTCAACACATGCACACACCAGCAGCTTCTCCTTCTGCATGTTGTAAACCGACCCCTTTACCGCTCGTTCCCGATAACAGCACAAACCCAGCAAGACCGAAATTTGTACGGCGCGCTCCCAGCACCTCTCGCACGCATTTCCTTAAGCCTCACAACACCCCTGTGAGGTAGGTAAATATTATTATACCCATGTACAGATGGGTAAACTGTAGGCACAGAAAGGTTAAATCACTTGCCCAAGGTTACACAGCAACTTCGTGGCAGAGCTGGGCTCGAAACCCAGGAGTACTGTCACCCAGAGATCTGCAATGAGTTTGAGACCGTGGCCACTTTCTCTGCTCGCTAGAAAAGACCACCTGAGAACCACAGCGTTGCACAAATCTGATAACTCCACGCGTTACAAAGTGCCTGGTTTTCAAACAATTGCCTTGCTGCATGTGTCCCGAAGGCAGGGGTGGGGGGGAGTAAAGTTGATGCTTTCAAATCATTCTTGCAATGTTTTGGTCTGGTGTGGGTTTTATTTTGTTGTGGGTTTTGTTTTGCAGTGGTTTTTGTTTCGGGGATTTTTTTTTGGGGGGGGTTGTTTTGTTTTTTTTTTCTAGTTTTTAGTATACAACAGGAATTGATAATCCACATCATTTTATCCCAACATCACATTCCAATCGGGTTGTGTGTACATCTGAATATACATTAAGGTCCAGACGGTTCGTGCAGATTTATTTTAATTGCCACCAATTGCCTCCCTCCTCAACAGTGAAGAGCCAATGGAACATATGCAGCGATCTGTCATCTCATTTTCTCATTTTTCTCATTATCCGACTGTCTGAGCTTCAAGTAAGGAGCAAGGGTTGAACACAGGCAATATCTAGCACAGCAGGAAGGCTCCTACCACCTTTCTTCACATCACACCTCAACAGAAAAGAGTCACCGCACCGTTATTCCCAAGTTCAAACACAACAGAACAATGAAGCAATTCTGAACGTGCTCATGGAGAAATAAGTGGATTGCAACAACAATTCTCTAGCGGTACCCAAAGGTCTGGAAATGCATTCTGCACACAGTGAAAGGTTTGCCCACGTCTATTTGGGATAGCCTCCAATCTTCTCATTCAAACCAGGCTGAGATTCTCTGCACCAGAATACACCTGAGCTCCAAGAAAAAATAAAACCAGCAATCAGAACCCTGGGAAACGACCATCCCCAAAGCCCCAGGGCTTTAGACAACTGCCCAAAGAACAACATGCAAGCTTCAGCAAGCAAAGGGTACGCAACAGAGATCACATCATCCCTACCATCAAACATCAGCTCCCTCAGCTTCTATGGGGATTGGCATAGAGCTTATTTTGTTGTGGTTACTTCAGGTTTTGTTTTCTGGGATTTTTTTGTTTGGATGCTTTTTGTTTGCTTGGTTGGTTTTTTGGTTTTGTTGGGTTTTTTTCTGCATGACCACAATGGATCTGAACAGAATCCAGAGAAAAGCTAAGCCAGTAAAAGAAGAAAGTATCCTAGAAAAGCCTGTCTCCACAATTTTCCGCTGGCTCCGGCAGCTTCCAAATTGTCTCTTGCCCAAGCTGCCCAGCAAGCAGGCACTAAAAGGTTTTGCAAATGCACAGTAGTTAAGATTTCCTTTTCAAAGCACCTCTGAGCTTCACTGAAATCACGCAGACCACATTTTCTTCAGGAGGTTTAGCCATGCTGCAGGGCATGTGGGTGACAAGGCGTGCCATGCATTTCTGTGTGGGGACCAGGAGGAGGGATAAATTGTGAAGTGAATCTTGTGTGTGCAAAATTACATCTGGAGAGCAGGGGATGAGTGCTCTCTGAAAGTCAACAGCAATGCTCCCCTCGTGAGCAGCAGCGGTCAGGCTGTAGCGGCACACTGACTAAAGCTTGAAATTAAATGTTGTCCTGTTTCATCTAGTCAGCTTGAAATAAAAATACATGCAAATGACTACTGACTTTCGGCAGGTGCGGAGAAGGGCAGGATGAAGCAAGGAGCTCCGATCCAAACCACTGAAAATATCTCTATTTACACTTGAAATCAGTGGCTCGCTTGCATTTTCCACTGGTAATTAAGCAACGTTGGCTCCTCTTCTGCAGTTCAGGTTGGATGTGCTGCGGATGAAAAACGCCTCGTCTGGGTGGCAAAGCATGACAAGGGCATGGGCAGGGACCTTGTAATTCCATCGTTGATTTGGTCTGGCCTGAATCATTCCTGTCTCCAAATGAGCTGCCTACAGCTGTGTAATGCTATCACACTAAGCATGCCAGCCATCGGACGTGGATGGAGGGAGAGGTTGACATCAGCATGATAAAAGCTGTTTGCAAAACAACCTCAGCAAAAAGGGCAAAAGTGAACTGAAAAAAATGTCTGGTCCATTGAATCAGGCAGAAAGTAGAAGAATGCCAGATTGGAGCTGATGTACTTCAACAGTCCTGGTCCGTGGTGTGTTGTTACCTCTTTATTAGGAAATTAAGCACTGCCAGGATCCATTCTGGCCATGAAACCAACTGACAAGTGCTGGTCTCTTTCATCCACGCTACTAAACTCTTTCACTCCTGATACAGAGCAGCTGCATCCAAACTGCTGACTGGGGATGGTCTCTGGCCGGCGTCAATGCTTGTGCAAGATGTGCCCGAGCCCAAGGCTCACTGGAGCGGGTCAAAGCCATGCCAGGGGAGGTCTGAACAATAAAACACTGGGGATGGTGGAGCTCTTGTGCCACAGCTTTGCCCTGGCGTGGCAGAGTTCGCTGGTTTAGATGGTCCCAGGGAGAATCTAGAAGCACAATCATTATGGAGAAGTTGCCCACGGATCTTGTGATGTGAATAAAAATGGACTTAATCTTCTCCATGACTGTTTGAAAAAGCCTTCCTCTGGCAAGAAGGTGAGACATGTTATAGCCACCCTACCAGGGATAAGCTGAGGAGTTAAAAATCAAGTGTAAGCAAAGTAAGTCGCTGACCTTCCTGCAAAGAGCACACCAAAAATCAAAGGGACCCTGGAAAAAAACCAAAACACAACAAGGTGAGGACTCCAGAACAGGAGGTGAGGACTAGACTTTTAGCATTGAGATTAATACCAGTAAAAAGCTAGGGGTCATTCTGCACCCCATGCTTTTGGCTTGGCAAAAGGCGCTGTTTGGCAACAAGATCACAGCTAATCCCAAGAGGAAATGCTCACCACACCAAACTGTCCGCCGCGACTCGTCGGGTGTAGTGGCAGAGCACGTGATTTACATTAAGGCTGTAATGAAGTCCTTCAAAGAAACACAGCTCTTCAGGGTTGACACAAAATCTTTTGAGAAATCAAGATGCCAGGGGATATCATCCAAAGAGAGGACAAATAGCGGAGGCAGAAGGTTTATGCACCTAAGTGTAATAGAACAGTCCTAGCACCCAGTCCTAGCACCTGCCTTCATTGTTATCTGTACTATGAGCCACGAAGAAGGAGGACTTTGGAGCAGAGGTGTGTCAAGCCCTTAGTCAAGCTGGTTTGGTTGTGAGAAATTAGCACTGTATTGAGAGGTAAGGTCACTTCTAGAGTGTTTTGCCCCTCCGCTCCCATAACGGGATGGAGAGGACGGCTGTTGGTGTGGTGGTCTGGAGCAAAGGTCCTGTTCCTGAGGGAAGGCAGGCTGCAGATGCTCATGAGAGGCAACACTGAAGGGTCTCCTCCTCAGCTCCTGATGAGTGCCTCGGCTCGTTGACTCATTTCACCATCCTGGTGCTAAGTGGCAGGTTCTGGATGATCAGTGGGGTCAGGGAGTGGGATCTCATCTTCACACCAGACCTCGAGGTTGGCAAGTTCAGGGAAGGGGGCTTTCTTGTAGTGCTTTTGAAAATGAGGATGCTGTCTCCTGGAGGAAAGGTCCCTGCGGAACAGCAACAGTGGTTGTTGTCATCCATTCCTTTCTCATGCTTATGCCAATGAAATGCAAAGATGTAGAGGAAAGCTCTTCACGGAAGGACCAAGGAGAGTCTTTGCACAGGGCATGAGTCTTAGAGAACTGGATCAGAGTGCACCTACGCTAGTGCTAAAGGTAAGCCAAAAGAGGAGAAATGCAGCCTATTGCTGCAGGATGGGCACGTCTGTGTTTTTATGACCCAGTAGCTGGGGCCAGCAAGTTCACTTCACAAATTACCTCTTTTTATGGAGACTGATTAAGGAAGAAATGGGGTGAGATGTTAGGACACTCGAGAAAGGACCGCTTATGGGACACAGACAATGGAGAAGGGAAGTGAAAGTTCTCACCATATATGTGGACAATAAACAAGGGACTGGGAAATTAGACAGAGGACGACAAGACAAAACCCCTCCCTTTGGGTGAAAATGTGACCATCATATTGGTTGTAATCAGAGCCCAGAAACCTTTGCCTGAAATGGAGTTTGACTGGGAATTACAGTACCAGTGACAATTTGGCTTCTTATCAACTTTGCCATGTGTCTATAGTTTGGCGTGAGTGAGTCCTGCCCCCTGACAAGGGACGGACACCAGTTAAAAGTTTTCTTTACAAAACAAAGTGAAACAACTGAAGAAACCCCAATGTTTTCTCAGAACACTGCAAAGGATCACTGATTGAAAAAAATGTTTCTCTTCAGGTATATTCAGGCGAAGAAAGCATTCAGCTTCTTTAAACTGTTATATAAAATTGGTACTAGTTAGTTTAAATATTATAATTAAAAAAAAATAATCATCAAATTAAAACCAAAAAATCATAATTAAAAAATATCCCCCCCCATGCTGATCTTCTCTTCAGAATAGATCAGCATGGGAGTTTTGCACCCTAGACAGTTACAGTATTTCTGGAATAAAAAATTGCAATTACACACAGAAAATACTACAGCATTCACTTAAAAATAGGTCATTTTGTTGACGTTGCTTTTTCCCCTCCCAAGTAGAGGGACGGTGGGATTGAAAAGATGCCCTGAACCAGGAATATTCCATTAAAGGAGCAATACTCTGGATACTGGGGAAGAGGGTGTCGGATAGACGCAAACCTGTGATTGAACTCAAAACAAGAGATTCCAGCACAGAAACAGAATTCGAGAGATGTGAATGTTCAGCCATCGAGCGGGTTATGTCTGGAAATGTCAAGACAACCACACGACCCTCGGCAGGTGACCGTCTGGGCTTTGCCATCATCGGAGGTGGCAGTGTCTCCTTGAGGTGAGAAGGCTAAAGCTAAACCACGACGCTTTTGCTACACTCTTGGATTTCCTCTGGTGGTGTTTCTCGCCATGTACTTACAGGAGAGGGTGACACGAGACAGTTTGTTTTTATCAGCAGTTCCCCACATGTACCGAGTCGAAGAATTCTCAGCTAAATCACAACAACAACATCAACGAAAATACAAAGCACCAAATCATCTCGAGACGTGAGTCAGTTTTACAGGTTATTACCGTTTGAAGAAGTTTGTTGGTTGTTTTGTTGTTGTTTGTTTGTTTGTTTGTTTTAATCCCGATTTTCATGTTTTGTTTTCCTTCAAAACAAAACAGAACAAAACAAAAAATCAAAACCCCAAAACCCCAAGATGGAACGAAGGATGCTTTACAATCACTTTAAGGCTCGCACTGAATGAGACATGACAGGTCTTGCATGAGATTACAAATAATACATGTATGCCTTTCACAGCCTTAAAATGATACAGTAGGTCAAATTCTTTTGCCAGTCACTGATCAAGTATTGTGCCTTTAAATTGACTCGCTTTTTGCTACTATGCTGAGTTTTATTATTACTGAAATAGTTCTTAGCTATGTGGAAATGTACTTTACTTTTTGGTCTAGAATTTCAGCGTTTGCAGAATTCTGATTTTCCAGAAATTCAAGGTGGCAGGCCTCATTCTGGGCTCGGATGGGACTGATTTGCTCCACCGGAGACAGTGGGCAGCTTTAGCCTGTGCCATTGTTGGAAACAAGGTCACATTTACTGCGTCACCATCCGAAATCCGGTGCGAACCGAGCGCTACGCACGGCCCGTTGACACGGGGCGGGGAAAGGGTCACGTGGGGGGACAGCGTTTGTAACACAGCTCGGTCAAGGCTCCTGGGCTTGGCCAAGTGGTGCTATCAATGCGGTGCCAAATTGAGTTACAGAGCTGATATTTTGTCTTTTGAGCTGTTGGAAAAATCAAACTCCATTGGGGGGGGGCTTGGCTTTGCTTTCTTTTAGATATTTGGGTTTCTTTTCTGCTAAATCCAATAGGAGTGACAAGATTATTTGTTTGTTGTTTTGTTTGTCTTTTTTTTTCATACACTTCTCTCTTTTTGTTGTTGTTGTTGATTTATTTCTTTTCTCTTTTTTTCTTTTTTCTTTTTTTTTAATTTTAAGGTTTATATTTCAGTTGGTTATTTGTTGTTTGTTTTTTTTTTTCCTGGCATATAATCGTCAAAGACTTTTGCATGAGAAAGGTGACAGTACTTAATGAAACTCAGCACCTAAGGGCATAAGGCAGTTGTAGGTTTGTTAGTTTGTTTTTTTTTTTTGTTTTTCAATCAGCACCAATCCCATAAATAATGTTCTACACTTGGTGTACGGTATAAAACTGATGTGGAGATGCCTCCTTCTCCACCTGTGAATCCTAGGTGTGGAAGTTGAAATACTGTTTCTTGTGTGTAAAAAACAAAAGAAAAGTTTTTCTTTTTGTTTTTACTTACAAAACATAGAGAATATCTTTTTTTTTTTCTTTTTTTTATACATACAGCAACCAGAAAGAAAGCTTATCTGAAGGTTTGTGTTTGTTTCATGATCTGTGTTTACCGTAAACAAAAATAAGGTCCCCTCTTTTACTTCTGCTTTAAGGAGCTTTAAAGTGAAGATTCATATTGTAGCAACTCATATAAGAGAGGTCCATCTCTATACCTAATACCTACAGCTGTGGGGGTGACATATTGGAGGATGTTGATAGTTCTTCTTAACCTCCTGTCTACAAAATGAGCATCCCAGGCAGGATATCTTTTTCTTGGGATGTCAATCTTAATGAGAGGCCCCTCGGGGGGGTAGGGTCGCCCAGATGGAGTAGATGGTACCATTGCTCTCACCTGGAAAACGGGCAAGCAAGTGTCAGCTGTGAGTTCCTCCTGTTGCTCCGTGACCGCTCTGGTGGGCGTAGCCTGGGCCCCCCGGTACCCAGGGGTTTGGGGTGCCATGGGCTCAACATCGGGGGGCAAAGGAATGCCCCAGAGCAGCTCGGCGCAACAGGAGCTGGCAAAGATCTTAGCTCTTGGCCCCATGGGATGCAGCACACCATAATATAACAGCATCAAAGCTATCCCAGCAGCAAAGCTAAGAAAGACACAACACAGTGCTGGCACGGCATATGAGTCAGTAGTGTCAGGATCTCTGTAAAAATACCACAGGAGCGTCAAGGCAGCGTTCTCCGTCAGGACTACCGTGTAATACGCAAACATTCGGTATCGAGTCCGCCCTTCCTTGACATTAAACCAGCAGAAAATGTACACAATCCCTACCACCATGTTGAAGAGGATCTCCTCCCACTTAGACATGCAGAAATCTGTCCCACCATGGATGATCCAGAAAGCCATGGCACACCAATGGACCACTACAAAGATCCCAAAGTAGAGCTGGAAGATGGAAGCAAAGAGAGCAAAAGAAATAACTCGGGATGAGATGGTGAAGAGGCGCCAGAAGAGATGGATGAGGGCCCCTCTGTAGCTCATACTCTTCTTGTCGTCCCTAGAGTCCCGAAGAAGCTTGTGATAGGAGGCTAGCACCCAAGCCAGGGACATCAGGGAGGCCACAGAGGACACACCTGCCGGAAGACACACAGATCCACTGAGTTAGACAGGAGGTTTGGTTGAAAACATCATCTGCTCACTACATTATTGCATCTGGGGCAGGCTCAGTAGCCCAGAGGTTCAAATCACGTCAGGTTGTCCTTAGGGTCTGGAGGAGAGAAATACAGAGATATCAGTGGGGGAATTGGAAGCGACGCCGTATTCAGGAGCTCTCTGACACAGCCCCTTACGCTTATCTTCGTGAGCCACTGGCTCTGCCACCCCACTCCACCCCAGCTCTTCTCTTCTTGCAAGGAACAGCCTCTGTCCTCATCCTGGTTAGAGCCACATTTGAGGATTTGAAAGCCAGAGCCCATCTAAACGCTGCAGCACAAGCAGGAAGGTTACTTTCTGTAGAAAGGGGTCTGTCTTGGAGGGCAGCCTCACAAGAGCAGGACATCCAAATTCCTTGTAACTGCATGGAACTTTTTTTCTTCTAAAACTCTTTCAGACAAGCAACATTCACACTGACTTGTCCTTGATTCTGCCTTAGTCAAGAGTCCCTGTTGTCATTTGCCTTTGGGGAAAACAGGCAGTTGGTCAGGTTTCTTGTCACCTTGTGTCCCATGCAGATGAGTATGGAAATAGAGGGAACATCAGGAATCATCAATACCCTCCAAATGGTCCCAAACCAAAGAACTGGATCCCTCCAGCAACACCCCTGCTCTGCTACCAGGATGCATTGAAGACCTATACTGGAGGTAGCCTTGTCCCTTGGATGCACTACAGATCCAAGTCACAGTTGTCTCCAGCCCTGTCTCATTCTGCTCCTAGTGGGACCCCCTGAAGAGAACTGGTCCATCCCCTTGCCTTGTCTGGGACCACTGAGGGTCTCACTACCAGCATGCATACCAACACTTAAACAATTTTCTCCAAAGGTTAAAAGAGTGCCCCATCACACTTCATGAGCTTTTAAAAATCTCATACCATTCACTATTGCAAAGGGTGAATTGAACCACTCCTTGAGCAAATTGACTTCTGGGAAAAGAAAAGGCCACTGCCATCTTATTTCTTTGCTGCTCACTGGACAACCCTTCTACAGGTAAGGGAACAGATGATGGACTAAGATGCAGGTTTGGGAAGCTCAATAATTTGGTAGCTATAGTTTGGTTTGGTATTGGCCAAATCAATGGTCTGGGAACATCACCTGTAAAGTCTGAAGGAAAAATGCTAATGGTTTCATTTGAAAGAAACAGCAACAAAAACCCCCTCCAGCTCTGATGTGTAACACACTGGAAGACAAGTCCAGCTCTTTTTCTTCTCTTTTTTTGCTTTTGCCACTTTAAGAAAACTCAAGGAGCAGTTTGGCTGCAGCTGCTCAGGGTTAAAAACCTTAAATTTCCTCTTCTCCTTTTTACTCTCTTTTCCCTCTGCCTACAAGAACCTGGATCCCATGGGGATGGAAAGAAGATCCACTGGCTCTTCAGACATCACTCTAGAGACTAAATCTTCTTTTTAAGATACCCCCTCCACAGCGTGGTGGGGTTAGATTTCCCTCCCTTCCAGCCTAGATATGTCTGGAGGAGAGGTGGTGGAGAAGGCAGCCAGGAAGGATGGCAGACCTCCATCTCTGAATAACAGAAACATAGAAGGGACCACAAGGATCATCTGGTCCAACCTGTCTTGGCAAAAGCATGGAAAATGCTGCCCCTCACTGAAATACTCCCAGCCTGCAGGTCCACCAAAACTACACCTTGCCATCAGCTCTCAGGTCTCTCTCTGAAGACCCCTGAACTCCTCTGGGCTCACACGTGTGTTAGCATTTCAGACTGAATTTGTTAGAAAATCATCAAACCAGAGACCAGTAAGATCAGTGGCTTTATCAAAGAGGGAAGCTTTAGGAACCACCCTTAAGAAACCCACAACTTTCCACAAGTTCTAAGTCCTCAATAAGAAACACTTGCATATAAGCCTTGGGGACTCTAAGGGATGGAAACTTCTCTAAGTGAATCACCTCAGCTCCATTTGGATTTATTTCTAACTGACCAGATGTGTTCCACTTTTGGTAGACATCAATAACAGTCTGGGCAGGCTGAGCAATGCCACACAACTCTTAGGGTAAGCGATGCTATGTGGGTCAGTACTGGTTGTTGCAGTATCTTTTTAGCTGCTTGGTTTAAAAACTTTCTACAATCAACAGAAAACAAAACAAAACACAAACAAACGAATGAAAATAAACAAAGCAAACAAACAAACAAAAAACCAACTAAAACCACGCAAACAAAACAGCAACAACAAGAAAAAAAGTAAAAAAAACCAAACAAAAGTCACATATTGTCTTATTTTAGTGCTGTTATACCAGCAACTCACACGGTGCTAGAGGTACCTGTATCCTGAAACTCAAGCAGTGCCAACCCACAAGAGCCAAATGTGTCACACTGGCTTCAAAATGTTTCTGTTGGGTTCATTTATTCCAGAACAGGGGGAGGAATAAAACACCCCAGAAACAAAACCCTGGGATGCAGATAAAGGCTTTTCCCCCTGTAATGTTTTCAGCACAGCAACCTACACTAATCACAGCCCTTGCTGTAAATTGCACAGGGCTGGCTGAGGGGACGGGTGTTGAGTCACTCACACTGCATAGTCAGATAGTCATCTGAACATCTCCTGGAGTCAACAGAAAGAGAGGCAGACACCCCCAGAAAGTGATTCACCCTGTCCTAAGATCCATGTGTGGGACAGAGAGGGGTTGACTCACACTGCCATCGTGTCTGACTCCATCCCTTGTCAGGGGAGCATGAACACCAGCAGTCAGGTGGGATGAGTCCTACCCTTACAAAACAGTTTGATGGCTCCTCGCATGCACTAAGATCTGAGGAGGGCAGTGAAGTATCTCCAGACATTTTAAGGTATTCCTGACTTTGTTCAGAGATTCGTGTGGCAAATGCAGATTTTGGCATCCTAGTGATGAGCGGGATCTGGGTGTCAGGGGGTGAGATCAGTAGGTGGGCATCAACAGGAACCATGGAGTGATATAAAGACTTCTCCAGTACTACTTCTACTGTTGCCACAGAAGTTATTCCCTGTCTCTTTCATATGGACTTCCATGACAAAGCATACCTTGGCTTTTGTCATCTTCCCCATGAGTTTCTCATTCCCATCCTCTGCTGGTACGTCCAACCTGTGACATCTTCATACAAAGTACAGCTCTCACAGGCTGGGATAAACTGTTTCTTTCTTTCCCTCTTCTCCAGGCCTTATCTCTAAGCAGCTAGAGACATCTCTCCAATTATAACTAGAACAAAAAGTCCTGGTAATGGATCACATGGGAAGTATTTCTTTATTTTGATTTTGACTTTTGCACATGGTGACTGACGCACCTTCATCTATCGTGAGTAGGTTTCAACTCCCTTCCAAGGTTTGTTTATCAAAGGGTTGGGCTTGGTTTAAAACTGAAGGCACTTCAAAAAACCCACTCCCACTCCTCCCACTGTGTGTTTAGTCTTGGGACTGAAAAATACCCACCAAGCACTGCCACATCTCTGTGGGCATTCTCAAGTCAGAAGGACATCAGCTACCATGGGGTTGGAAATCCTGTGGCTGCACTTGTGGGATCTACACCCCACTTGCCCATTCCAAGTCAGACTGGTTGTTGCAGGTAGACTAGGTTTATCTTCAAATTCTCTGCAGCAGGGTGTACAACAGCCCTTAAACTCCTCCTGTCACCTGCTAGGAAGCAATGAGTGACTCACAGGCCATAGTCAGCACCACTGAGAAGTCAAGCCCATGTGCCATGAATGACACATCAGAAGAATTAGTCCCCCCAGACCCTTTTAGTGATGTGCCCTGAACTCCTTATGGTGAGACATCTCCTAACCATCATTCAGAAAGGTGAGGTAGGTCTCTATCATGTCTCTGCCTCACAGATTTGAAGGATTTACCCAAAGTTTCATACAAAATCTATTGTAAAGCAGGGAATAAATCTCCTCCACATCACAGTGCACCTTGCCAAGGCATCTGAGACGGGATTCGTCTCCTTCTGTAGAGTCTCACCACGTGTAAGTGATGTCTCTTACTTTACTCAACAGAGAATGAAGGCTTGGTTCAGCCATCACAGACAGGAGCCCAGCAACATTTGAGATGCTCTAGGGTATGCCAGGTGGAGCTGGCAGATGTGACAAACTTGCATACAGAAGACAAGAACATTTTTGAGCTGGGAGCTGGAGTGAGGCATGGCACTCTCTGGGCAAAGGCCAAACAAATTGTTTCCTTGGTCATTACAGCCAGTGGAGCTAGAACTGTACAGAGGTGGTTGTTTAGACCCAGTGTCTGTATTGCCTACACCTCCTTTGAACACAAGGGGAGCCTGGACACCCCCATGACTTGGGAGACACCTCCATTGGAGACACCTTTGTTTCAGTGTCTGAATCTGGAGCTGAACTCACCCATCATCTTGAACTGCCTTGATGCTGACTTCTTGCCTTAGCATTTCTGCCTTTCTCAGGGGGAGCTAATGAACTGTCCTGGGTGGTAAACACTCCTGCCATGGAGACCAAGCAGCAGGAAATGGTGAAGAGAAAGGAGAAAGCAGTGGGAAATGAAAGGCTAAGCTCTCCGAGAAGAGTGCTGGACCAAGGAGTAGAATTTCTCTGAAGGGGAAACAAGAGCCATTGCTTGGGGTCACAAAACCATGAGTGGACTAGAGTATGATGCAGGTAGTGAGCTGGTACCAGAGGAGAGAAGCATGAACCACTCTGAGTTCCAGAGACCTGGGGAAGCTTCCAGGGGCAGGGTGAATTTCAATCTGCTTTGGTTTTCCTCCTCTAGTTCCTACTGATGACCTCAGAAATGTAGCGAGGGTCTTTGAATAATCCACATCCAGAAGAAAGACTCAAAGCTATGACTCCCCTTAAATCCCCACTGCTGTTTTTAAAGCCCATACATGTGCAGGAGTAAGAGCAGCTCACAGAAAGCCATCCCATGGCCTGTGCATGCTATGCAATTACAGATGGGTTTACAACTAGACTAATAAAAGCTGTAGGCAAATCTCTCACACACACAAAAAGGATGTTTCAAATGAACAATATATCCATTTGTTTTCCTTGCTGTCAGTGTTGTTCGCTGAGGAGAGAGGTTTTTCACGAGGGGTATGTACAATTTCCATCACGAATCCAGCTGCAGGTTACTGGATGTTAGGAATTTGAATGCACTGACTGTAGCGTATTCCCTAAGGATTTACTGTGGTGCCTGTCCCTTTAAAGCTGAAAACGATGTCTAAATGGTGCTCTATTTCTATTTTTTTTTTAATTTTATTTTCTGACATCAATTCTCCTGAAGACTCTACCAAAACAAAACTGGAAGATACCACCATTTCTCCTGGGTGAGCTGGACAGCAAATATCCCACGGGACGCAACACCTTCCATCACCCCCAGCGCTTGCTTCACGCCAAGCACCACAGCTCAGTTCCTCCCTGTTACTCTCTGGCTCCTCAGGCCTTGGTGCTGTGAACCCTGTTATCATGGTTTCCCCTTTGGGTGGCATGTTCCTCCCTGCAGAGCAGTGTGACTCGAGGAACAGCTTTCATTGTCAATGCACACGGAGAGAAAAATGCGTTCGTACACAAAAGAGCTCGAGCCAGATGCTGCTTCTGCAGTAATGGTGCCTGAAAGTTGCTCCCCCTTCCTTTTTAATCTGGTTCTGTTTATTTGCACTGTGGGTCAGAATCAGACCCCAGGTCTGATTTCAGTTGCTTCTGCTGGAGTTTGATGCTTGGTTTTCCTTTTTTTCTTTCCTTTCAGAGGTGGGAATGACTTTTGTCTTCTTTCCTTCATTATGCCTCTTTGTTTTTCACTTTGAACATGGAAAAATAGGAGTCATTACCAGTATGTAAAGAATAAAAGGTTGCATAGGCCATTTGGCCATTTAGTTTCCTCACAGGATTTCAGGATACTTCCTTATCCAGTTTATCCCATGTGCCACCAGTCCATTAGGGCAGATAAACACTGTTCCACCTGTGGTGAGCATCACTCATAAGTGTGACCCAGGAATGGCCTCCTCACATCCAGGTGACACCTCTGGACTCCACTGAGAGCTTGAATGAGCAGGTTTGACAAACCATAGCCTGATACTGGGAAGAGATGTTACCCAGTGTCCTGCCCTTTGCTCTTTCCTCATGAAGAATGTTTTGGTTTTTCTGGGCAAGGGGGGGAGTTTCAACTCCTGAGCATCTGCTCCCTTGCTAGAGAGCTCTTCTGAGTCCTTCCTCCAAGGAGCACACACAGCTCCATTCTCCCCAGGACCTGACTCCCACAGGACACAGACTCACCAGTCCATAAGAAGTAGAAAACTGCTGGTGACTGTTTGGGAAAGGCAGGAAGCAGAGATAAGCAACTCAATTCAGAGACCAATCTCTAAGTAGATCTGCACAAGAACAGGGTTTTCTACCACTGAATTGCTCTGAAACTTCCTGACACGAGGCTTGCTTTGAGTTTCTACAGTGGACATGTCCAAGCTAGCACAAGGAAGGCTCTTCACCATTAGACCAGAGGAACATTCACATTCCCAAACCTTTTACTATGAGATTGTGAAAGTCCATAGCAAGGCAACATCAGAAGAGCTTGCTTATATGGAATGTGAATGCTTCCTAAAGCTTTCCTTTCTCCTCAGTTAAGATGTCCTCACTGACCCTAGAAACGTTGGATCTCTTTTTAGTTCCCCTCCAGCCCTCACCTCAGCACAGCCATAGGTTCACTACAGATTGTGTTTCATAAAGGGCTTGCTCTTCTCCCCTTTCATTCTGCTGCCATCCAGTTCTCCCAAATGCCCCCTTTTCTCTGCTGCTAGAAGAGGTGACCGGCCACATTCGTCTGATCTGTGCTCTCATTATCTCAGCAGCTTCTGTCACGTCTCCTCCTATTCATATCTTCTGTGAACTCAGGAGCTGCCAAACTGGCTCAGGCCCTGGGGGTGTCCAGTCTTGTATCTTCTCCTGGGTGCAAGCCAGTGACTGATCCTTCTGCAGGAGGCAGAAGCACCCTAGGCCAAGCAGAAAGGGGATAATCTGCACTCTGCTTTGGGTTGTCCTTGAATGCCCTCAGTGAAGTGTCAAATCTCCTTTTGAAAATGTTGGCTATCACCCACCACATAAAGGTTGGTAAAGCTCCCCCGCTTCTTTAAAGTGCTCTTAATGAAGATCTGCCTTGCATCGTGTGCCCCAGTGTTTACCCCACCCAAGGAGACCTGTCTGAGACATGGGATGAACTGTTCTCCCGGAAATGCCTCTCTGCCTCTCCACTGACTCTGCCTGGAGTGTGGATGATCAAACTGGAAGGACCAAACAAGGAGAAGTGGGCAAGATGAAAAGTACCCTAGGAAGAAGTGATCTGGCATCCACCAGATCCCCACAAGAGCTCTCAAAGGAGAGCCCTAAGTTCCAGCAAGATGAGGAGAGAGGAAAGGAAGGCTGGGGAAACCTGTTCCTGGCTCCAAGATGAGCAGAATAACCAGCCTTGGCTGCTTCAGATCAGAAGCTGACAGACCCAACATAATGTGGGCAGATTCAAGTGACACAACACAACGACTTCATGCCACTGAAGGCCAAGCAGGCAAAACAAACCCACAACATCTTCCTGATGAGAGAAGGGTGCCATGATCAGGTAGAGGACACATTCAAGTTGCATTTACCTGAACAGCCAGGCAGATCTGTCACCATCCTCAAGAAAATGGTAGAAGAAAGAAAAGATACCCCCTGATACATCAGTGGGAGGAAGGCTGATCTCAACTGTCACGTACACACACAGTCCTCACAGGCAGGTAGTCCACTACTTGTTTTCAATAGTAGCCTTGCCCCTTTCCTAGGATGCTGACTGCAGGTAACTTGGTTTTTACCTACTTATGTAGGCAAAAAAGCTGCTGACATCCACTCCACAGCTGAAAAATCTCTGGCAGCACTTAGCTGAAGCTGAAAGCTCAGTCCTCACGTATGTACAAATCTTCAAACCAGCCTCTCCTCACCTAGCTAACTGGGATCTTTGGTCTTGTAGAGTGGCTTGTCACCACATAATGGCTCATAAAAAAAACATCAGAGAGGAGAAGGGCACATGGGAACCCTGGCCTTGAGAGAACCTGGGTCACTGTGGTGACATTTAACTAGTTTGTTGACCTTGAGCCCAGCTGGCAGAGTCTGCCATGTCCATATGATTAAAATCCCTCAGAATCCAAAACAGAGCAGCTGTATCCTGGTTGCCTTTTGGGAATGGTCCCTTGCCTATGTGAACTCATCTTCCCATGCCTGGGAAAGCTCTGGGAAAGGGCTAACTGGCCAAAACTGCACCAGGGCCCATGTTAACAGAATCACTTCAGTGCCAGCACTTGTGCTCCAGCACTGTTTGCATTACAGCTGTAGACATTATCTATGCAGAATCCTCTGCCTGTGACAGACGTGGTCATAAAATCCTCTTCATTACCTCAAAAATACTGTGCAAGACCTATGGTTAGGTCCTGGAGATGGAACCCCTCATCTTTTCCAGGATGGGATTTTTGGCAGAGTAGATTAACCCAGGTGGCTGCTGGGTCCAGACAGCTCTGAGGAGCCCAGGCATGGCAGCTAGAGCTTAGGTAAAGTGTCATAAAGACATTTATGACAAAGCAACAAGAGAAAAAAACCCAAACCACCCAAATATGCGACTACTTTAACTGGGAAAAATATGGTGGCAAAACCCAAGAGGAGTTGCTCTTGGAGGAAAAATCTTATCACACAACAGCTGGTTCTTTGTGAAGGACACTTGAGACACAAATTTTAGCAGTCAATTCCTTGAGTATGTTGAATGTCTCCACAGACTCCAGCAGAGTCACACCTGGTTTACACTCTGCAAAGATCAGAATGAGCCTCCTAGACCGAGATTTTTCAGGTCTAATGATATTTGAACTCTACCACGAGGAACCTTTAGAAGAGAAACTCATCTTACGATACTACCAGAATGCACTGAAATGGGGAGAAAAACCCTTTGCTAAGGAAAACAACTCATGGCTTGGTTTAAAATATTCTCTCTCCCCATCCATTTTTACGTTCTTTATAGGGGTAGCTGGCACAAAACAACACGACTCTTACCAGAAATGCACACAATATACTTGCATTTGAACACCATACGTTTGATTTTTGATACAGCATCTTTATCCTGGCATTCTTTTTGTATTTAGATGAGAACTGCAGCCCTCGAGAAGAATTGAAATCTGCCTAGCACAAGCTGAATGGGTGTTGCAATCTTACAGGCAGGGCTAAAATACTCAAGGAGGGGAGCACAGCAGTACTGGTCAGGAACACCCTGCTGTCCAATTCTGGAAGTATCCATCAGAAGTCCTTTTCCCTAGCACTGGTCTGGGGCAACTTTGGATCGTGGGGACTCTGTGCCTACAGATCCATAACTGAGAAAAGCTTAATTCTGTTGACTGTTACATCCATGTCATTGTGCTGTCTCAGCATCCAAACCAGGGTGGCCCAATCCAAATCCAAATTTGCCAAGCATTGTGGTGATAATGGAACCACGTGGATGACCTGGATCTGGTGGCTGTGCTCGTGTTCTGATGTGTTTCAGTTTATTAGCACAGATGAAACCCGACAGACTTGTCACCAGACTGAGAAAGCAAAATCTTCTTGAGAGGGCTTAGTGAAGGAAATTCCTCCTATAAATGCAGACCCCATGTCCAGTTCCTTGGAGAAGAGGCAATGTTTCAAACAGTTGGTGACAGTACCAAACATGGAGCCTGCACCACCTCTGGTTAATGGTTTGGCCTGGACACAGAAAGTTTGCAGGCCATTAGAGAAATAACTTCATTCCAGTTCTGGAATTGCTTTGGACCTGATGGGGAAGAGGAAGGAAACCCAACTTGGTTCACGCTCACTGGCCAAGGTAAGAGGTCTTCATTCGGTGTGTTTAGAGGAGATGTGTCAGCAGCACGCCCTTTGCTAACCTTACTGGTTGGAAAACTTTGTTGTTGGGTAGGGGGCCATTGCTGGAATTGTCTCAGCATAATTGCAGGTGAGGGCCCTGGTTTCCTGAAAAGCAGGAGCATCTCAGTGCTTCTGGAAGCTACACAAGGCTGGCATCGTTCGAGTGAGTCTGGCAGAGCATTTCTGTGAGGGGGAGTGACAAAGTGACAAAAACGGATGTGGTGCAGCTGGTGCTGTCTCGCAGGGGGGTAGCTGAAGGCACCAGGGACACTGATTTCCAAGGATAAAAGCAGGAACCCATTTCTTCCTCTGCTTCCCATGCTTTGTGCCCTCTGCAAAGACCTAAGTGATGTGTAGCAGGCCAGAACTCGATGACGTGCCAGCATCCTCCGGTTAAGTCATGCTCAGGTTGGCTTGTCTCTCCTGGGTCTTTTTGCCTTCTCAGAAGTTCACATGTACAAGATGGTGTTGAGATTGCCTCTTCACCAACAAATTAATGGACATCACCTTCCCCAAAGATAGGCTGAGATCAAACCACGTATCCATTCCCCTGCAAACGTCCGTTTGCACCTCAGGGTGTATCAGATATGGGCTCCTGTGATAGGGAAATGGTTGTGCCTGGTGGACATCCCCCATCAGTGACAGGAAAATGAGAACGTACTGAGGACACTGAGAGCATGAGGTTGGTCAAATGCCACTTAGGACAAAAGTCATTTCAGGAGATTTCTACTGACTCGGGAAATCTGCTGCACTCCCAGACTCATCCCAAGCTACTTGTATAAAACAACTGATAGTTTCTGAAACAAAAACGGTCTCTCCTTCAGCAGTTTTGAGCCAGCTGCATCAACCTGAACTGCTCCATCTACATTAGGGGTAGAAGCACAGAGAAGTCCCCACCCATCACCCACCTGGCATCTTCCCCATTCTTTTTGGCACATCTCAATGTCTGTGTGCTCTCTGTCTATCCAGAGTTAATATGCTCTCCTAGATGCCTGATGTGAACCCCAGAGCTGCACGCTAGAGGAACCTGAGGATGAAAATAGTTGGATTTGCATGCATTTTACTAGTCAATGGCACAGCAGTGTGCAGCCACCTCTTCCTATCCTTTAATCATGTCACCAAGAAAGTCTGCAGCATAAAATTACCTCAAACGTCCTTAATTTCCTGTCTGGAATCTGCTGGAAAATTCTTTTTCTCTGTGCCTCAGTTTCCCAGCTGGCCTGCAGCTCCTCGGAACAGCATGAGCTGATGCTTGTGTAGTGCTCTGATGATGTAATCCCCTTCCAATGATTACCACAGTCTTACAAAGCCTAAAATTGGCAGCACTGGCTACCTGCCAACGCTGTCCCGTGAATGGTGACTCATCTCTTTTGGCTGTGGCATGTCATCTGCGTGATGGTGGCACGTGGTACGGAACAGAAGGGGGCTTTTTTTTCTTCCTTTTTTTTTTAGCATCACTCTAAAATAACAGTAAGAGCTATGGCAAGGTGGTGGATGGAGAAGCTGCAGGTGGGGATGGGCTAAGGGATGATGTCTCTCTCTGGGCTTGCTCCAAAGCCCATTGGAACCAAAAAAAGAGCTGTCGCTGGCTTCAAAAGCTCCTGGACCCAGTCCTTCCCCACTGTGCTGGGACAACGTGGCTGATGATAGGACAAGCTTTCCCCATGCTGCTCGATGCCAGCGTGCCTCAGGCTTGGCCTGCTCTCAGCATGCCAGAGCAAGACGTCCTCGGTGCCCACTGCCAACTGTGGAGATGGCTTTTTGATGCTGCTGGGAATTGGCCTGGGACCAGCGACTCATTTCAAGCAGGGCACCAAATTGCTATCTGTCATCCGGCTTTGGTGAGAAGGAGGGGAAGGCAGGAACAGAGCCATATGCCCCAGTCTGGCAAGGCACCTGAGTCATATGAGTGGCCTCCCAGGCGAGCTGCTTATGCTTTTGGAGCTATCTGGGCATTTTGTGAGGTGCCTCTTTGGTCTGATGATGAACATTTAAAGGGAAACTGTGGTAAAATCGGGACAAGTCTTCATCACAGATTACCCCAGCCCTCCCTGCCAAGCCCCTTCAGCAAGCACAAAACTGAGGGGGGGTCCCTTGCCCGCATGGCAATGAGCAACTGTTCTTCTGCTCATGCCTCTTCTGTCATGGGAAACCAGATCTGGGTGATGTCTGTCTCCCATTTCTTTTCTAAGGAGTGGCATGAGAGAGGGGAAGAAAGACTCCCATGGGCAAAGTTTCAGCATCTTCTTTTTCCTTACAATCCATCTCAGCCCAAGCTGAAGCCCAGAGTGTGACCCTGGTAGACCTTACACAGAATCACAGAATGATAGGGGCTGGAATGGACCTCTGGAGATCACCTGGTCCAACCCTCCTGCCAAAGCAGGCACCCCCCCCCATTCCCTGTTCCGCATCCTGTTGCCAAGGATCCTGTGAAGCAAAGACTTTTCAAGGCTTATATTGTAGTTATCTTGCTTATCTTATCAGGAAAAAGATCTCGCTTATCTTATCAGGAAAACTACACTGCTTAGAAAAGGGAGGAGGATTTAAGCTTCTGGAGGAGAAGGACTTTGCATGGACCTGCATCAATATCTCACCCATCCCAAAGAGAGTCATCTGTAAATGATACGTTGGGCTTTTCTGTACCAAGCCCTCTGGATCTGATGATGGTGTAGAAGGGGTGAACCACAGCTTACTTAAAATGAGTAACTCTGGTTATGGGACTTTGCACAACTGGGGACAATTTTCTGGAGTGAGGTGACAGAGATTTGAATTTGGGAGTTAATTTCATGTTGGAGTACTGTTGGAATGACTACATTTAGCTACACCCAAATTGAAAGACTCTTGTGGAAAACAGGCAGCAACACCCCACAAAAAGCACTTTCTCCTACACAACAGAGCATCTCCCACCCCTAGTCCTCTGTGGCTGCATCTCTCCCAAGAACCAAGTATTTGCAGGGATTGTTCTCCAACCCTGTAGCCAGCAGGCACATCCCAGGTCCATCCATACCTCATCTCTTGGCATTCAAAGATAGCCACATCCAGCTGCCTACTGGGAATGATCCCTGCTCCATGCTCGCTCCCAAGCCATCCTTGGGGACTGTTTGGCTTTGTGTTATCTGGTCCTAGCCAAACCCATGTCAGGCCATGCACATTTGATACTATTGATTCAGGCCACTATTGATCACGTTTGAAAATCACACCCTTGGGCAACTAAAGGCTGAAGGCTCCCTTTCTAACTTGGTTGCCCCAGCAAAGAAAGTTTCTTTGACCTTTGAGGACTGAGTGGGAAGGGAACTGAGTGAGGAGTAACCCTCCATTCCTATCCTTTAGTTGTAGACTTGTTTTTATATCTCAAATCATTCCTCCCTAGATTGTGGTGCCTGGGGATATTTCCTACCCTGTGAATATATCTAAGAGGACATTTCAGACAGCGTGTAGTTCTCAGCCTATCCATTATTCACAGCATATTATTGGTTAACTATCAGCCTGTCATCAGGGGAGAATTAACAGAGAAATTTATCTCCACATTAGCCTTAATTCATTATCCACACAGCAAACATCTCACTCAGGTGCAGAGGTGTTTAACCTGAGGTTGTCTCATCCCAAACCCACTCAGTTTGAGGGAATGCCTTCTCTGGGCAGCCAGGACAAGGGATAACCTACCCGTGCTGCTCGTCCTCCAGCATCCTCCAACGACCAGTCACGTTTTCTAAACTAACTGACAGGGAAAAGCATATTAGTGTGCCCCTGAAAAAAACAGACAAGTCCTCATCATAAAAGATACCCAGACGTGGTACAGGAAGAGTGAGGACTTGATAAAATAGATAGGACTTTGCTTTGGGAGGGACAACAAGATTTGGCTACATCACTTGCAAATGCCACCAGGATAACTCCGCAGCCGACACGCATCTGTGGCTGAGATGTGTAAACTCCTTCTTAGTGCCTAACTTGTATCACTCTGTTTAAAAGAGCAAACCCATCCTCTCCTGACCCCAAAAACTGAAGCTCATGTGGCTTTTTCTTAAAGATATGAGCAGCTTCCAACTACTCGCTGCGGGCTGCAGGGAGTGCAGACACCTCACAGAATCCTGGAGATTTCCAACGGGACTTTGCATAATGAAGGCTTACGCTGCAAATCTCTTTCAGATCCACAGCAGGGTTATGGAGGAGACGGGCAGAGCCTCAGCTGATAGAGAGACCTTTTTATTTTCTTGAGGAGGGGGGGAAATGTGAGGAAAACTGCAGCCTCATGCCAGCAAATTCCCAGCGAAAGCTTTGAGTAAAGAACTCGTGACGTGAGTGGAAGGGCGTTAGAGGTTCTGCTAAATCTCAATAAGTCTTAAAGTAGCCGTGTGAAAAAAAGACATTTAAGTGAAAGGAAACCTGTTTAAGAGGAGATTTATGCTGAAGAACTGGAATCCATCTCACCTCACTAACTGCCTAGAAGCTGGGTGTCTCCTTTAAGCTGGTTACTTCTGCTCCTTCCCATTCAGTGCAAAGGAACAGGCACCTCTGCAGGGCAAAGTGGGTTAAGGATGGTTTATTCTGCAAGAAGGGAGGTGGATTATCTGTGAGGAGTGATTATGAAATGAAGATCTGGGGTGCTGGGATTTTTTTGGTGTTGTTACTGTTATCTTTCTGCCAGCAAAGACACTATGCCATTTAAATCAGGGGAAGTTTGCTGGTCAGTGCTGTCCAGGAATCTCAGAGACATGGACACCCTTTCATGTCATCTTCCCCTGAGTCTTGAAGACAATGAAAGCCAGTGAGGTACAGGGCTGTAGACTCATCAGAGTCCCATCAACTCCTTTTGCCTAACCCTAGGGTTAGGTTTAAGAGCATCACCTAATTTCTGATAGTGAAACTGGTCTGTTCTTTGAGTGCTGGAGGAGAAATAAATACAGATTCTACCCAACCCTTTCAAACAGGTGCCTCTCAGGGTAAAAGCATAGGAGCATAGACTGGTTTGGGTTGGAAGGGACCTTAAAGATCATTTAGTTCCAACCCCCTGACATGGGCAGGGACATATCCCACGAGATCAGGTAGTTGAAAGCCCCATCCAGTCTGGCCTTGCATGCTTCCAGGGATGGGGCATCCACAACTCCTCTGGGTATCCTGTTCCAGTGTCTCACCACCCTCAAAGTGAAGAACTTCTTCCTAATTTCTCATCTAAATCTACCCCCTGTCAGTTTAAAGCCATAACCCTTTGTCCTGTCAGTACATGCTCTTGTAAAAAGTCTCTTTCCAGGTTTCTTGTAGGCCCCCTTTATACACCAAAAGGCTTTAATCAAATCTTCCTGGAGCCTTCTCTGCAGGCTGAACCCCCCCAGCTCTCCCAGCCTGGCTCCCAGCAGAGGGGTTCCAGCCCTCCCAGCATTGCTGGGGCTCCTCTGGCCCTGCTCCCCCAGCTCCCTGGCTCTGCTGTGCTGAGGCCTCCAGAGCTGATGTCCCCAGCACTGCAGGGGGGTCTCCCCAGAGCAGAGCAGAGCCCTGGGAGCAGAGGGGCAGGATCCCCCCCTCCCCTGCTGCCCACGCTGCTGGGGGTGCAGCCCAGGCTGCCAGTGGCTGCTGTGCTGCAAACGCACATTGCCCCGTCACATTGAGCTTCCTGAAAGGAATTCTGAGGCTTTCCTTTCTTCTTCCCACCCAATAGATATGGAAACCAGGGACTCATCCGGATTTACTCCCCTTCTACCAGTCCTCAGAGTGCTCCCCTGTTCACAGAGCAAGGAGGACTGGGGCTTGGAGGAGGGATGCATTGCATAGAAACTGGTAAATTGACCTTGTTCCAGCTCCAGATGAATCCAGAAGTGACTGTGTGAACCATGTGGAAGCAGCTGGAGTCTGAACATACCTGCACAAGCTGTACCTGGGTTCACAAGCCCTGCTGTGGGCCATCAGTGATGTGGCTGATACTGTCCCAGAACTGGCCTCTTTCTATGACAAGCCACACTCACAAAGACACGATGAGCCAGGAGAGACTTCATTTGATTTTTAAACACACTGCCTTCCTCCCAATATCCATCTTCCTTTGGTGTGAGCCTGGGTTTAAGGGAAATCTTTGATGCTCCCTCTCCTAACGTCTCCCCTCAGCATTTAATTTCCTTTTTCCATAACTACACACCGGTGTGGAGGAGGAAAACAGAAGCCCCAAACGGGGCATGGAGGAGCCCTAGGAAACCTTGCACCTGAGTCAGGAGCTCTGAGCAAGCTCTGCTGCTCGTACCCATCAGCACACAGCCCTGAGATGCTCGACCGCATCTCTGGCACAGGCAAGGGCGGAGGCAGGGAGGAGGTGCACTGGGGACCCCGAGAGCTTGGCTGCTGGAGCATGGCAGGCAAAAGAGCCCTCCAGGGCTCGGGGAGGCAGGCAGGGACGTGCGCTGCCTTGGAAGAGAGCACAGCTTGCTCGGTGTGGTGGTGGAGGAACGGAGGAAATGCATAGCTGAAGAAGTGGGGGGGGCTTGGAAAATGATGCAGCTCGTTCAGTGGATTAGGCAGCCATGCCTGGAAGTGGCAAACTGAAAAAGCCACGGATTTGAAAGCCTAGATGGATTATTCGGCCGCGTTGTCTGACTTGAAGCATGACTGAGGCCAGAAAACTTCACCCAAGGGCTTTCTGTAGGAAGTCCAACAATCTGCATAAGGCTCTGGCAAGCCTCTGAGGTTGTGATTTATTGGTTCTTGGTAGGGTTAATAATGTTGGAAGCAGCAGGAATAGGGTGCTGGCAAATGTGTGCAGTTCTAGCAGGAGTTGTAGAAAGGCGTGCTCATCATGTCAGCACTTTGGAGGCCTGGAGAGCTTGTGATGAGAGGTTTCAGAAAAAGACTGCATAAATAGGAGAAGGGAAACCTCTGGAAGCAACTGTGATGGATGTGCCTGAAGTATGGAGGAAAGGGAGAGCAGTCCAGCTTATTGATGTTAGGGGTGACCTTGGTCCAACCAGCAGAGTTTAACCCCGAAGAACTGCCCAGCTCCAATCTCAGCTCCAAGAAACTCCTCAGGTCTGTCAGAAATGGCCATGAACAGGCTGTCTTTGGAAATCCAGGTGTCATTCCTGGTGCAGGGACTGAAAAACCCAGCAGCTTATCAGCGGATACTACCATAGGTGCTTGGAAAGTACAATTCTCCCTCAAGCTGGTGACTCTTAGGCAGCCAGCATTTCCATGGCCATGGGCTGGTAGAGCTGCTCATCCCAGGGCTGGGACAAGGGCATGTGCTTCTCAACTGGGGGAGATGTCCCATGCTCAGGACATCACTGCACCAAAAGACATCACAACTGGCAAACTGTGGTCGCTTCCAAGCCACTGCTCATCCATCTGGCTTTGCAACGATACCTGCACTACAACATCTCTGTCTCTACACAATCCCCTCCACTGCCTTCCCTTCCCCCCTCTTTTTCCTTCGACTTGCTGAGAATCATGGCACCAATGACTTAATTCCTGGACACTCTTCAGAAAAGGTCCTACAGCATTTAGCTGTTAAAACCTCAAACCCTTACACTACACTTCATATCATCAGAGCATTGCACAGGCATTAAACCATTTGTCCTCACACCACCAATTCGAATCTGGCCAGTTTTATCAGGCTGCTCATGTAAAGAGGGAAACTGAGGCAGGGTATGGTTATGTTTGCCCTGGGCCAGGAGCCAAATGACTGGTGACACTTGCCACAGCAGAAGACCCCACCTGCCTCCTCCCAATGACACCACGATTTCTTTAGACCAGACTGGGCGTGCAATTGCTTCCTCTCATCTTTCCATCAATACTGATTTATTTTCTCAGCGAAACCAGCAGAAATTTTTGCCCAGCGAATGAAGTTTGTCCCAAGTGGCAGCCCCTTCCAGGTCGCATCGGGGCGGGAGGTTAGGAAAACATNGGGGGCCACTTACATGGTAATGTTTCTGCACGGTTCTTTTGGATCATTATGCAGAGCTGTAGCACCAGTTGAGGGGCACTCTCCAGGAAAGTTTCCAGGAGGCGCAACATGTTTACGTCTGCATATTCGTACATCATAGCCCAGTAGAAACGCCGCTGGTGTTCCTTCCGCCTCTGGCTCTGGATCCCCAGGTACATAGTTCGGATATACCTGCAGCAAACGGGAGGGAAAAAACCAAGTGTGAGGCTTGGGCGTGAAGCAAAACCTGAGGGAGGTTGTCTGGGGTAGGGGCAGTGTCTACACAGTTCTAACACTGCCTCCTGCGAGGTCTGAGGACCATTTTTGATTGCAAGAGTGGGAAACCCTTGACTTGCAGCACTCAGATGTGAAGTGCAGGGGTTGGAAATAGTCATAGCACAAGAAAACAACACCCTCACTTTGTTTTCACGACGGGAAGAAGCTACTTGACAAATACTGGTCATGATACTTCTCAGTGGCTTAACAGTTCCTCTAAGACCCTACAGCATTTGAGGAAGGAGCTTCCCTCACAGACCCCACAGATCTGATTCTATTTCACCACAGCTGGAGCACTGAGACACCACCTTCACCTTCAGCAGGGGTGTGACCCACAAATGCAACAGGCCACAGCTTGCCACTGGTCAGCTACTGAGGTTTAGGGCAATGTTGGGCTAGAAGGAGGTGTCTCATGCCTGGACAGGTACTGCTCTGTTATTGCCTCTGTTTCTGTGTCAGATATGCAAGGAGACCTGCAAACCTCACCCTGGGGACACAGCTTCCCTCCAGGGAACATTTATCCAACCTTTGTACGTGGAGCCAATCAAGTCAGGGTAGTAGAAGGTGCCCAGTCATCACAGGACTCATGGCATCTAAGAAATGAAGCATCTTCTAACAGGCTCCTTTCTAATTCTTGAGGGTATTAATGGTCTAATATTGGGACATTTTCCTTCTCATCCTGAGAGGTGGCTCTAACCTTGTCCTCTGAAATCTGGGATGGGAATCACTTCACCTAACGATGACCCCAAAGCTGAATCATCTGAGGTAGTCAATGGATAAAAATGTCCCCTCCCGGGACCATTCATCTGTCCCATCTCAGATGCCAGCATGCCAGTGGGATGAAATGCCTTCTGGAGGCTCTGGGAGGGGCTCACAGCACAAACTGGGGTTTTGCCAAAACGATTAGATCATTCCTTGCCTCTCAGGGCAAGACTGCACAGCAAGGAAGAGCAGGAGGAAAGGACATGAGACTCGACAGCCTCTGGATCTCCAAATCCCATCCAGGGACAGGGAGCTGGGAGAGAACCAGAGGTAGCTCTGCAAGCCCTGCCCTTTCTCAAGCACCCTGTCCTTCAATCCCGTTTGCAGTTCACAAGCACAGAAGGCAAAAAATCCTGAAAGACACAAGGACACACACAAAAAATGACGCAGGAAAGCCACCAGATGGGGCTCGACACTCGAGAAAATGCCACGCTAGTCACATATAACACCGGTGACACTGGTGTGACATCCCCAGCAGAGCCCGAGTGGGGTGGAAATGCTCCTAGAGCCTCTTGCTCCATCAATCCTCCTCCCACTCCCTAACATGCCCAAGGCCACTGGCATTTCCCTGAAAGACCTCAGCTCCAGAAGATGCAGGATGACACAGGAATCCTGCCTTCCCTTCCCGCACACAAGAAATGAACTAAATGTGGTTTAGCAGAAAAGGCAGACCTGCGGAGAGGGAGCTCTAACAGCTCAAGGAGAAAGGAGAGAAAAGAAGCACACAACTGAGTTTTGTAACATCAGCAACACAGGCACGCCAAAAACGGAGCTGGTGCTGCCCATAAGGTTCTGCCCATGGACAAAAACAACATCACCTCTGCCAAATCCTTCCCAGAATGATATTCACCAAATGTGTCCTGTAGTCTTTCACAGCCTCCCTTTTCCAGGAGCCTCTGCTCCTGCTAGTACATAAAAACTAAACTCCTGAAGGTTAAGCCACTAAGTAATTGTCATCCCAGCCATGGAGAAGGAGAAGAATTTATTCAACCTCATCCTGCAGTAGTCTGTTCCCATACAGTTACCATCTAAAGCCTTCTTTTCTCCAGACTAAAAAGAACCCAACAATTTCTTTCAGTCCCTTCTCACAGCTCACTTTTTCTAGACCTCTGCTCTTCTGCGTTGATGCCTCCACCAGCTCTCCCCAGTTTTTGGTTATTTTTAAGACCATCTTTACTTTTCTGAGCACTCCAGGTTGGCAGAACCCAATGAAACAATGTCATTGAGTCACTCAGAAAGATAAAGAAGAAACTAACAGAAGTGATAGCACGTCCTGCAGTGATTTCTCCTTGATCTCTAGGGATCCACCACCATCCACACAGTTGAAGCATGAATGTTTCTAACTGGTGACAGTGAGAGGACATGTCACCTGTTCCTGGAGGCAGCACACATGAAAATGCATTGGGTTAGTGTAATGCCCTGGTCCCATCTCCATCAATAGCCAGAACAACAGCAGTGACAGTAACACCAAGTTCTCTTGACTGTTGAGCCCACAGCCTTTGGCAAAGGTTGTCTGTATGATGCTCTTTCCATAGATGGGGAAACTGAGCCATGGAGCACCAAAAGGGCTCTCCCAAAGTCTTCTGGCATGAGAAAACAGATGTTTTAGTGCTGTTTCCAGCCTCTAAACACCACAGCACAAAACCATGAGTGGAGTACCACTCTGCCTGATGATGGTCCTCCAACCAGGGTGGACATGGGGAGACCATGCTGTGGTGCTTCAAGACTTCAAGGGGCCTGTCAGGAAGATGGGGACAAACTTTTGAGCAGGGCCTGTTGGGACAGGACAAGGGGGGATGGTTTGAAACTAAAGGAAGGAGATTTTAGACTGGAGAGAAGGAACACTCTTTTTTTATGCTAAGGGTGGTAAGACCCTGGCCCAGGTTGACCAGACAGGGCATTAGAGCTCCATTCCTGGCAATATTCCAGGTGAGGTTGGCTGGGGCTCTGAGCACCCTGCTCTGGTTACAGATGTCCCTGCTCAGTGCAGGGGGGTTGCACTGGATGACCTTGAAAGATCCCATCCCACCCAAACCTTTCTGTGATTCTATGACATACTTCGTTGAGACCATAAAGCCCAGGCTGCCCAACCTGATCTGTGCTGGAGGACCCAGAAGGACAAATCTGTCCCTAATTGCCACACGAGACTGTGACCTCGGGAATCCTTTGGCATGATACTGGCCAGTAAAGTGTCACAGCCTCCCAATGAAGAGCGCATGAGCAAAACTGGGGAATTTTTTTCCTGCCTTTCCTAACACTGGTTAAGTGTAGACAAACTCTGAAGGGAAAAAAAAAAAAATCAATGTCATTTCACCTGAAATTTGTTGTTCTCGGTCAAGCTGGTAGCAAACAGGATTCTATAATTAGACTTTCAAATCCATATTCAGGCCTGATCTTCAATCTTTAGCAACGTGATGCTTCCTCTTATGTCAGTGAAAGCCATTCACGGCTCTGTGCTTTTGAAAATGAGGCTAATTTATTTATTTAAGAGCTTAATTTTGGAGACAGGAGCCTAACTTTGGGCTTTTTCTTTTTTGAATGCTGGCTATTTTTATATACGAGCGTGTGTGTGTATTTGTGTGCGTGTGCGCGTGTGTATTTTTAGCTCTAAGTCCCATCATGGCTTCAAGAGATAGAACTAATTTGGGTTTGGGAGGGGGATTCGGAGCGATTTTCTTCAAATGCACAAAGGATTGGCTGCCCCCTCTGTTCTGGCAGGGTTCCCAGAATTCCTGTTGGTATAATTACCCTCATGCTTATTTACTACGTGTGTCGCAGTAGCACACAAACGGCGCGGAGCAAAGTCACTGCTGTCCCTGAGCCAGCGCCGTGTCAAGGAGCCAAAGCCATCAGCTCCAGAAATGTGGTTAAATAACCCATGGAGAGAGCTGCAGGATGGAATCAGGAGGGAGAGGAGATGCTCCTACTGTAAAAAAACCCTAAAACTAAACAGAACAACTCTAAATGCTATGGGGGAAAGATGTTTCATGTGGATGGCAGAGGTTGCTCGGATGTCTCGGCAAGGAATGTAGCAGGAATGGCCAGAGATAGGGTTATCAAAGAATCAGAATCATTAAGGTTGGAAATGACCTTCAAGATCATCAAGTTCAACCATCATCATCGAATCATTAAAGCTGGAAATGACCTTCAAGATCATCAGGTCCAACCATCGACTAAACATTATTGGGACCACTAAGCCATATCCCAGAGTGCCACATCTAGATGTTCTTTCAACACCTCCAGGGATGATGACTCCACCCCCTCCCTGGGCAGCCTGTGCCAAGGCCTCACCATTCTCTCAGGAAAAATATTTTTCCTACTATCCAACCTAAACCTGATGATGCCCATCCATATGTTGTGCACCTAGATGTTTTTTGAACACCTCCAGGGATGGTGATTCCAAATTATGGATTATGGAGTCAGAGCCTCTGCCTACACCATTAAACAAAGCAGACCAAAGACCAGCCGTGGTCCTTGGCCATCTGCCATGACTTGACTCCACGTGGCTATGTTCATGGCAGTTGGCCTTGGCCAAACTTGCCAGAGACTGTCATGACAATTTAACAGGATGAACGATTGCAGGATCGTGCCTGTGCCTTGGCACGGATCGATTTACAGAGGTGGCTCTGAATATCACCAGCAAAAAGTGTAGGAGGATGCCTCAGGCAACAGGCTGGCTTGAAATGAAGAGAATGCTGATGAGGAAGAGGGTTGCAGGAGCATGGAAACACACATCAGCGCAGGCCCTGGGCTATATTCTGAGGAAAGAATTGTCCCATCCCACACAACCACAAGCTGACCAAGGTCATCTCAGACTATGTCTACAACAGCCAACAAAGGACAGGAGCATGATCATGTTTCCTGAGGCCAATGAGCCAAGACTGACCGCAGAAATGAACTCTCTCATGCTCCAAAAGCAGGTAGCTGCCTTCATTCAGTTCCTGGGCTCTAAAGAGTCCTGAATCTTACCCAGGTTATGATTATGATTCCATCCTTGGGGAGGTTTCCAAGTTGTGTAGATGTGCTGCTGAGGGCCATGGTTTGGTGGTGGAGCTGGAAGTGCTGGGTTTATGGTTGGACACAATAATCTTAAAGGTTTTTCCAAACAAAACAACTCTATGATTTTAGGATTCTAGGATTACTTGGGAGACAGGTACTAAGCATTGACCAATCTAGTGATTGTACTGACAGTTTAGCAGTGTGATGAGGTTACAGAGCCCATGAGTAGGCCTTCAAATTTCCTGCTTTGCTAGTATAGATATATGCAAAGGTGGAAAGGAATAGGATTTGAGGTCATCAGCCCACTCACAACAACTCCAGGTTGGGAAATTCTTCTTGGTCAAACACAGCCAAGCCTACTACTGCTTTCAGAGAAGGAATCCTTAGTTCAAAAAGTGGAAAAGCATGCTTGAGAAGCCAGAAACAGATCTCTAGGGAAAGGAGGAGCTCAGAAAACTAACTCTGTTGAGTAGTTTGCAACCGTGCCACTTTGGCATCAAGACCAGGAGGGAAATAGGCACACCACCCTCCTCAGCAACTTATTAATCTCTTCTGCTTCCCTTCAGGCAACACTACTTTTTCCCTGGCACTATAGAAGCATGGATATGTCCTAGGTGTCATGGTAGCAATGAACAACATATGGATGGGCATCATCAAGTTTAGGTTGGATATCAGGAAAAATATTCTTCCTGAGAGAGTGGTGAGATCTTGGAACAGGCTGCTCAGGGAGGGGGTGGAATCACCATCCCTGGAGGTGTTGAAAGAACATCTAGATGTGGCACTTGAGGACATGGTTTAATGGTCCTGATAATGGTTAGTAGATGGTTGGACTTGATGATCTTGAAGGTTGTTTCCAACCTTAATACTTCTATGATTTCCATCACCACTTTGTGCCACCAACCTTCTCCCTGGTGCTCACCCCTGGAAGAAGAGGGGTAGGACAGGTCACGTTATTCATCTGGAAACTCACCCTCCTGCCACATCTCCTGCTAACTCTTGCGAGGGGCCATTATCCTTATGCACCGGAGGGTGTTTACACTTTAAAAGCCCACTCCTTGGAAGGGAGGAAACGAGGACATTTGTAACTGCTCGTCTGGAAGGCTTGCAGCAGAGGCTGCTTGAACATCCCCTTAAAATGAGGTTATGTAAGGCCAGATCTCAGCTGGAGCGAGCCGGCATCCACAGGGCTCTACCAATTTACACCAGCTGCGGCTTTGGCCCGCTTCTTTAATTTTAATGAATTATTTCCATTCTAACAGATATAAAAGGAATAGAAGATGCAGCGCTCGAGCAACAGGGGAGCATGAAAGTAAAATGCTATTAAAAAAAAATCAAAATCAAACTTCCAGTTGCCATCACAATTAACGTGCTCAATACCAACATTTGTTAATGATTTTTTTTCCTCTCTTTGTTATAATGTTGCAAGTTAGCGATAAGGATTCACAGATGGGTAATTATTGTTCCTAGTTTGAGTATCAAAGTAGTAGCTATTGGGCCCCATCCAGGTGCTGATACATCACAGCTTTGTCTTGCTGCTTCCATGACATCAAACTCCCCCAGAACGAGGGGCTGCATCCAATCCACCTCTAGGGAACTGTTTCTGGCATGGGCTAATCCTCAAAGGGTGTGCAGGACTTATCTACCACTTGTTGTGTTGGGCCAAAACCATGCTGAGGACCATTGCTAGACTGGGAACACTACATGGACAAATACCACTAATTTAGTTCATTTCTTCTAGCAGCTCCTATTAAACAATTAATAAATCTCCATTCCATGCCCTGCGTTCCTTACTGGATGCGAATGTCTCTGAACACAAACCAATCTTATTCCATGCCTTAGGGACACTTAAAAAGCTTAAATGTGTGGCATGACATCATTAGTGAGTTCTGTAGACTAGGAGGTCATGGAGGACAGTGTCTTCAGCCACAGAGTTTATTGTCATCTCAGTGCTGAACCTGGAACTCCAATGTGAGACTTTACCCAGCTTCTAACTTGCCACAACATCACAGTGATCCAGGATCAGATTTAGGAGTCACTCACAGCGAGATTACACAACAGTAATCTCATCAAGGTGGAAAAAAAATTGGATTACTTGGCCTATATTAATATTTCCGAGTTTAACTGTACCAGTGCCTGCTTCAATCTCTTTTCATGTTTTCTAACATCCAGATGTTCCTGTTGGCTTGTTATTTCCTTTATCCTTGCCTGAAATCTTCTCTGGGAGTGAGATTCTCAAAAGCACTAGCCAAGATTTGCTCCCTTTAAAGCCAAAGGGTCAAGTCAAACTTTTTGAATGCTCCTAGTTTGTAGGCATGAAAACCACAACTTCTGGTCTTTATGGGAATTCCAAGCCCCATTCTTTAAATGCATGTATGTGAGAGGGCGTGATGCTTGAACATCCATTTATATTAGAAAAGGCTTGGGGTTTTTTGTGGAATACTGTTTGCAACTGAAATATCTACTAGAAAGAATGACAGCTCCAGTCTTCTGCTGTGCAGGAGAAACTAATAATTTCATATTCTAAGCTAGTTTAAAGCTGTTTGAAAGCACAGATGGCTTTACTATAAACCAGCCATGAAAGAGGCGTCTGATTTATTTTGTAAGCAGTACAGTGGGGAGGATCGTATCGTAAAGTGGTAGAATAATTTAGGGTGGAAGGCAAGTCTAGAGGTCTCTGGAGCAAGCCTCCCCTCCAACTCTGAAGTTAGAGAACATTGGTCATGGCCTTGTGCAGCTGAGTTCTGAAAATCTCCAAGGATGGAGACTCCACAACCTCTCTGGGCAACCTGTTCCAGCACTTAACCACGATCACTGCAGGAATGATTTTCAGCCTGAGATCATTTTCACTATTTAAAGAAAGTCTACAAATCAACCCCTCCTTGAAAAGAGTCAATTCCATCAAACAGTAGAAGAGAGACAACAAAATAATGATGCTGCAGGATTTGTAGGATGCAATTCCTGCAGCTTTGATGTGTGCAGGCTGGTTTAACTTGTGGGTGATAATTTGGGGGCTCTGATACACAAAGCAGGGAGCTGTGACTGATCATTTTAGAGCAATGTTCCCAGCTCCCCTGAAATGATTGCTTTCATTGCAATGCCAGATGAATNTGTCCTTCTTGGAGTGAGGAGCCCCAAACTGAAAACAGTATTTGAGAAGCAGCCTCACCAGCGATGATACAACTTTATCACCTCCTCCAGGGCATCGTTCACAGTCTTTGTTCAATCCCCTTTTTCCTGGTGGCTGAAGCAGATATTTGGGACTGTGAGACCACATGGCAGAGCTGCAGGTGTGCACTTCATCTTGCTGACAGATACCAGGGTCATAACCCCCAGCAGATGCATGGGGCAGAAAACTGGGGCAAGGGCATCACTGCAGCTAAAGCTGCAGAGACTAAAATTGTGTGAGCCTCCCATACCCGTGTTGCTCAACCTGGGGGGATGTTCCTGGGATTCAGCTTTGTGATTATTCTCCTTTCTGTGCTGTGGTGTAGTTTTCTCTGAAAGATCATAACCAGGAGAAACAAATCATGTCAGTTCTAGCCCTAAACCTTCCCTCTTTCTGGCACTCATTTTCAAAGTTGCCCAAATTTGGACTGTTACTGAAATATTGATGCTTAGTGAGAGCCTGGCTAGCATTTTTTTATTATTATTTGCAAAAATAATCATGAATGTGCCATTGGTATCTTCACCACAGCCTCAATTTTGCAAGCAGCTCTGCCCAGGCAGCCTCTCTTCACCTGCGTCCCATGGGCTGTGGGATTCCCTTGGATATCCAGGTTGCAGAATCCCTGTTTCCAGACCTTTGCTCAGTAAATCAATACAGCCTCAGAGAGCAGTTTTGTAGCAGAAACTACTGCAGTTTCAAGCCAGGCTCTTGGAAATTGTGTTTACGTTTTCACTTGGCAACTATTTTGTGTGGCGTAGAGTCATAAGACAGGAAAAAAACCCAAGAGACCTCCTTGGCACCAGGGTATAGATGCCCCTTTTTGACTTCCACGTGGGAAGCATCTCCACGCAGAGTCAAGGAGCAGGCAACGTAGCAGGGTCTGCTGGCAAGGGTATCAAAGTGACGGGTGCTGCAGAGACATCTCACAACTTCTATTGCACGTGGGATGGTCTGGCACATGAGCACTGAGCCAAATGCCCTCTTTCATCATAGATTCCCCAACCCCCAGACTAGTTATGAGTGATTAAAGCCCCGGTCCCCTTCCAGGGTTGCACATTCTTATTTACTTAAAGTATCCTCTGACACCTAGTGCTATTGCCTCTGGCAAAGCCTTATGGTTTAAATCAAAGCTG
>VWZY01004813.1:0-23283 GCA_013399075.1 Chloroceryle aenea | reverse complement strand
CACTGCTGGAAGCAGAGACTGCCTGTGAACATCTGCTGGGAACTTCAGACAGGGCAGGGGCTGAGAAGAGATGGGGCTGAGAAGTAAAATCTCTGAACAGAATTGTTCTGTTCCAGTTCACACCAGGACAGAGGTGTGGCTTTATATTTGATCTACAAATGAGCATGGAAATGACTCATTTGCTTATATACAAACACACATCACAGCACGACGTATATACAAAGGAATCTCTTTCATATTAATTTATGAATCAAATCTAAGCTCAGACAAGGATCTGGCCAACTCAGTGCTTGTGGAGTTGTTCCTCTCCTGCTGCCCCTGCCCTGGATTTAGTTCAGCTTTTGGCAATCTCAGGGGTAGCTGGCCAGAGGATTCATTTATTAATGTCTTGATGTCTGGGAAGGGGCAAACAGCAGACACTGCCCACAGCCCTGGACTGAATGCAAGCCAGGGCAAAGAGGAATAGCTCTCCACCATGGTGAGGGATGGATGTGCTACCCAAGACAGCTGGGAAATGATGCTATGAGAAGAGGTGAACGTCTCGCTGTGGAAGAAAGAGAAGCAACCAGGATACAGCCCTTTGCCTCTCCTGGAAAATCACTAAAGCAAGCAATAGTAATTGGAGAGTTACTTGTAAGCTGGGCATCTTCTCTCCTGCTAAAAGCTTTGCCTGTAGCACCGAAGGAGAGGCTTGTGATAAAAATATATATATATTAAAAATATCTGCTCTGACAAGCGTGAAGCTGGAGAGCAGAGAGAGAGGGGAGGAGGTAAAGTGGGTAGGAATCATAAATCAAAATGTTTTGCTGCTTCTAATTAAAACCACCAACCTGTTTGTAACAAACCCACTCTAGGTCAATGGGAAGAGATGAGGACACGATGCTGCCACTGCCTGATGGCTGTGGTGGCCAACTGCTCCCTCCAAAAGGCTGAGCCTCACGCAGGAATGTGGTGGTCTTGATGTCTCTACACTGTGTTTTCAACTGTTTTACCAACAAACCATCTGTGCCAGGCAGAGAATGTGGGAGAAGGCAGAGCAATCACAACTAGGCAGAGAGGAGAGGGGGGGGAAAGCGTTGTAGGCTGTAAAGGGAGGGCTGGAAACCTTCTCACTGCACTGTGGCCTCTCCAGCCAGACGTCTGCAATGTGCTTCTGACAGCCCTGCAGCCACTGTGGATTGTGCAACCAGCACGGGCTGGGAATGGGTCAGAGGAGCAAAATCAGATAAAGGGGAGGGCTGAGAAATTAAGAAAGCAAGCAAGAAATCATGGTACTGCTTCACTGTCCAGGATGCTGCCTGCTGTGTGTTTCTGGGCCCCACTCATCTCCAGAAAGATGTAGCAGAATTAGATAAGGTTTAGAGAAGGGTGGTGAAGGTGATCATAGGGATGGAGCGGTTTCTTTATGCAAAGCTGTCATGGAGACTGCCACAAATGATGCAGCACAAGAAAAAGAGATGTAAAATCATGAGTGCCCTGCACTGAGAGATTTTCCTAGCACGAGCTGGGAGAATTAGATCATAGAATCATAGAATGATTTGGGTTGGGAGGAACAGTTAAAGGTCATTGAGTCCAACACACCTGCACTGAGCAGGGACATCTGCAACTAGAGCAGGGTGCTCAGAGTTCCATCCAACGTCACCTGGGATGGCTCCAGGGATGGGGCAGTGACCACCACTCTGGGCAACCTGGACCAGACTCTCACCACCCTCAGGAGAAAAACTTTCTACCTTCTCTCCAGTCTAAATCTCCCTCTTTTAGTTTCCAACTATCCCTCCTTGTTCTGTCCCCACAGGCCCTGCTCCAAAGTCCCCCCCCATCTTTCTGCCAGGCCCCTGGCAGTGCTGCAAGGCCCCCAGAAGGTCTCCCCAGCTGGAGCCTTCTCCTCTGCAGGCTGAACCCCCCCAGCTCTCCCAGCCTGGCTCCCAGCAGAGGGGTTCCAGCCCTCCCAGCATTGCTGGGGCTCCTCTGGCCCCGCTCCCCCAGCTCCCTGGCTCTGCTGGGATGAGGACTCCAGAGCTGATGTCCCCAGCACTGCAGGGGGGTCTCCCCAGAGCAGAGCCCTGGGAGCAGAGGGGCAGGATCCCCCCTTCCCTGCTGCCCATGTATGACATGGTAGGTGCCAGTTCAAATCTAGCAAAGGAAAGCTCTATGCAGCCTTTCCTGTACAGCACAGTTAAACTGGGAAACTCCTTCTCATGCTGCCAAGCATTTAGAAAAACATAATAGACAACTTCAGCCACTGAGGAAGCTGTTGTTACTAACTTGACAGCATCATATCCAGCTCAGGAAGGGCCTTCAGCAGCATCCTGGGATGCAGCTTTGTGTGCTTGCCTTGTCCTTCTACCAACCTGTGTTTGGTGGACTTTAAAGCTGGCCAGACCAGCAGAACTGTTTTTTTTTTCAATTCTAAACTTGGCTCATTTCAAATCTCTCTGCAAATTCCACCCAAAAGTTGAGATAGCATCTGCAGGTCAGCATCTGATGAGCCTGCTGCTTGTGACTGCAGCAAAGATACCCAATGCTCTGATATCTTGGTCGGGGTGGCTTTGTCAGAACTTTCCCAGGGGTCCCTTAAAAGCTGTCCCATCTGAAGGATTTGAAGCCCTAGATTTGGTCAGGGAGAAGCTGTGTGGGTTGAACTGTGATTTGTCCACATCCCCTCTGCTGCTTGCAAATGTCATTGTGCACTCGTTGCATGCTGGGGACACCTCATGGGTGTCAGGTGGTCAGGGGCATCCACTGCTGTTTCTTCAGCAAGGAGAAGTGCAACTGGGCCAAAACATCATTACCAACCTACAACTCTTTCCACTTTGACTTTTGGTCCATGCCTTGAGTACTGGCTACTGAATGGATTAGGGATTTTAATTGGAGGCTTCTGTTTTCCTAGAGAACATACTGATTAGAGTAGAAATCTGCTGGCCTGTTGAAAGGAGAGAAGGTAAAAGAGCAAGCTCTGGAGAGACACTCTGAGGTTCATGCTACTCTTCAGTCACCAGACAAAATAAACACTGTGAAATTTCCACAGGTTGGTTGAAGTGCTGTGGTAGTGCTAAATACTGCTGTGAAGTGGGCCAAGTGACAATTAAATGCTTAATCATTTACTGTTTGGGGTTTAATTTCTTCACAGATAGCACAGAGTGGGAGGTGGTGTAACTGGAGAGTAATGAGCTTCTGGACTGCTTGCCCTTAGCACCTGGAGTAGGGAATTTTACTCAAGAACAACATCAAATCCTTTATCATGGGTTTTGGTTTCCAGAAAGCTATCCAGGTTTGACTTAACCATGCAAATAAAGGAAAGAAAAAACCCCACCTTATGGTCCCTATTGGTGCTTTATTCCCAACACTCCCTACCCACGCTGTTCAGAGATGTGGAGCTTGTTTTGGGTTGGAATTTGACTGACTTCACCTTCCAAACCCGGGAGCTCGCTAGGTGATTCTATCTCCTGCAGCAGATACTGCATTTCTGGGTGTGAGTAACTAATGGTTACTCACCATTCAAGAAGTGGCTGTGCTTGTAGAAATCTAAAGTTCACCCACTGGGGCTATTCTGGCTCGGGAGACAGGAGCCATGGGAACCATTGTTAGCATTTCACAGTAGAGTGGGTTGGTATTTTTTAATCAACATTTGCATGCTTTAACTTCACTTCTATTTTATTTTTATCCATCTCCTTTCTCCTCGCATTTTCAGAGGACAAAAGGAAAGGAAGAAAGAGAGAGAGAACTTTTTAATTAAACTTTTGAAGAAAACTGTAGTACAAAGCTTTTCTTTCTATCACAGGAGATAAATCACTGCACACATTTCGAAGAGCCCTCTCTATCCTACTGCCTTTGGCACGTTGTGTCAGGGAAATCACACCTCAGAGGTGATCTGGGGTCTAANGAACTGTGATTTGTCCACATCCCATCCCATCCCATTTGCTGCTTGCAAGTGTCATCGTGCACTCGTTGTGTGTNACACCTCAGAGGTGATCTGGGGTCTAAGTTTGGCTCCAAATGAAAGGGGCCAGCAGATGAATTAAAGGTCATTACTTGCTTCTCCAGCTAAGGAACCAAGCTCAGGGTTGTTCACCCTGGAGAAGGCTCCACCTGGGGAGACCTTCTGGTGGCCTTTCAGGACTTCCAGGGGCCTGGCAGAAAGATGGGGACAGACTTTGGAGCAGGGCCTGTTGGGACAGGACAAGGGGTAGCTTTCAGGATGCCACCTAGCCTCTCACTGCTGGTCCAGAAGGGCATGGGGCTCCCATAGGTCCTACATCCAAACCACCATCCCCACAGAGATGCCTCTGGGGATCTCAAGTGATGCTAGGCACCTGCATTTAGGCAAAATGTTAAAGCTGAGAAAGTAGTAAGGATTGATGCCCCAAGCTGAAATGAACCTTAGGTGACTAACATAAAGTGTCTACTTTTGAGCTAGTTGCCCCAGGTCCTTGCTGTAATCAATGGAGAGAAATGGATTTGTGCTAATTTAGATCCATGTTTCCTTCCATGAACTGTAAAAAGGGGTGGAGGTAGCATCCCAGAAATGTGCCTACATTGGGGAGGTTTTCTTCTGGTTAGATGACTCCCACTATTTATATCTTCTTTCCTCAAGGGTAGAAGACCCTCTGCTCATGCTGTTGACCCAAGAAGCCCAGTTACTGCATGTTGTAGCCACCACTGCATATATATATATAAAAAACATGAATTTATTTTAAAACAGCCATAAAAATGAAGCCTTGATCTTGTCCATAGTGGAAGGAATGTATTACTACACCAGCTGAGAAGGCATCAGCTGTTGGTAATACCTTAGTCTGGGTCACACCTCTCACTGTAAAGTGTCACCGTGGAGCTCCTACGCTTCTGCTCTGCTGTCAGTGATGGGCCAGCTCTGGATGGGCTGAATCAACACTACCCCAGCACTGGGATGGAGAGCTATAAAGAATTCTAAGAGAGGTATTTCAAGAGAAAACAAGCAAAGGAAAAAGAAAAAAAAAAGAAGCCCTCTGCTCTAGATGAACAGTAGACTAATGACAAAGGCTTCCTCACACCCTCCTCCTCACTTGGCTCATTAAACACCACTGAACACAATGAACTGACAAAACACGGCTACACCAGTGCCAACAAGGGTCTTGTCATGCTTCTCTGGACTTTGAAGCAGCATTTTGGTCATCAGACCCAATTCTCCTGAGTAGTTTGGCAGCAGTAACCTAAACAGAAGTCAGTACAGCTCATGGGCAAGGAAAGGAGGGATGCTCCCCCCTCTACACCCTGGCAAGGAAGATCCTTGGATCTAATGGTTCATATCCTGGCCTGCTCCCCCTTGCACAGGAGCATTTGCCTGTCAGATTAATAATGCAGTCAATGCAGCTTGTCACCATGCATAAGGTGAGCTGTGATAAGCCAGCACCCGATAAAGCTGTCTCCAACACTGACAGCTTCTGGAATTTCCCAGACTGGCGCCAGTGAAAGAACAGGGAGAAATTTAATGGGACTCTTCCAAAGTATTTCTTCTGCTTGCTGATCCTGACACCAGCTGGGGGAGAAGCAGGCAGATGAAGACCGGGATCAGTAAGAGGGTGCAATGGCAGCCTGAAATCCTCATGACCAAATTCTCCCATCTCTCTTTGCTCAGACACCAGGTTTGGTTGATAAGGGCAACTGCAAAGGACTTCTGTCGAGTACTTGCCTTTGTGTCATGAAATATTCAGGTGGAAAACTAGCACAACAGATCTCCTGCCTGGCTGAGGTTGCAAAGAAGCAGCAAAACATTGGGTGGGAGAGAAGTCTGGAGGTCTCTGCATGAGCACCTGCTCAGAGCAGGACTGCATCCAACAGCAGATCAGTTCAGCCATGGGGCAGGCTCAGCAGGTCTTAACAACGTCCAGGGATGAAGATTTCCCCACTTTCCTGAGTACCAGTGCTGCACAACCTCCTGTGACAAAGCTTCTGCTGGTGTTCAGTCTGAACATCCCAACATCTTGGAGAAACTCAACTGAAAAATGGCTAGAGCTGAGGGAAGTGATGTATGAATCTGGGCAACAGCTTTGCATGAGGAGTAAAAAGGCATCAAAGAAAGAGCAGGAGAGTATAAGAATTCTACTCTGACATTTTAAAACCCCACTGTTTCAATCTCAGCAGTTAGCTCAAAATAAAATGCAAAACTCACCCCGAAACAAAGCAATTTTATCTATCTATCTATCTCCAAAAGGAGAGTGTGTGCTGCATTTGGACGGGGAGATTCCATCTCTGAGATGTGGATAGGGCAGGAGTTCTCAAAATCAGGGGTGGATCCCCCTTCCTTCAGTTTTCCTCCCAAATTCCCACCCCTGCTTGCATCCAGCCAGCACCCTTAACCAGTTTGTGGGCGTACCTCTAACCACGCTGCATCCCAGCAGCCCCCTCCTCTGCAAACCAGGAGTTCAGAGACCACACCACGCATTATGTCATCCTGTGAGGAGGAGCTGGGCAATTCTGCAACAACTCCAATTCTAGCCCCGTTACTCAATCTCTCCTCTAACCAGCAGTGCTAAGGAACTGGGAAAAGGAGCCCGGCCCCAGAGGAAGGGTATTTACAAGACAAGAGCCCACCCCAGGATCTCCCGATGTGCATCCCCAGATGAAAAGCACTGCGGTGCAGGGTGGAGAGCGGTTAAACTGCTTCCCTGGCTGCTGCTCACCTGCCGTGCGTAAAAGCCTCTGGCTTCTGAGAAAACTCGTGTGCAGCAAGAGGTGATGTCATCCTTTCCCCACTCCTGAAATCCAGCTCTTTGCTGGAAAGGGCTCGTGTTATTAATGGTCCCTTTTGACACATCTTGTGCGCTGATGATTTCTTTTTTCTTCCGTTCGTTCTTCTTTTCTTTATGTATTTATTTATTTTATTATTTTCCACTCCTCTTTTCCCTTTTTACTGCACGGTGATCAGGCTCCTGAGAATCAGGTTGATTAAATTTCTATGCCTAGTGGCTTCCCTGGAGTCCACATAATTTATGTAAATACGAGAGATAAGAAACGAGGGGGAATCACAAGAAAAATGGAGCATTAAGCCGCCAAGATCCATTAAATTCTCCATCACCCTTTTCAGAATCTCAATGTTCAGCTGTACCACACTCATGTTTTCCCCCTGACACAGCAGCAGGGATCAAATGAGTGCTCATGGGGCTGAGGAAATCCACAGGATCAGCCCAACCTCAAGCCTGACATTTGGATTTCGCTCTCCCTGCCACGACTCAGCCCACAAAACGAGCCCCATTCAAACAACAGGTGGTGCAGCTGGTTGCAGCCTTCCTGCCTTGCTGTGTCCTGATGCAATGCCAAGCACCCGGAGGTCCCTCCAGGATGGAACGATGTAGGGCACATCCCAATGGGCAGGAGTGTTAATGGGTAAAGCAAGAATCATAGGTTTATAGACTGGGATGGGTTGGAAGGGACCTTTCAAGGTCATCCAGTCCAACCCCCTGCACTGAGCAGGGCCATCTGCAACCAGAGCAGGTTGCTCAGACCCCCGGCCACCTCCCCTGCAATGGGGACAGGGATGGGGCAGCCACCACCCCTCTGGGCAGCCCGGGCTCTCACCACCCTCAGTATGAACAATTTCTCCTGCTCTCCAGGCTCCATCTCCCTCTGCCAGTTCCCAACCATCCCCCCTTGGCCTGTCCCCACAGGCTCTGCTCCAAAGTCCCCCCCATATTTCTGACAGGACCCTGTCAGTGCTGCAAGGCCCCCAGAAGGTCTCCCCAACTGGAGCCTTCTCCTCTGCAGGCTGAACCCCCCCAGCTCTCCCAGCCTGGCTCCCAGCAGAGGGGTTCCAGCCCTCCCAGCATTGCGGGGGCTCCTCTGGCCCCGCCCCCCCAGCTCCCTGCCTCTGCTGGGATGAGGACTCCAGAGCTGATGTCCCCAGCACTGCAGGGGGTCTCCCCAGAGCAGAGGGGCAGAAAAACTTCCCTCAACCTGCTGGTCAAGAACAGCAGGGATTCTCTGTTTTAAAACACTTGGGAAAACCTCTGCACTCCTTTGGGGTCTCTCCGTGCTGTCAGATTATGGAGGGTTAGCCCACTGTCACGACCAGATCTAGCAGTTTTGCCTAAAGTTTACCCAAAACCAGCCCTTCAACCCAAAAGCCTGCAGAGATGTGTGGGAAGGAGCAGGAATAAGGTCAGCAGCCTGTTGCCCTCCTTTGTGCAGGCTCTGCCCTTCCTGAGCAGCTGACTCAGTCTAAACCCCTTCTCCAGCCCATTCTTCACTTCGTGGTGTACACAGGGCTTCACCTCCAGCAAACATCTCTGGGACATAGTGCCAAGACAACCTCATAATGGCTTGGTGATCTCCGTTGCTGAACTGTTCCTAGTGCCTTTTGGGCCCACATCAGCAAGCTACAACTCGAAGTGATTCCTGAGATTGGTTTGGGTGATGAGCTGGATGAAGGACAGCTCCCAGTTGGCAGGCTAGATGGAAATGCTCTGTTTTGAGGACACAATGACAACAGGAGTGGGAGACTGATCATAAGGGTATGGCCAGACTGCAACAGCTGGCCTCAGGGACAGAAAACACANCCAGTATTTGAGGTGTGGCCTCAAATCTCCTCTTCCACACAGCCTCCTGCTTCCCTGGGATTTTCAGTCCTGCACAGAATGCAGAGTCAACCCCAACTCTTCAGAAATACATCTCTTCCCATTTCCAAATGGATGGCATTACCAATAATACCACAGACTTCTTATTTCAGTTCTGAGCTTGCGGGCTGCGCTTGAATCACTTTTCTTTCTGAGTATGATGAACAGAAGCACCTCTTAATGGAGGCAAAGACTCTCCACCAACAGTTGCATTTTTAGAATGCTGCAACTTGAGGAAAATTGTAAATGCAGAGCAGTGATGAGGTCCCAAGAGCAAAAGTCACCTTCCCTCACTCATCCCTGTTGTTAACCTGGATGCTACGGTGTTACCTTGAGTGCTTCTGCTCCCAGTGCTAACTACAGAGTCAATCCTCAGTGCCAGGGCCCAGGGCATAATTAACTACTCCAATAATCGAATAGCAACTTACAGATCTTTCAATAGCCATCCAGGATCAAGATCTAATTAAGACTCCAAACGAGTTAATCAAGTGTGATGGAGTCTTCTAAGAAAATTCCATCCCAGACTTTGCACTCTGGCTGAGCTGCAGATAGTTTTGACAAAGCCCCAAAGCAGAGACTAAAATCATGAAGATTAGATGGAGTGATGGCTACGAGCAAATGAAACTGCAGAGGTTTCAAAAAAAGAAGGCTACCTATAATCTGCAGCTTGGAGTGCTGAGGTCTTTGAAGCAAATTTGGTTTGACAGATTCCCTTGAAATATCTAATAATTTTGCAAACCACTCAGTGACCAGCAATCAAAAGAGACCTACTGAGTCTCTCTATTTGCCTGAGCAAAATACCTATTCTCGAGCTGCAGGCAAATGAAACACCACCAAGACCGCCCTTCATCACATCTGAAAAAGGCCAAGGAGAAGTGATAATCTCTTTGAACTTCCAGACCAACAATGGGAACAGCACAGCCCAGTCTAAAGTGCCCTGTAAATAACGTGTGCCTGACATTTAACAGGGTTTGAAAGGTCTGTTCCTTGGCTTCAGCCTGTCCCACGGATGCATCATTTGCTGTGCTCCCATGCTAAAAATGACTACGGTCATTAGGAACAATTTATTCTTAGGAAAATAATTACGGTCATTAATGGGGCTGAAAGCAGGCACCATTAGGAAGCAGGAGCAGAGTTGTGACAGCCGACCGTGCACGCGATGTGATTGACGGAGACAGCAATTATGGTGTCCACATGATTAGGCATCCAGACTAACTCAAGTTAAGGCTCAGAAGGGAGCCAATAAGTGATATGTCCAAGGGATGCCTGAGAAAGGCCAATGGGATCAGAGCAACACAAGCCCCAGAAGAGTCTCCAAGAGCATGGCTGGTAGTCACCAATAGCCTCCGTTGGCTGTGATGGTGGAGAAAGTGCACTTGCAGTTTTACATCTACTAATATTCACCAAGTGATGTCAATGGCTTGTCAGTAAGGTCATGTCTGGTTATTTGACCATAATTTCACAGAAATACAATCTCTGCAGGGGATGTCTGAGCCAGTGGGTGAACTCTGGGCCAGCTGATGGCATAGGTAGGACTAAGGACAGGTAGCTGCACAGAAGAGATGGTTTATCTTCTGGAGTAGATCCCCCAGGGGAAAACAGTGGTGAAGCAAAATCTATAAGCATCCAATCAGGATCAAATTTTCAGGGCAGGTCAGATGCTGTGACCCAGGTAACACTGGTTTGAGAAACTCAACAAGATAGCCCTGCCTGGATTTCCTCAGGCACCCTCTTTCTGTGAAAAGCACAGAGATTATTGGCAGTTAGTTAATAAAGCTCATTTGGGTTGTCTGGACAGTCTCCTAACGATGTGATATATTGCTTAACAAAAGAGAATTTGGAAAGGATACTGGTGAGTGCAACTGCCCAATGGTTGACTGATATCTACACTGGTAATATAAATTATGTTCTGTTTTCATTGAGACCAACCAGAATAAGTTTAACTCTGCACATGGCTGTTCATATCTAAAGCAAAACTCTTCCATCCCCCAAAGAGTTGTCCAAAGTCAGCCTCACTGGCCATAGGTATGAGTTTCACACACAGAATCACAGGATGGTAGGGGTTGAAAGGCACCTCTAAAGATCATTGAGTCCAACCCCACTGCCAGAGCAGGATCACCCAGAGTAAGTCACACAGGAACAAGTCCAGGCAGCTTTTGGAAGTCTCCAGAGTCTGAGATTCCACCAGCTCTCTGGACAGCCTGTTCCAGGGCTCTGTTACCCCTCACAGTGAAGAAATATTTCCTCATGTTGAGGTTGAACCTCCTGTTTTCCAGTTTAAGGACATTGCTCCTAGTTCTGTCACTGGACACCGCTGAGAAGAGCCTGGCCCCATCTTCCTGACACCCACCCTTCAGATATTTATAAGCAGCAATAAGATGCCCCCTCATCCTCCTCATCTTCAAGCTAAACAGACCCATCTCTCTCAGCTTCTCCTCACATGGTGGGTGCTCCAGGCCCTTAATCATCTAAGTGACCCTCTCCAGTAGTTCCTTGTCCTTCTTGAAGGACATGGATGGCCACAGTTTTGCCTCATGGAGAACAACAGTGATGTCCCAGGGGTGATGAGACCATTGTGCAAAGCCCTAAAGCCACCTTCTGATATGATTTCCAGGAACAGTCACACTCATCCAGGTGCCATCCACTTCTTTGCTATTCCTTGGTTCAAAGCACCTTCCTCTCCTTTCATTAAATCCAAATCCACAGATCACCTACTCCCCTTGGTGAGTAAGTTACATTCTTGGGGACCAAATTTCCAGCTGCCTTTAGCAGCAGAATGAAAAATGCCTTGTTCCTTCAGTGGAGAAAGGACTGATTATGTTGATGGTCCCTGCACTAACCATATTGCTTACAAGTATCTGGTCTTGCATTGACTTCCAGGCTGAATTTTGCCAATTCAGCAGCTAGGATCTTGTTGTGTTTTAACCTGATAAATTAAGGAGCCTTTTAGTGCAGGGGATCTCCCTGGTGCTTATTTAGTGAGCCAAATTAAATAAATCCACAGCATTATGCACAAACACCTAACTGAATGCCAGAAGTACAGCTCAAGAACCAGCTGAGGAAATCTTACTGTTCCAACTTGCCTTGGGATTCCCCCTTGGTGAGTGGGAAGGTGTGGCCAGAAAGAAAAATGCACACAAACATGGGTATGAGTGGGGAAAAATGGATTGAACCATCACAAACTGTCAAGCTTCCCATTGGGTTGATTTAAACCCAGCACAAAATGAATTAACTGTTTGAAGACAGATGATGTTTGTGTCCCAAGGCACCTCGTGGGTGGGAAGATGTAGTAACGGCCAGCAACGTGGAGTTCCCACCATCAGGAAGATCCTAAGTATCAGGAGGCTAAATAAATTAAGGATATTAGCAAAATAAACATGCAAAGCTGACCAGACAGGAGGGGAAATACCACGGCTGTAGCAGGTGTCACATCAAGCAGGACACAAAGTTTAAGTGGATACTCAGGCTTTGGAGCTGCCTCCCAGGCTTCAGGGTTTCTATAAATACAGCTTGTGCAATAAATAGGCTGGTTAGTTTTGCCACCATGGAGTCCCTTCATACTGTAGTCCAGCAGGTAGCACATGAACCGTGGTGTCAGGAGGCAGCATCACCACACTTGCAGCATGGGGAAGGTTAATTAACAAGCAAACAACCCAGCAACCAGAAAGTGAAGCTGAACAGGCAGCGTGGAGAGATGAAGGCAGCCAGGAGCACAGGCTTGCCAGGGAGAAGAGCCCCCATACAGGCATGGGAAGAAGAACTGAGGCCAACCACAGAGGTGAACATGGATGGTAACAATACATATGGGAAAAAACAACATCATACAAGAATTGATGAAGATTGAGGCCAATGATAACTTCCCAAATTGCAACTGATGATTTTGAGACCCAAAGGGAATGCACCCACGGATTGCAGTTAAACCCATGTAGTCCAAAGCCAAAGAGGAACATGGGAACCACCTGCAAAGCAACGGGCAGGCAGCTTGTTTGGAAAGACAGACAGAAGTCTGAGAGCTAAGACAAAATAGAGAGAAATTCCACAAAGTTCTTCCCACAGGGAACTGGACAATAGCTGAGCACACAGGCAGGACAAGAAGCAAGAGACTCTTGCTTCAGAGGTTAATACCTTGCAACGTGACTGCACAACACGGATGGTCCACAGAAGCAAAGAAGAGAAAGCCAAACCAGCCAGGTTTGAATTAGTAACCTCTGGTTCCATCACATCAATTTACAAATGGAATGATAAAAATAAAAAAGAAAATGAATAAAAGGAGGAGTAACAGCCCATGTGGAGCACAGAGGAAGTCAAGCTGTAGAAGGAAGAGGTGTCCTGAGGCTGTTTGCCTGCCTGAGGCTGGAGAACTGTATTCACTCCTGGCAAACCTGAAAAGGATGTGTTCAGAGATGAAATAATTTCATTTTAGAAGCATTAAGCCTTTCAACATGCTGGTGCTCCTGGCAGACCCTTGGTCTATGCACTCTAGCAAGAGTAGGTGAAGGCAATATCTCCACAAGCCTTGAGGGCAGGAGAAGGTGGATGACTCTTTGCCTCTCCACTCTGCCTCCTGTAATCATATAAAGAGTGGGAGACAGAACAACCTACTTGTGTCATAGCCTGAGAGCTTCTTTTTGCTCCAGCCAAGGCATCTCCAAGAACCATTCTTTCAGAGGTTCCTGATGTGTCTATTTGCACTGTCTAAAAGGATTGTGCTGGTCCCTCTTTCCAGCCCCACCTGTCTCCTAACCACCCTCTTGGTTCAGCTGGGCTAGGATGGCTGAAAAGGCACTTGGAGAGATGCAGTGGGAACAGACAGTGGCAGCTGGACCAGTCACAAGCCCTGGCTTGTGGGAGGAGATGTGATGCAGAAGCATCCCAGTCTTCTGCTGCCCATCAGCTCCCCATGAAACAAGGAGTTGGGTGTCCCCATTGATCACAGATCAAAGAATCATAGAATGACATGTTTGGGAGGGACCTTTAAAGGTCATCTAGCATCTGTCCCTCCTCTTGCACTGAGCAGGGACATTTGCAACTAGAGCAGGTTGCTCAGAGCCCCAGCCAACCTCACCTCAAATGTTGTCAGGGATGGGGCTTCTACCACCTCAGTGGGCAACCTGGGCCAATGTTTCACCCTCCTCAGCATAAACAATTTTTTCCTTCTCTCCTCATAAGGAAGGATGGGAGGAACCAGGCTTTTTCAGTGAGTATATCTATTTATTTGCCTGCTTGGCCAAAAATACACAAGGGATGAGCTTTTCAAGAGCTCTCAGAAGCAGCACCACTCTGCTCCTTCACTGATTGCAGGGCCAGAACCCCTGCTGACTTCAGCGGGAGCTGAGATAGCCCAGCGCTGAACGGCCTTGGAATATCCATCCCTAAAAGCACAAACATATCTGTAAACATGGGATCTTATTTAATGGTTTCAAATCTCTTCAGGGTGGGGGTCAAGGAGAAGGGGCCAGGCTCTTTTCTGTGGTGCCCTGTGACAGGACAAGAGGTGATGGCAGCAAGGGGAGACAAGGGAAGTTCCACCTCAACATGAGGAGAAACTTCTTCACTGTGAGAGTGACAGAGCCTGGCCCAGGCTGCCCAGAGAGGCTGGGGAGTCTCCTGCTCTGGAGACTTTCCAGCCCCAGCTGGATCTGTTCCTCTGTGGCCTGCCCAAGACCTTTTCACTGCATCTTGTGAGGTGGTCATAAAGAACCTACTGTCTGTGGTATTGAGCTCTGGTAGACATTTCTTTGTCCTTTACTCACAGCTGTGGCCTACCAGTTGTGACAGATTTCATTTAAGGTCCTTTATTCCCAGCTACAATGTGCTCTCATTTAATCAGCCCTGTCCATCCTGCTTTGCACATAGTATGTGGCTAACTGGAGACTTGTTTGCTGGTCTGTTGCTAAGAAGGAGAACCTAGAATTAGATGGCTAATGGTATTTTCCTTCTCCCGTGGGTGTCCTATTCATAGAATGGAGTTGGAAGGGGTGTCTGGAGCTCACAGAGTGCAACCCTCCTGCCAATGCAGGATCACCCAGGGCAGCCCACACAGGAACAGAGCCAGGGGGGGCTGGAAAGTCTCCAGAGCAGGAGACTCCACAACCTCTCTGGGCAGCCTGGGCCAAGCTCTGTCACCCTCACAGGAAAGAAGTTTTTCCTCAAGTTGAGGTGGAACTTCCTCTGTTGTGCAGCACCCAAAGACTCAACCACTTTGGGACTGGTGGTTGATGTTCAGCATACCTGCCACTTCTTCTGGAAGCTGACCTAACTTAGGAAGGTGAAATAGAGATGCTGTAGAACTGTTGTCCACTTTGTCCACTAAGACAAGGTCTTGTCAAGCCAATTGCCAGATGTGTCTGCCCTTCAGGACACATGCTAACAGAGGGGCCACGGCATCAGTTTCCCCAGCCACCAACTGCAATACAACTTGTCTGCACTGAAGCCACTAGATTTGAAGTTTGGCCAGTCCCACACCAGTTCATGGGACAGCAGAAGAACTGTGACTCTGGGTTGCAGAGGTGTGAGGTACAGAACTTCAGTGCAGAGGGAGAACCAGGAGAAAGACCAACATATGTAACTCTACTTGTATGTGAGAGCCTACACAAAGAGATGCTAAAAAACAGATGCTGTCTGAAGACCATCAGTGAGAGGTGGGTTTCCATCCTAGGAAGCTACATTTGAAGAGCAGCTGTGGGCTCTCCACCACCGTGGCATGCTCCATCCTCAAACCACCACCCCTTCATTCAGTGAGCATGGCTCCTCTTGCTGCAGACCTGGCTGAGAAAGCCTGGCTAGTATCTGCATCAGCATCATCACCATAAACCCTCCCTTAGGGAACACATCCAGGGGAAGCTAATGTGAAGAGATGGGTCTCACCATCATCTGCTCAGAACTGACAAAGATCTCTGGTCATCCTAATCTCTTGAGGATTGATTGCCACAGCCAAAGGGCAGTGATGCAAAAGGGCTGACCTCGCTGCACTTGAGAAGTTCACCCCAGGGCTCGTTAGAGCCAGCCTCCCTGGGGAGCTGAGCTGTCTCGCTTGGTCATATCATGGGGGCAGGAGATAGATGATCTTATAGAGATATTTCCCTTCCCTGATGTCATATATTTTGTATTTCACTAATCCTGGTGCCTTCCCCAGAGCTCCTGAGTATCACAGCTTCTGCTGCATGGGGTTTTCAATCATGAAGGAGCACTTTTCCCTTTGACCTTCCACCTTTAAAGCACCAGCCCAGCACTATCCTCGCCCTGTGCTAACTCCAGAAGTGCACCTAGGAACCACTTGGGCCAATGCTCTTGGCCCCAGATCATGTCCTGGCGCTGCCTAATTCATCAGTACAGCTACAGGTGGCTCACTGAAGAGATGGAGCAGTTTAACTCCAGCCACTTTCACATACTTCTAAGACTCAGGTCTGGTACACCCTGGCCAAGTGACTGCTGGAGTATAACTCCTGACTCCTCGTTAGTTTTATACCATGGCCTTTGGAGAACAGGAGGTCTGAAGGTCTAGACCAGGAGGTGTGGAGACCACAGGACTAGAAAAGAGCATCTGATTCACAGAACATCTTATGGTGCCAAAATAAAAGCCTTCAAAAGGCTGGTACAACATAGAAAACACATCTTCACCATCCAGAAAGCTTGCAAGAGTTTCCTAGAGTAAAAGCAAGTCCCAATAATTTGGAAGATCACTCGTACCAAGCTCAAAACCAGAGGTAGGTAGCTTTTTGTCTGCTTCTTTTCCTACCACCAGTGCTCCACTGTCCCACTCACAGAAATTTTCACCTCTCTCTTTTTCCCTCCATCTTTTTCTGGTAGCAGAGAGATTTTTGTTACCATGCTCTGGAGCCAGAAACCTCTGTGTCAAAGCACAGGATCCTGTGCTCAAGTACTTCAGTCTAGATTAATTACTGACAGGACCTCTTCTTTCTCCATGAATAAATCAGGACTCTTCTCGCAGTCTCCTTTGGGACTGTTCAAAAGCCCCTTCCTGCACTGAGGCAGGAATTTGTTTAATTCAGGACACTGGGGCCTTTTTCCAACAACCAACATCACAATCCCACCTTGCTGAAGAAAGCAACATGACAGGGCAAATCCAGTCCCCATGAGGGTTTGGGACACTCATGTGACAGATGATGGAGACCAAAAGTCTCCCTGCCAAGGTCTTACAGGTTGCTGCAGTCACCAACTGTGTCTGATGCAAGGTCAGAGAATGAGGGGCTCAGCATTGTCCTGTCTGGTTGTCCAGCTGTTGTATCTGACCAGAGGAGAGGCACCAGTTTGGGGTAGGGGCTCCAGAGCACCTCTACTCCTTTTTGTGTTGTCCCCAGCAAGGAACAGGAGTGAGAATAAAATGAGGGGAGCAAATGGAGAGAAGGTTTTAACATCATAAAATATTGAATGGTTTGAGTTGGGAGGGACCTTTACAGGTCACCTAGTCCAACCCCCTGCACTGAGCAGGGCCATCTGCAACCAGAGCAGGGTGCTCAGAGCTCCAGCCAACCTCAGGTGGAATAGGACCAGGGATGGGGCATCAACCACCTCACTGGGCAGCCTGGGACAGGCTCTCACCACCCTCAGTATAAAAATTTTCTTCCTTCTCTCCAGTCTAAATCTCCCTCTTTGTTTAAAGCCATCCCCCCTGTCCTGTCACAACAGGGCCTGCTTAAAATCTGTCCCCATCTTTTTTATAGGCTCCCCTTAAGTCTGCAGAGGCCACAAGAAAGTCTCCCTCAAGCCCTCTCTGCAGGCTGAACCCCCCAGCTCTCCCAGCCTGGCTCCCAGCAGAGGGGTTCCAGCCCTCCCAGCATTGCTGGGGCTCCTCTGGCCCTGCTCCAACAGTCAGCACTGACCCAAGCAAGTCCCCAAATACAGACCATCCCTATCAGATCTTAGGCACCCCAAGGTCCTTTGCTCAGGCAGCTTATTCCAGCCTCACAACATTGCTACTGAACAGGCTCCACCATCCCCCTTTTTTATTTTAATTTTCTTAAATGTTTTTCACCTAGATTTGTCCTTAGGATAAATAGATCTGTTCACAGCACCTGGGATGAAATTTCCTGCTTGTTTCAAACTTAAGAATTCTTCAGCTATAGAAAAAAGAAAAATCAGCAAAAATACAGAAACTCTAAATTGGTGATACATTAACTTGCACACCAAGTGGAAAAAGAACTGGTAAACAATCAGAACTACACCCAGAATGGAGCTCTCCCAACCCCTCCTCCCAGTCAGGGTACTGATCTCTGAAATTTTCTCAGCAGATTTATTTTCAAGGAGGTGGAAAGTGATAAATAAATAAATAAACCCACTCTGATTACAGCAGGAAGAGCCTTTAGAGTAGAAGAGCTATTTCCCAGCAGTGCTGGGAGCTCTTCCACTCCATCACATCACTGCAACTTCAGGCATTACCCTGCATCAGCTGAGACTGGCTTATTGCTCACGTGCCTGGTTTCCTCTCCGAGGCAGGTGCTGCTGCATGACTTCACCCTCCTCTGATATATAAAATTAAGCTGAATTCCGTTGCTTTTTCCCAGGCTCGCCTGCCTATCTGGTTGGTTATGATCTGTGCTCATTTCTTAACCTGGTTTTGTGGCGGGGTCCCGGGTGGATTGAACTAATTTGGAAGAAGGCGTGTCTGATTCTGGAATAAGAGCATCAACACAGGGAATTCATTAGGAACCACTGGTGTCAAGTACGTAGTCCAGAATAAGTCCTTGGCTAGATGAGGCTTAAGGCCATCTCTAGTTTTTCTCCAAAGCTAATTTAGTTTTGTCTTCATCGGCCTCTTGATCTCTCTATCAGGAAAGACTCCCACAGATAGTTTGACTTCACCTCATTTCAACCCCTGATCGCTCAAGATCAGCTCTGTGAATGGGATGCTTGCTGTGAAAAGTCCTTTGTACACTTGGCTTGATCTTGCTCTTGAAGTCACTAGGCTCACTTTGTCTAAGCCTTTACTCAGATCATAGTCCCCACCTGGTTAGAGCTCAGCCAAAACAATACAGACCTCCTCAAGCCTTCCCAAGCACTGACTGTGGGACCATCCCCAAAAGAGTGAACCAAAAGCATGATTTTCAAAGCAAAATTATTCTGCCTTAAATGCCATCTACATGTTCCCTTTCCCACTATTACTTTTGCTTATTTAATTTCATTTTGTGTCTAATAGGGGCTATTTGTTCAGAATATACATTCACAGAATAGTATAGGCTGGAAGAAACCTTAAAGCTCATCCAGTTCCAACCCCCCTGCCATGGGCAGGGACACCTCCACTAGACCAGGTTGCCCATAGCCCCATCCAACCTGGTCTGGAACACTTCCAGTGGGGATTTAACTCACCTATCTTTGAAGACATTCAGGCAGACTTTCTGCTGCATCTCCATGTAAAGTCAACCTCTAATCTTCTGGATTTCAACAGTCTTTAACTACTCTGATTTAATTTATATGATATAGGGTCTTCACCCACAAAAAGTCTTGCGTGGGATTAGACCAAGGTGGAAAGCAACAGTGGCTTCCAACAGCTCATGAAAGCTACCAGTGGCCAGCCACAGCTAACCTCACTGGGATGGATGGGGACCTCTGAGGTTGTTCTTCTGGGGAAGGGAGCATCTTGAGAAGATCGGGGAACAAATCACTCATTTGAAAGCACAACAAATATCTGAGACCTCTCCCATCCTCCAAACGTAACCAAAGGTCCCCTCATCAGCTATAAACCTTGCGCTGTGCTGGATGCAAACATTGCAGTAACCGCCTGTGCTGAAGAGTTTTAGCCTTGCAGAAGAGTAAGCAGGTGAAATTGAAACCTGAGAAACTTTCTTGGCATGAGGACCTTGCATGTGGGCATGCTGGCATAGAGGAACTGTCCTTGTATCCAGGAAAGTTTCAGCAACCTTGTTAGAGACCGTGATAGGCAGCACATTGGGCAGATCCTTTGGAGATCTCCCAGATGCAAGGTGAGGTTTCTGGCCTCTGTGTCAGACTGTGCTGCCTCTGGTAAACTCAGAGTGAATTATTGCTCTGATTTTAGCAATAAGGGTAATTGTGTGTCTTGATTGCTGCTCCAGTAAGCCTGTGAGCCCCTTTAATGGTTCTGGTGTGACTGATCATAAATAAACCTAACAAAACTAACAGCTAATTGGACCTTAATGCCATCTGATGGCCAACAGCTCTCTCCAGAGGTAGTCATGATGCTACAGAGTGCAATAGGGCAGGACACTGGGATTGCTACACCTGGCTGTATGCAAAGAGGATGCTCTTGAGCTGGTCTCTTCCCCTTCCATATGTTTGACACCCTCTTGCCATAAGTCATGAGTCTGAGATGCTCTGATATCACAGCAAGGGACTGCTGGTAGCAGTGCTCATGTCTCAAGAATACAGTGACTAGAGCAGTGATTGGTCTGCTGTAGTTGGCACTGGTGAAGCTGCACCTCCAATCCTGGGGTCAGGTTTGGGCCCCTCACTCCCAGCAGGAGCTGGAGGGGCTGGAGCCTGGCCAGAGCAGGGCAACAAAGCTGGGGAAAGAGCTAGAGCACAAGGGGGGTGAGGAGCAGCTAAGGGACCTGGGGTTGTGGAGCCTGGAGTAAAGGAGGCTCAGGGGAGCCCCTTCTGGCTCTGACGGCTCCCTGACAGAAGACTGGAGCCAGGTGGGGTTGGGCTCAGCTCCCAAGAAACAAGCAGCAGGACAAGATCAAATGGCCTCAAGTTGCACCAGGGGAGATTTAAGTTGGACATTAAGGGGTTGTCAATGCTTGGCCCAGGCTGCCCAGGGCAGTGGTGGAGTCCCCATCCCTGGAGTGGTTTCAAAGCTGTGGAGCTGTGGTACTCAAGGACATGGTTTAGTGGTGCCCTGGCAGTGCTGGTTCAACAGTTGGACTTGATCTCAAAAGGTCTTTTCCAACCTAAACAATTCTAAAGTTCTAAGAAGTCCTATCCAGGCAGCAGACATCCAGCATCTGAACTGGTTTTGCTTGAGAGATGCATCTAATCCTGGGGTGGGAAGAACGAGAAGGTGATGGGGAAAGTTTTGGGTGGATACGCTTGTCTGGAGAAGAACTGAAAATCTCTGGCCAATACCAACCAGAGATTTGTCCCAGATTCGGTGGGGCTGGGATGACTCTCCACTTGCTTAGTGGGGGAGCTTGGAGCTCCTGACATTTAACAGCCACAGACTTTGTGGTCACTGCAGAGCTGCTCCAACGTGGGAAATACCACCTATCTCTATGGGCAAAGGAAAGGGTTTCTTCCAGGAGCACTCATCTCTGCAGGGAGAAGGGCCAGAATGCATCTCATCTGCATCTCTGCTGCCAGATGCACGTTTCTCTGCAATGAACCCAGACTAAGTCACCTCACTCTGTGACTCAGTTTCCCCACATTTTCACTAGCAACCTTCTCAATATCCACACAGAGCAGACGTTGCCAACCATCTGCACAGCCTACAGTCACTTTCCACCCAGGGACTCCAACCATTTCCCCATCTCCTTGAGAAACCTCACACCTTCAGGTGACTGCCTAGCGTACATGGACTTGCTTTTCTCAGTCACGTGTCACCATCCCACCCTCCCCTGGTGGTTGAAGGGCAATGACCAGGACAAGACCATGACCCTGAGCAACACTGCCAGACACCCTGAGAACTCCACAAACTTTGGTTTCTCCTCCTTCCTGTTAACCCCCTGTCTTTTATTAGGAACAGAACGACTGATGGAGCTTAAAAAGATGAATTTCCTGACCTGCATATTCAATGAAGCTCAATTGCTTCCTAAATGCAACAGGAGTTTTAACAGTATTTAATGGCATGCATTAATTAATAATTCCTTAAAGATGTCAAACATTTGTAGATTAAAAAACTTTATAACTGTCAATAAATTCAGGGGGGGCTTAATGAATTCCTCCAGATTTATACAAGGGAAGGGAGAAAAAAAATAGATAATTTACTGATTTTTTGAGCAGTTCTGTAGAAGAATCCTCAAAGAAATATGGGATGGGGAGCTCACAGGCTGAGAAGACACTGGCTGATCAAGGACCTTCTCTGAAGGGTCACTGCTTTTAATGCTGGTGAGGTGAAACACTCCAAAGTGAGGATTCATCCTTGAGGAAGAAAAAGAGACCCCAAATGGTCAAACTGCATCTTGAGGGCACAGGGGACACAGATTAACCCTGAGCTGACCTGTGATATTTTTATTATCCCAAGAAGATATCCCAAAAATGAAAATCCCACTTGTCAAATGATTTTCCACAAAGTTTGTTCAGCAGAACAAACAGGTGCAGGATCCCAACTTCCTTCTCCCAGTCCAAGAAGGAAATAAGAGTTGAGATATTAACATTTACTCCTGGACAGCAGCTGATTTTCTGCTATTTCTGGGAATTTTACTAATTCAGAAGATGGCCTCTTTCTGTCTCATTTACCAGTGCAAACTTAATTATTTGTATTATGATAATAGCTGCATTCCCCTCCTTTGAAAAGGGATAACACACAGCTGGAGTCAGCTCTCCCCAGATGATTTATGGCTATTAGCACAAGAGTTTCATTCCCATGCTCCCTTACATCATAAGCACTGGAGTCCTCAGCCCAAGTCCTACAAAGGGATGGCTCCCAGCTCTGCTCAGGAGTCATGAACCATGGGGACAGGGAAGTGATGCATTGTGTGAAAGGGTGGCAGACCCCAGCAGAAAATCCCAATTCCCACAGCTCAGATGTGTGGTGGTGCCTCAACTGCAAGGCTGCTGCTCTCCATCAAGCTCTGGAGGTCACTGGGCTGGTGAGATTTCATTTTCCAAGTGGGTGGCTGTCTACAGGCCAGGATCATGTTGTTAAAATCAGTTATTTCACTGGAATGTTCCCACCTTGAGAAATACTTGAGATCTTCTGCATTCAAGAGAGGAAACTTCCATTATTTTAAGGTGTTTTTTTTTTTTTAATTAGGACTAATAACTTCTAAAACATTGCTTTTATTTTTACAGGGGGCTCTTATTTGGAATCAGAAATAATAAAATCATTTTGTTTGGAGAAGACCTTTAAGATTATACAACAAAATATCAGGAAATAGCTGCAAAAGGAGGCCTGGCTATTAAAATCCATGCACATATATGTCTCTGTATACACCTGTGACTCTGTATACACCTGTATCTGTGTCTATATTAACATCCATATCCACACACCCCCCAGTCTCCCTCTAATATATACATTTTGTAAGTATTATTTCTGAAGCAAACCATTTTAGAAATGCAATTCCACACGTGTAGCCTAAAGGTCAACTTCTTGCATTCATTTGACATGAACAAAGTCTGGATATTCCAGTCCCCATCCCGCCCAGACACACCTTTGGTCACTACGTATTTCAGAGAAGCTCTTTGCACCAAGGAAAGCAAAGTGAGGGGCTAGGGCAGGGCTGGAAGAAGAGCCAGGGAAGGAGAGACACCATAACTTGTCCTCATGGGCAAGGCATGGGTATGAACAGTCTGGGATTCACAGAATCCCAGCACAGTAGGGGTTGGAAGGGACCTCTGGAGACCATCTGGTCCAACCCCCCTGCTCCAGCAGGGTCCCCGAGAGCAGGCGGCACGGGATCCCATTGCCCAGGCAGGTTTGGAATCTCTCCAGAGAAGGAGATTCCTCAGCCTCTCTGGGCAGCCTGGGACAGGCTCTGCCACCCTCACACCAACAGAGTTTCTCCTCCAGTCCAGTGGATCTTCCTGGCTTCCAGTTTGTGCC
>VWZY01004812.1:2091795-2156598 GCA_013399075.1 Chloroceryle aenea | reverse complement strand
ATGCTGTGGGACACAGTGTCAAACGTTTTACTAAAGTCTACTGTCCTTCTCCACAAAATCAATATAGCAGAGTGCTCTTCTGCTCCCAAGACAACAGCAGCTGCCTTTACCCACTTGCAAACACTGAAGGGGAAAAAAGAAAAACAAAAAAACCTCAAGCCAGCCTACAACTGTACCGATTTAAACTAGAACTCTTAAAAGTGGTAACCAGGCTGTCTCATCAAGAGAAAGATCAATAGCATGCTTTTGATTTATCAAAATCAGATTTATCAGCAGCTTTCTTTCAAATTCAGATCTCCGAGATAAGTTCTGAAACAACATAATCAAGTAAAGCATCATTACCAGCTCTACCTGAATGGAGGCACCCACCAGCAGAGAGCCTCANTTACCTGTTCACTGACTGGTCTTAGTAGCATGATCCAGTTTCCACACCAATGCACACCGGTACACTACAACCATTGGGAAGGACAATTCTCACTTGGATTTGCTTTGGAAATGACATCATGGGAATTCCACATCATTTCACAGCCTCCAATTTCTGCCATTTATTCAAAGATTCATTCAGAAACCTAATAACCATACTCCCACTTTGTGCTTTGTCACAAAAGCTTTCCTCTCAGAGCACAGACAACTCTTTCGGGCTACTGCTGCCAATAGAATGATGCACTGTACCTCATTCCCCTTCCGATTTTAGGATTAGTTCAGTGTAACTACATCAAAGGAAGACACAAAGACCAAAATGTAATGGATATGAGACAAGAGGCACCAAAAAGGAGGCAGCTGAAAGAGTTATAGCCCAAAACTTCCAAGCGTTGAGGTTCACTCAAAGTTATTTCCAAAAGCACTACCTATTTAGCCACCTCCTTTCTTTTCTAATATTCATCTGTTCAGAACATGCTCTGATGAGAGGATGAAGGGGATAAGTGAAAGAGTATTAAAAGTGAAGGACGAAACTGCTACCTCACACCAGAACAGAAGCAGCACAGCAGTTAATGAAAAGTACGTGGATCTGAAAAAGGCTGTCCTGAAAATATGTACTATGCTAAAAAGACAAAATTTCTACACAGCACTCCTTTTATAAACAATCAGACTCATTTTCATTTAAGTCCAAGCAATTGGCAAGCAGATCTCTGTCCAAGCACTGAAGTCTGCTTTATGTAATATGTAAAACTGTATCCCAAAGCAACAACTAAAATTAAACTTTCTTAAATTCTGGCTCAAGAATTTTGCCAGTCCAAGAATATCATCATCTGAAAAGCATCAATATTCCCAGCCTCTTCCAATTATTTTCTTCACAAAATTCATGCACTGAAGCCACTTTATCAAAAAAAAATCCCACTCCACTGTAACTAAACAAAAGGGTTTTGTGCAAGTAAAGAATCAAAGCATATAAACAAATCCTATAAATTCAAACAGCTGGAATTAAGTATCAGTCCATACATGCTACGCAGCTACCTGGATGTATTCCATAATTAATTGATACAGATTTTTTATCTGAAAATAAGGACTTTCCCTAAAGGAAGAAGTGGACTTAAAGAGAAGGGCAAATACCAAGATTAAATGTCAGGCAAACAACAGTTGCAGCTGAAAGTTCAAGACGATGCTCTTACTCAAGTGGACATTGCTTTACAATATTCAGTGTCAGAAAAATGCAGCTGTTTTAACAGTGTTAATCTCAAAAGATTTTTTTTAAAAAACCCATCACCTGTGATTTATTTCATTTTGAAGAGAAAGCACATTTCATTTGGTAATCATTTATTTCTCATTCTATTGGACAGATACTCCCAAAAAGCAATACTTCAACTGAAATCAGTTCTGAAAGATCCTTTATGAATATACATTATGGAGATAACCCCCATTAAATTTCTAACAAAGCACTGCCATTTTGAGTAAACAAAGTTATCTTAGCAGGGTCACACACTATGCCATGAATACGGTCTGCAAATTAATTACCACCCTGACATATGTCAAAACAAATTTTAAGGAGAATAGCACCCAGTAGTAACCATATGTTTTATCTACCTGTTAGTATGCAAAATCTGTATTCAATGGGATCTAAATTTATTCATTTATTCAGAACCCCTCAGAGAAATCGAAATGATTCGCTGGCCTCTTTTGCCCATCTCCAAATGAAATCCGAGTGAATAACATGTGTTTAGTGAGCCAGAAAATAAGTACAGGACAAAGCTATGGAGGGGATTACATTTCAGAAAAGCAGGTGCCATCTCTGCACAAATATCTATATAACACAATTTTTTTTAACACTCAAAACTGCTAAAATAGACCGCAGTGCATTATCATTTGTCCGCACTTTAAAGAACACTATATTTGGGATTTCTTATTTTAGGTAATATCCATCTTTATTCCCTAACCATAACAAGAGCTGGCTAACATACCTGTCCTAAAAATAGTTTTCAGCATGAAGGAAGACTTAAAAGCAGAGCTATTGAATGAAGGGTTAAAAAGCCTCTGCAACTGGCTTTATTATCAATGGCAACACAGCCAACAGATCCGATCCTGGGTTGAAAGAAACAAAAGAGGCAAAGATCCAAACCCAGTTTACTCAGTTGAGTTATAGGAGAGGACAAACCCACAGATATCACATTGAACAGAGTGAGTAAAGAACTGTTCCTGGACAATAGCTGTTATGTTTTCATAGGAGTGGAGCTTCATGTCTTTACTTAAGGTACTCATGGTGCAACTTCTGCTTTGTCAAAAGATGACCTCCTGAGGTCTGATTCTGACAAGTTTTAGACTGGGAGTTCATCGGTGTGTTTTCCTACTTTTTATAGTCTGCCTTCAGTTCACACAGCCTGTCAAACACTTCCATGACACTAACCCTGTAATTCACAGTACATTTAGGAAGAGATTTTAGTTTATGAACTATTTTCTGCCAAGCAGGCCAACATATCTTTACCTCCATTTTTTGCCCAACAGTGAAGTAGTTCTGATTTAGAGTTAAGTAATGCCCTATCACATATAGGATGACTAAATGCATTTCTTTCATGCACAATCCTCCCTATATTCAGATGACAGATAATCTCTTGGCATCTGCTGACAAATATATTTAAAGAAAGCCTAAATCTGTCTGTGCCAAACTTGGCCTGATGCCATCAGTTCACCACTGTTGGCACACATACTCGACACGATGCAATCACAAGACTTAAGGAAGTTTCCAGTACTCTGTTCTATGGTTTTCATCATGTTAACATACACATTTTCATCCTTTTATGACTTAGTAGCAACAGAAGTGAGTAGCAGGACAGTAGATAACTTCTTGGCATGTATCACAGGTTTTCTTAGTGCATATTAACAGTGTTCTATTTAAATTACAGATGAGTAACTTACCTAGGATGAAATACGTGAGGATTTAGAGCTTATGGTTAGAGCAGTTCATCTCAATTGTACTACTAGCTCTTGTCAGAAACAGTGAAGCAAAGGAATCCATTTTTTAAAAAATATTTTTTTAAAAAGAGAAAGACAAGTGTTTTACCTCTCTTAACACTGTGCTCTTATAACCCCGATAAAGTCCTTGAATACCCTGTAAACCAACAAAAGAAAACATCAGCTACAGGGAATTAGTTTGCCAAAGACCACAATTTATTGGTGATTATGAGGCAAGCAGTGCAGCCTTACTGGGCATCAGACCTGAACTTCTGGCAAATCAGCTATATTGATTCTAATAACGTACACTGCATTCCATGGTTTACAATGCCCAAAGCTTTATGTTCGTTTCAAAGATCATTTAACCACTGTTCAGAATGATCAGTTCTAGAGAAAAAAACCCAAACCTTACAGTTAAAATTAAGAAAGGCAAGAAGTGCACTACTTCCAAATCTGCTTGCCCAATATTTTGGTCTAGAAGTATCTACTAACCCATAAATATTTTGAAATTACTACTCTTCTGTTTAAATAGCACAAGCAAATGAGCCCACAGGATGACAATTTCCTATGCCCACTTTCTTAGCCTTGATTCAGAACTTCTGTCAAAACAAATACTTTGTATTTTTAACCAGCTGAAAACATTCAAAGGCATTACAATTTTATGTTATAAGTGTATATAAAATTAAATTCAATACCTTATAGGACATTTTATTCTGTTGTTTGGCAAGTCTTACAGTTCTCTGGCCATATACAAAGAAGGGGTTTTGAGTGTACCAGTTTTCAGAGCAGAATGACCAAGTCACAGAAAGAAGTTCCAGTAACCCACTTATGCAGGGTTTTCACATTAGTTCTCATTTAAAAGCAAATGAAAAATCAAGCTAATAATTTAATGGCCATATTTAAGTCTTCCTTGTCCTGGCTTTTGCACACAGGAATGCACACAGTATTTTTCCCCAACAGTGTTTTCAGAAGACACTTTCTCTTCTGGAATACATCTTGGAAAACATCCCTTGTGAGACTCAGTAAAAACAGTGGTGACCAGGTTTCGACGGGAAGGAACAGCATAACTACTAACAAGATGACAAAAGCCCTTATTTTTCAGAAGTTACCAATACTGGATGAGCACTCATTTCCAGAGCTCCCTGTAGGACATTCCCTCCAAAGCCCACTTCAAAAACTGGAAGCCATTCATCAAACTATAGATACAGACTTGATAACTGTTGTCCCACACAATGACTGTTTGCATAAATACAAGCGGAGGTTTTGAAACTGGAAAGCTAAAGCCCTTTTTTAGTTCCTACTTTTAAAAAAAATGTAGGTATCCCACACAAAGACAGGAGGCAAAAAAGTTATTTGGAGTCTGCATACAAGTGTAAGGGAGGGGGGGTGTTTCCTTCAACATAACATGCCAATAACTCTTAACAACAGCAGAACAGATGGGAAACTGCTGGGAGAGCACAGAATTGGAGTAAACTTATAGGAATGCTTCTGGACATACATGGCAATGAGTAGGAAGGAGGAAGCAACCTCTTTGAAATTTTGCTCTAACTTACCTCATGATACAAAGTGCGGGAGAGAATCTGGAGGGTACTCGAAGAAGGAGAAACCTGGGCCCGTTGCTTGACAACCTCGGATGGAACCCGTATGAGACACGCAACCTGTAAGAGAACCGTATGTTCAGAGAGCAATTGCTTTTGCTGCCTTACTCTTCATACAGCAGACACATTCGGAGGTCGTTCCAAGTACAGAAACCTGAGAAATGGGGAAATAATTTTTGCAATTATAGGAGTTTAACTTAAAAGCTGTTTATGAGCAACTTATGTATTTGCTCTGAGAGCTATGTACTCACTGAAGACAAAATTGTACTACCAGACAAATTGAAGTACCTTTGAAATTAATATCCAAACTAGAAGTAGATTTGGGTAGGGGAAAATCACTGATGAAACCAAAAGTTTTGAAGCCATGCTGTCTTCTGGCAGCTGCAGGAATATTTTTTTGCTCCCACTTTCACAGATTTTAACTGGAAATTCAGAACATGAAGAACAAAGTTCTTTCCTAGGTAGCTCCTTTATGCCCTCTAGTGACTGACAGCAAGAGGCACTCCAGGTAGCTTTCGATGAACACAATATATTCAAGGTTTACCTTAAAACACACACAGTGGATTTCACCCAGGGTGAAGCACCAGTCTGATTCTTTCCTACACAATGAATGCACTAGGCAAGAAAGGGCCCTGCAGGTGGTTGTAATAATGTGGCTGTCACAACAAGCTCCAGCTTTTCTGAAAAAGCCAGACCTGGCTTTAAAACATTCACCTGCCGCTTCAGTGGCAGGTAGGAGTTAAGCTTGTATCCACATAATACTGAGGAAGGAGGATCCTGAAGTGTTGGGAAGTTACAAGACTCATCTCTAGAAAACACCTGTTAAACTTTTAAAGTGAGTTTGTCTTCAGTTGGCCCCAAGGATACTTAAAAGCAGTGCTGGGTCTGGTGGCAAAACACTGGAGACACTCTGGGCCCTTGCCAGATTTATAGCCTTCCTCAATCCCATCCTGGTTGGGCCCAGGAACACGCTGTGGCTCCTAGATGTAAAGGTGATCCCTGACTACTTCAGGTCAAGAGCAACCACAGTGAAAGCTGTCTATCTGAAGCAGCAAACCAGGCTGCTAACTCAGAAACCCACATGTGTCAAAGAAAATTCAGGAATTCACTGCCAGATTGCACAGAAGCAGGAACTTGAGTGGTCATTTGTGGGTAACACAGCACGAGGTTTATGTTTCATTTTTAACAAAGACACCAAGAAAAAGTCTGTTATCCTGTTGCATTCCGAGAAGTTTACCAGACAACAATATCCAAAAAGTCATTACAAACAGATCTAGCTCCATGTGCTCTTCAATTCTCAGGGTCAAAAATAACAAGTGACCCCAATCTGTCAAGAAAATAAGAACTGTCAAGTTTTTTGATAGTTCAACATAAATATTTATAGAACTTCATGCTTCATAACACTCCGTGTCCTTATATTAGCTTTTTATTCCTTAAAAATATGGAGGCAGGAGGAAGGCTTTAAAAAGACTCGGATGAAAACAATCTAGTCAATCAAGACCAGACAAAGAGCACAGCGTGGCTTCCTGACATCTGGGGTGCTGCAGTTTTGGCAGGAGAAGGGTGGCTACAAAGTAACATCTCCATTTCCCCCAGACTACTTGGGGTGCATTTCATTTCAAATTAACTTTGATGTTTCTCCCATTTGAATTTGCGCTTACAAGGGAGTCTCTGGCTGCACAAGAACAAAAACAGTGATTACATTGTGCTGTTATGAAAGGAAATAAAGGTTCGTGTCATCTGGGCTGTGCTGTCAGATTGGCTCCATAGTGCACTTCTGGTGCTGAAAAAGCCACAAGCTGCAGCTGCCAGCATCAGACCGAACGGTGACATTTGTGCTGTGCACCTGAACTTGCGACGCGTTACCTTATTCACTCCTACGTGTGTACCTGACTATCAATAACAATCCAAGCAGTCTTTTGATGTCAAACACGGGTCTCGAAAGAGAAATATGCAACACCAAGTTCTTATTTATTAGCCCACAGGGTTTAAAAAAACAACCAACCAACCAAACAGTAACAACTTGGGACAGACAGCTGCAGACAAGTCTCAAATCTGTTGCACTCTGATCTCAGTCACTGCAGCACCTTCCAGGTAATGCTGCCAAAGTTAAAAGAGCACCCCACATCTCCAGTCTGCTTTCTTAGCTAAATATGTTCAAGAAGTGCTAGTATGAGAACGCTGCACCAACAGCATTCATACTGAAATCTTCAGATATCTGAATGCAAATTGCACGAGCAAGGGTGGAGATAATTGTGCAGCTGTTCTGCAGTAACTCTCCATGTTTATGCTTTTACCTGCATTGGCTACTAGACAGATGTGGAAAACACACAAGACAACCTCACACCGTGGGAGTCCATTCACCTCCCCAATCATCACGATTACAGGAAGAAACTGCTCTTTTAATGTCTTGGCTGTTCACACAGACACAGCCTGTTGCTTGCCACAGGCAAGCACAATGCAGCCTGCCAGACTCAGGGCATTCCTGGTGCATCCTACTAGTCCTGGGGATGACCTGTGACAGATCAGCTCTCTGTCAAACATCTGTACCTCCAGCCACGGACAGGGTACAGCAGTGGGCCCTCAGCCACCTCGGCCAATATTACAACAATAGCACCCTGTTGATAAGGGCCAAGCTCATTTTTCCAAGCAAGCTCTGGAGCCAGGAGTTATTCCTATCTTTTCACAAGAGCAGAAAGACAGAACTAAGATCCTACAGACTAAGTTCAGGAGAAAAATGGGTGCTGCCCTATAAGCTCCTTCGTTATTTACCAGGTCAGGCAATACAGTTCTCCAGTTCTCACCCACCCTCCCTCATGTCAGTGCATGTATGGCATACATACCATAAGACAATGGAAGACCATAACACTAAAGCAAGAGGCTCAAGGCATTTTAGATTTAAGCTTTAGCAAACCCCAAATTTACAGCTACAAGCAAAGCTCTTGTTAGTTTACCAATCAGGTATGCAGAAATTACAAGATTAGCATGTATTATTTTACTAGCCTTTTGATATTATAACTGCTTCTGAATTTCAAAATCCTTGTCTTAAATCATTATGAGGTCAAAGGGTAAACCCAGTATTCAGATGTAAACCTAAAAGCATTTTTAATTTACTGACTGGCATTAGCCAGTTAGGGACAAAGTCTAAAAATAGACCTACTTTGTTAACATTTAGCTATGAAAGTGTTATCTTCAATTAAATGAAGGAAATTTTTTCCTCTGTCAGCTCAAGGAAAAGGGTTTTAACTTTTGGATACTCCTTGCATGCATCAACACTGCCATCTCCTGGGCGGATTCCTGTTGGAACCAGACTTTCCTGGTTGCTCTGACCAACGCCTTGTCTGCTCACGAAGAACCACCAGTGCAAAAATCTCAAAAAGTGCCTTGGTTCTTCAGATGTCACTGGAATTCCCCTCTCTAACAGAAGAGGAAAAAATGAACTTTTCAATGCAATATTAAGAGGTTAGAGAAGTATTTAATCCTCCAAATAATTGTTTCTAAACTCTAGTGACAACTCTTGAATTGGGATTGTCAGATAGCAGTGAAGGTGGGGAGCACAAGATGTATCTGTAGATGGAAAATAAATTGCCTCACCCTCTACACTACCAGGAAAATTAACCAAAAAAAAGTGGAGAAACATGAAACCAAATAACAAATGCATATTTCTTATTTTCTTTGAGCAGAGAAGCCTGAACTACTGCAATCACAGACCCGTAACAGTTCAAACATTAATAAACCTTCATCTAAATATTTGTTGCCCTTTTGACCAAGACAAAACTATACGTTTTTATGGTCTGTAATTTGCTATGGGTCACAGCTCAAGTTGTGAGCAAGTCCTTCCACACGTGCTTGTCTTCAGGCTGTGCCACCTACTAAAGCACAACTGAAGCAGATCACTGAAGCATCAACACCTATTTTCAAGAGGTCACAGTCTCCAAGGACTATAGAAACTGTCCAATAAACATATGTACTGTTCACTATCATTTCTGCTTTAAGTACCAGCCCCAGAGAAAAAGTGTTGATCTTCAAAATAAAATCTCAGAATATGTTAATCTTACCTCCCCCTCCCATACTGTGCACAGCACAGATGTGCCCGTCCAGCACAGTTAAATTCAGTCCTCTGCAAAGCTGCTGGGGTCATGAACAGGTGACTCCACTCCTAAAGCCCCATGGAGAGAACAAGTTTGGACTAATGGGCTCTGGGTGGAAAGGTTTAGACAATGCCAAACTCTTTGTCCCATCTTTTCCTCCAACTGACACAATAGGGCCTTCATTACTTGAACTGCAGCTCCCCTGTATGCTGGCAGGAAACATTTCTTCAAAGAGCAATCTCACCCAGCAAGAGCCCTCAGATCTCAGCACTTCCCAGAGCTTAAAAACATACTATTTCAGAGATGAGACCATTCACAGGGGCTGGATGCCACAATCACTGGAAAAACAGAGCTCCTGCACAAACGTTTTCAACTTCCTCCAAGTTTCCACCTTCAATGACTTCACCTGGAACCTGCAGAGCTGCTTTACAGAGTGCTATTTCCTACTGTCATTGTCAAACCTAAGTCATCTCCTAATTATTGCTTTCCAGAGCTGCCTTCTTCCTGCTCCAGAGCATCATCCTCAACACCACACACATCTTCCTTTAAAAGTGGCAAAAATCAAACAGATTAATAGCTTTTAATAAAAGTCTTCCTTAACCTGGTTGATGCCTGAATCATAATTACTACCACATTTAAACACAGAAAGCCTTAGACCCAAAGCAGAGCAGCCCCTTAATTCAACCTACAGAACTGTGTGATCCAACCCATCCCAGCAATGCTTCCACCACGGAGAGTCTGTTAAACTTATTTGAAAAGGCTTAAGAAACGAATCCACCAGCCAAACAGTTCTTTCAGCAAAAGTAGCATGGTGCATCCCATCCAGCAGAAAGCTCCTTCCCAGGAGCCAAGTGGGGTCAGGCTGTGTTACAGGCGGACAAATGTTAATGAGATTCCAGGCAAGAGAACACAGGCAATATTTTCTGTAAGCACATTAAGTCTCCTGTTGAAAGATGACTAGTATTTTACAATTTGCTCAGGCTCTTGGGGTTACATTGGCCCTGAACATGGAAAATTCAACAACGTTGTATTTTATCAAGTATTTTCATTTAATTGATCCCTTACTCTTTCCTACAGCCTTTTCACTTAAAGAATTATGGGCTTGTTCACATATGGAGCTATTCAGAAATATTCCTGACAAATCCTATACAGAACACTACTTTGGAAGACACCTTAAACAATCTCAGACATTTCCAAAGCTGACTCTAGGAGAACGTGTTGCAAGCCAGGAAATCCATCACAAAATACTTTTAATTTCTCACTCATACTCTTTAACCCAAATTAACCTTCCTCCATAGACACTTTGAGCTACAAATATTTCTAAATCAGATCAATATTAGCCCTAGGATTGAAAGAAAAGAGATGACAGCCCTCAAGCTTCTACTCTTTACAAGTAGCACGTCCTTTAAGCCCTGAACACAAAGCAAACCAGGAAGGGCAGTTAATGAAGAAAAGGCCATACACACTGTTAACATGGAGCATACAGGGGAAGATCAGCATGGGTGGCTGGCTAGGTGTTTAGCAGATCTTAATTTGCAGCTTCAGACTTTAATTGTATGATGAATTTGTTGGCAGCATTTGTGGATTCAGGCCTCCATTCATCTTTATTTACAACCAATTTTCATCTGCAGCTGTAATTTGAGTTTCCATCCGCTCTAACCATGCTCTTTCTCCACTAGCACTTAATGGCAGCAGTCTCACCTTCACAACCATCTTCCATCTACTGCTCAGCCACACTTTCACCTAAGGATTTGGCAAAAATCCTGCCAATCTGTATTGCAGACCTGACCTCACCCAGATTAATTTATGAATATTTGAAAGTTCACCATGATTAATTCAAAAGACCACCTACGTGGCCACACTCCCCATCACTGCTCATCTTGCCAAGGTCAGCAAGTTCTGCTTCTCTCTGCCAATGTGCATCCAGATATGCACAGCACAAAAGACACAGTCAGACCTAAAATGACAGGTGCTGTTCAATGAAAACAGCAAGAAAAGCTTCAGTACCACAGAAGAGGTCCTATCAAACTTCAGCTGCTGTCAGACTCTGGATACTACTTGAATACTATGTTCTGCCAGACTATACTACACTGATTGATAAGAGATAGGATGCAAAGCAGGAAATGCAGCTTTCCATTTTTAAACAGTTTTCTTCATTTATTAGTTCTGTTCTTAGAAAAAGTATAGTTAAAAATTCAAAGACATTAGCCCAAAGTCTAGACACAGTAAATACTAAATCACTTCCTTACAGCAGCAGAGAATTGTTGATTTAGAAGCATCCCTCTCTAGTGTCCTACTTGCCTGGTGAACTGAAAAGCTTCATTTTCCAATATCCATGATTTGGAGCTTCAAATAGCTAAAATCTTAACTCTCTGCCTGATGTGAACAGCTGGTTCATCTCTGTTAGACTGGGCTCCTGCAAACTGATCTTCTAGGGCTTACAATGCTGTAAAGCCCTGATCGATTATCCTGCTGGAGATTCTATCATGATATTACTCTGTGGATTCTTTTAACTCAAGCTTCTGCCTCTTCCTCAGAATGGGCATTAATAGCAACCTTCCCTGAAGTAGACAGTTACTCTCATGCAATTCACACCAATACACTTTGGGAGATTCCTGTTCTATTAAACTGAAACTAGTTAACTCTTTCAGAAGATACTTCCAGGGCAGAGAGAAGAGGGGGTCAATTCTTGGACAGAGACAGACAGACAACATGATATTGTCTATCAGTTCTAAAATGCCTTTTTTTTCCCCCCAGAATAAATAATCCAAGCCTAAAATAATATAGAATATGCACTTTCCTTCTTTATTTGAATTAAAAACACACTCAGAATGTCATCCTACAGAAATCTCAACTGAAAACATGCTTGTAGTGGGGCTTGCTTCTGCTAAGAAACAAGTTAGGGCTAGTAGGGAAAGTTAGCTGAATTCCCCAGAAAGATAATTCCTGCATTAAGAAGCTTTCCTATTTGACACATCCCAAGAGCAGATAAAAAAATTCCCAAGTTATTAATACCGAGGGTCAGATGCTAATCACTCATGAACCACACACTTTGCTCTTATCAAAAAATGTTTATTAAGTGGCAACACAGCAGAATACACAAGTGAGCTTGAAATTTCACCTCAAAATACCTGTCTTCACCTTGCCCTGCAGAGCCACACGATCCTTTCTCCCCGGTGAGGTGACAAACTTTTGGGCATTTCAGTTCAAATCGATTCAACAGCCCTCCTTTCTCAAATTCTGGAAAAGAGTTAACTGCGAGGCTCCTTCTTGCTGAAGGCAGCCCAGTCCATCGTCTTGGAAGGGAGCAGTCCCTCCTTAACCATTCAGAGATGCCTCATAAGACATCTGAGGTTTCCATCTTTTCTTATGATGTTTGGACTGCACCAAATCCTCATAGGTAGCTCAAGTTTTGGCATTCTGGTAGCCAGACCAGAAACACATTTCTGGACTCAAAAGCTTGTCCAGCATTAGTACAGCTCAAAGAACCATAGTGCCCACTTGAGAAAGGAAGGTGTGGAGGGAACAATGTTGGTGCAGTGCCATGCTCCTTGGCATGCCTTTCACAGCCCAAATGACCGTGGAGATGGAGGCTTTGTGGCTCCCTGAACTCCAACCCTAACCAAAGGCTGTTGCTGAAGTACCCAGCACATACTTTCCTACAGAGTAGGATTTAAAAAACAAAACAAACAAAAAAACAGATGTCAGCAAAAATAGCCAATCAAAACTAAAAGGTCAAAAAGGTAAGAGTGAATCTGATATTTAAAAGTAATGGCCCAAAACTTTCACTACATATCTTGCAAAGCTCAGATCGTAACCATAACAAAGTCTAAATATCAGATGGAAAAGGCTGTTGTCATCTAGCTTCTCTAGAATATAATCCAAACGACTTTATTCTCACCTCCGCGGAAAAGCCAGCAGGATGCAAAATTGACTGTGCCAAATCCAACCACTTTGGCACTCATGAAAGCAACCCCATCGGTCAAACTGGGACAATCTCAAACTTTTCCATAAAGCTGTGCTTGCAGGAGGCCAGTAGGGAGGTCAAAATGAAGCAAACACATCAGAGTTTCTTGTAATTAATAGTATTCACTGGTATATTAAGCTGATACAAAAAAAGCCACACAAATCAATTTGGAGCTGAACAATTAACTCTGAACCCACAAGATGCACCTGGTTGCTATTTAAAATGGGCAGTAGGAGGTTAAAAATACTCCTCCTTCTCAGAGTTACTTACACTGCCTTAGAATATTAAAAGGAGAATTTCAGAACATCTGGTTTTCCTTTCCACTCCCTATGATATCATGTTTTCCAAGCACATTTGGCAGCTCACTGTAAAGATACAGGCAGACTAAACATACAGGGCAACACAGAGTCAAGATGAAAAATTCCAACGCCCTGGATGCAGTGCGTTTCCCATCTCCAAATTTCAGTTACACAAGGGGTATAAGAAGGGGTTTCCCCTCCTTGGTAGCTCATGTATTCTTCAGCCTCCTTCCTTGATGAGATACCATATATCTGCCCTCTAGAGTTTTGGCTGTGTCTAAGTAATTTTTCCATATATTATGGGATCCCTATACAGCAAAATTCAGTCCTAGGAAAAAAATAATTATGTTTAACAGGGTCAGATTTTGTATGCACTTTTATTTATCTCACTTCAGGAGATGAGATTAGCCTTCTATAATCCTCTTGCCTAAAAGGAAAAACAAAATGAAAACAAAGAAACAAAAACCCCAAACAAACAACAACCACCACCCAAAACGCCACAAAAATATGAAACAAAACCATGCCACTGCCTTTTTACTGCTTAGTTTTGTGCCTTCTAGCCTGGAACTGGGAAATTGGACCAAACCAGTTCCAAGCAACTGTGTGTTCCCATGACTTTACACAGGCTGTAAAGAATACAAATGAGTGACTGTTATAAAAACAAAGAGCTCACAAAGAAACAATTTTTCCCATATATTTTAACATATCTTGATTCAACCTTTGTGTTTCTTACCTCTTTACCTATTTTATTATTTTTCTGGGTCACATTTGAGACAAATGAGTCAGCATTAGCATACCTTTAAGCTCAGCCCATACACTCATTTTATTGATGCACAAGGCAGCAGCTGACTCATTTATGCTCATCAGTGAAGGAGCAGCAAACCTAGAAATTCAGCGTCAGTTTCTTGCTCTAAATCTTAATTCCTCTATTTTGTAAAAAGACAGTTTGAAAATGCAAAGAAATGCCCTGGAAATCCTAACATGACAGTCTTTGGCTTATTATTTCACATTTAAAAGCAATTTGTATCATAGTAATTATTAAAGTGTACAAAGGAGGAAGAGTACATATTAAAAAAAACCATAAACTAATGACAAAATAATAGTCCCAGTGGTTTTGCCCTGATTAAAACTTAATGACTAATCAATAAAACTATAATTATAGCTTTCACCCTGATGCAATTTGAAATAGCTTTTGTATTCCTATTGATCAGCAACAGCTTTATATAAAACAAATGTGAGATGATCCTGCTTTGTACTATTTTTATTACAGGTTTGTTGCAGCAAATCTCTAAATCCCTACCTCAATTATTTTCCTGCTCCCATCACACCAAGAGGAGAAGAAAAGCCAGCAAGGAGCAGAATCTTGCTAGCTGAAAAATGCCTGTTACAACATCACAGTTTCCACACCATAATGTCAGATTGCCATTTCAATGGCTATCACTTTGTATTTCTCTGGCCTTAGAGTAGCATGAGCCAAGTACATGAGACAGCCCAGAGCACCTTATTTAACTAAGCTGCATCTCTGGTTGTCAGCCTGAAAATGAAAGCAGCAAGAGCCTGACTTCCAAGGGTCAGGAGACTACAGACTGGCTTGGAAAAAGGGCAACAGGTTTTGTACTCGTGCAGAGTCACCTGTAGCCACCTGTTCCTTGGTTGCTGATGATTCAATCACCTGGTTATAGTTTCCTCAAAGAGCCCTCACAGGCAGAGAAAGTATACTATAAAGAAACCACTCATGGAAGAAAATACTTTTTTTTTTTACAGTGGATTTTATTTCAGAGCCTTGGCACCTCTTCATGAGCCCAATCACCATTTTGCTTGACACTGAAACAGCACTTGAGAAGCTTAACACACCTCTCGGATCTGCTGTTCCATGAGATACCAGGCAAACAAAGGAATCTAAGGGCCATTCATTGTCATAGTGGTGAAGAACCTCTTGCTGATTTCTAACAGCCTTTATACAGTTTCCATGGAAATAAGTTCTGTCCATTGCCTTAATTTAGAAGTCATAACTTGATAGCACAGGCTCTAATCAAAATCAAAAAGAATGTACCTGAGGCAGCAACACAAACATATTCCACCCAGCCCTAAATCCATCACCTTCTATCTACAACCCCTACCAGAGCCGTTAGTAGGTGCAGCATTCACCTATCTTCATGTGCTTGGTATGTTAAATTAAGTTCCCTGGCCAAGTCCCATTCAATCTAATCAGTATCATTTCCACAGAAGGATAAAAATTACTTGGTAATTAAAGCTGAACCCACAGAGAGCAGAGAGAGCCGAGCCGTCCCCTGCGGGAAGGTGCTAGGCTAGGCTGCTAGAATAGAGAGGCACCCGGTGCTAAGCTAAAGGGGCACAGATCCCCCATGAAACCAAAAGGCTGTAAAAGCCTTTCCTGAATGATAACACTGATGTCCAACCACTGCAGTATGAAGGTGTATTCACAATCCACAATTCTACTGTCTACTGACTTTCAAGATCAGCCAATAGACCTACTTAGAATTGTTACTAACTCGTGCATTCACATTAAAACAATCCTTCCAAGTAACAACACTTAATTAGAAAAAAACCCAACATTTTTGTAAGAACTGTCACAAGTACAAAGACTGTCAACACTCCAAAAAGTAAGATACAACTCTGAACCTGAGTTTTCTTATTTGGTTTCCTCTCCTCCCACAGACACCCAACATATGAACTTTTCTTACCACTTCCCCAAGGGAGGCAGCCACCATGTGTGTTGCTGGAGACAAGTAAGATGTAGAGCTGTGGTGCAGCACAGATTTCACATTCTCATAGGTGATGAAAAATGCGGCAGCTGAAATTCAAGAATAAATGCAGTCATTAAACTGTTCCTCCATCACAAAACCAGTACAAAAACATTTAGAGGTGGATTTTGACACCTATTGTTCTGCAACTGTAGTAGAAGACGGGCTATTTTTGCACCAAAACAGTACAACAGTATCAACACAATCTGTAGGATGATTCCTTCAGAAGCTCATGCTCCTGGCTGTCACTGGTAAACCTCCCATTAACATCAAATATGTCAGGACTTAAGGCCATATTTAGTACTGAGATGAGGCGTGTTAATTAGTCATGACTGTAGGTTTTGAAAAAATTGTGTCTTCCAGATTCATAGAGAGGAGTTAATTTAGTGGAACTGGATGGACTTTGTTTATTGGAGAAAAAATAAAAAAATTTAAACAAACAGCTGAGTGATTGGGGAAATAAATAAATAAATAACCCTGCAACTAACAGCAAGGTATTTCATACAAGTCCACTACCCTGCAACATGCAAAACTGTTTTAGTAGCAGTTTTATTAATAACTTCTTCCTAGCTACTGTCAGTTTAAGACTTTGCACTTTCCTTAAAAAAATTCTTCCAAGCTTCTGAAGGGCTGGTAAAAGTCCTGCCCAGTGAACGTACAAAATTAAACTGAGCACAGCAACATGAGCTGTGTTTACTCGCTGCAACAGCCAACAACAAAGGCACTTGCACCTTAAGGGTTACTCTTTCTCCCAAAGATAATTTCAGTTCTCAGTCATACACTGAAAAGATAAAAAGCACAGTTCAGATTTTGAAGATGTAAATCCTAAAAAAATGACATGTCTTGCGGGGGAACAGATTTTAATTGTAAAGAAGGGCTATGTGAATTGCCTTCTGCTAATCAAAAGATGCTTATCACTGCAAGAGGAGATAACAGAGCAGACAAGATAAAGAACTGAATTTTTTTATATCATTTTATGAAGGACATCAAACATCTGAAGGTGTCAGTGGATTTGTCAGCAAAGTTCTCCTAACACTTACTACTGACAGCATAGCTTGGTGCTTTTTTATCCCTCCCTACAAAGACAAAATGGAAAAAGGCATTAGGAATTTTAGATGCTTTTTCTCTGCAGGGACTACAAGCATTCACTTTTTTTAATCTTAATTTCAGAAGTACTCCTGATGTCTTCTCATTTTAAGTGTTGTAGTTGTTTCCAGGGATAAAAAGATGGGCATAGCATCCCCAGGGCAATCAGCTCAAAGACCTCCAGTGCTCAAGCACTTGGAATTCTGATTCATTTCCAAAGCCACGAAAGAGTGTGTCATGACACAAATGCCCAGGGCAAGCAAGACTCGAGCCCTCTTTGGCACCGGGAAATGCTTTAGGGTGCCCCTATAAGCAAGGATGGGCTTATAAGGCATATCCAGGAACACTTCCAAGGAGTAAGGGTTGCTTTTCAGTGTAAACATGCAGCAGCCTTCAGCCCAGGCTCGCTCAAAGAGTTTATTTAATAACACACAGTTCTAGACGTTGCTCTTCACAGCTGGACATGGACTCACAGAATCCAAACAGTCACCTGCAGGAGAGGAAGCCATGGACATCAATGTCCTATACTACACAAGTTCCCACTTATAAAGATAAAAGCATAATCTGAAGAAAATTTACCATTTGGAAAGGATCCTATAGCAGTGGAAGGAACACCAGCATAGATGCCACGAAAACCACCAGCCTTCCTAAATCCTTGAGGACTCTGCAGTCGTGTTTTTACAGTATCCAGAGGAAAAAGGATCAAGTCAACACAGACACCAGCAACTCCACCAGCCTTCAAGACAAAACCATGGAGTAAAATGCATTAATACTCATCCAGGCGAAGTTGTGGTGCTTATGGGAGTAACTGAGGCAGATCTGAACCAAAGCACTACTGACCATATCCTCTCTAAGGTCATGTTATAAACTGATAAACAGACCTCAATAGCTTCTACAGCTATAACAAGGAAGCTCCAACAAGAGAGGAAGTAAGAGGTATTACAACTTTTAAACCATCGTGAAAGCATTTTTAAAACAATCACTGTGTTTTGAATAGTACAAGCAAAGCAATGAACACTTAAAAAGCAAGACAGTGAATGGCACTTATCAAGATGACACAGCACAGAACAACCAACACCCATAGGGAGTTGTGTGATAATATCAGGGGAAGACAGAAGCAATTCTTCAGCATCTCTAGGAAGCACATGCACATTTTTCTAGCAAACTTCTTCACTTAAAGTGTTACCCACCACCCCCCTTTCTTTTGTTGAACAAAGCCAAAACTGCTTCATTTTCTTCTGTTGACAAAAGCCTATAGAAAAAAAAAATCCCATTAAAGATGTTTTAAAAATCATAAGGAAAATGGAAAGGATTTTATCCAAAGCCATTCTTAAAACCAAACCCTAAACAAAATGTTTTCAGCTAAAGTTCAATCTTTTTCCATTCCCTGTCTTTCTAGATGACTTTTAAGATTCCCCAGCACATGGCTGATCTAGAGAAAAGAACAAATTGTCAAGAACAGGAGGAGGAGATTGATTTAAATAGGAAAAAAAATCAAAAGAAAATTAACAAAAATCAACAGTTCGCATTAATACATTGAGACATTACTTAGCTGAGCTATTATTCAGAACAGAAACCACACTTTGAAGCCTTCCTCATATAGAACAGAGCACAAGAAACAGCTGCACAATTTTTTAACTCTCCCTGACAACAGATCATGTGATACTGATTTATTTTTTTTCCCAGGGCCAACAGAGGATTCAGAGAGGTGCTCACTATTTGCTATTAAAGTTTTAATCAATAAATTATTTACTCTTTAATCTAGATGGCTATTTTGCATGCATTGATTTTTTTCTTCACTCTTTTTCATCAAAATCCTTATCTGCTCAGAATAACATTGATCAGATTTAATCTGGCCATCTGTTAAAAAAAGGAATCAAAAGTTACTGATTGCTTCTTTAGTTTCCAAAGCTCTGTATCTTAAATGTCATTTAAATTCATGAAGGCGCTGACAGAGCACCTGCCAGAGGGGGACAATACCTCTGTGCTTACGCCATCTGCAGAACACAGTAATGATTTTTAGATAATAAGACAACTAAAACGCACCTTCTCCCCCACCTTCAGTAACAACAGCGTTATCAGAAGTCGAACAGATGAAAAACCTTTACCAGGAGCTGGATGCACCCGTTAAATTTAACTCCATCTAAATGATTGGACAAAACCAGGCCCTAACTGAACTGCACTACCCCGTGACCTTGCAGCTGGCAGCCGGCTGCCCCCGGCGCATTCGGAGCACACGGACCCGCAACTTTCTCACACCAGCCCGGGGCACCCTGCCCATGATTTTCACCACAGAACGGAGAGCGAATGCGGGGTATTTCCGAGGAGATGCCTGGCTATGGAGGCTGGGAGCTTTACCCGCTTGCATGGTCACTGCTGCCAGTACACGTTGAAAAGCAGCTTTTCGGGAGGGAAATGCAGCGTGAAGCTCACGCTTCACTTCGCCCGCACTCCGCAGCACCGCGGGGCCAACCTCAAGGTCACNTAGACTCCCCGCTGTAGCCGTGCCCCGGGCGCGCACATGGGCGCAGCCATGTTGCTGTCCCTGACCCACGGTCAGGCGGGCGCGTGTCACTACCGCGCCTGTGCGGAACTCGCGCATGCGCGAGGCCGAATGCGACGCCGCTGCCCGTCCGGGCGGACCCTGAGGGCAAGAGCGGCTGTCGATTATCACCCAGCGTTAATTAGCTGTTACTGAGCAGTAATTAGCTGGTACTGAGCGGTAATTAGCTGTTACTGAGCGCTGAGCTGCTGAGCGCCGGCAGCCGCGCCGCTCCAGAAAGGAAGGGCTGCCGCCCTCTCTTCTGAGGTGCCGCTGGTGGGTGCTCTGGGAAACACCGCGGCTCCTTCCACCTGCTGGGAAAAAAATTATAAATAAACGGCGTTTGGAGGAGAAAATCTGTTTGAAATCACTTGGGTGGGGTTTTCCCCATCAGTTCTGTCTGCAGCGCAAGCACCGGATGCGTGGTCCTGCTGACCCCGTCCTGTATGTGCCTGCCGTGGGCCGGTCCTGCAGATCAGGGGATGAATAAAGTTCCCCCGCCCAGCACCATCTCTCCTGCCAGTTCTCAGGAGGTGCGTTGGCTTTTCCTGGATGAGAAAATGCCATTTTCCACTCCCATCCCACCAGAAATGCTTCTGTGTTTTTCCATTTGTGTCTTGCTGAGGCCTCTCCCCATCTCTGCAAGGGCACCCGGATAAGCAGTGGTTTCAGAGGTTGCAAAGAGGATTTTGGCAGAGTCCTCGCGTAATCCCCACTCAGCACAAAAGACACTTGAAATTACTGGAAATGCGGTTCCAGGGGAAGAAGAGGAGGTAATGTTGGAGAGCACTCTAGCAAAATACAAAAAAAAAGAGGCTTCAATTCAAGATTTCCTTGGCTGTAGGCACATCACTTGGGACAACTTTTGGACGTAGCAGCCGAGGATATGACAGCACCTCACATTCTCAGCATCACTCACCGCCTGCAGGCAGCTCAGCTCCTCTTCATCAGCCTGCTAAGGGTGTTCGCTGGTGGGAAGCACCATGCTGTCCTGTCCTGTTGCATCTGCCCCCAGCAGCACAGTGATGGTGATACACTTTGTCTCATACCAGGGATGGTGATATACTTGGTTTCATATCAGGACATAATGAAACAAGTGGACTTCTTTGACATTACTAACACACCTGTCCCCAGTATGGCTGGCTGCCCAACTTTCCTTCAAAGCCCACAATGCACATGAAGCCTAAGGCAGTGCGGTTTGCTGTGATAGGAATTAATGCCTGAAAACTTTGATTCTGATTCCTAAAGAGGCAGGAGTGACAGTTACATATTTCAGCTGTAATACAGCAAAAACTGGACTGTGAGCAGCAGTTACAATAAGCCCCATCAGAGTACCTGGCTTTCTGAAAGAATCCTGCTATTTGGGAAAATAAAAATTACCCGAAATCTACCATTTCCAGCTGATGTTCTGGTAAGTGACTAAATAAACACAAAACCTGAAAGTTCCTCTATTTCCAAGTCCACATCTGTCATTAGGTGCTTTGGAGTGATAATGAGGGAAAAGTCACATCTGCAGCAAATGAAGCATGCTCTTAGAGCTACTGCTCTCCCCATACAACCCACTGATGGCAGCACTTAAAATGAGACCTTATTCCCCACGTGTGCCCAGGAGGTCTCTTGATATAAAGATTCTTGGGGTCATAGCAAGCATTTTTCATACTTTTCAGTGCAAAGCTTTCAGATACACTCTGTGGCAGTGTCTGTTTTATTTATCACCTTCTGTCTGAAAAGCTGCTGCTGTACTGAAGAGGTCACAACCTCCCATTCTTCCAAGCCACTGTTCTGTCTTAAATGAACAAGTTCTGTTTAATGCTGCAGGCCAAAAATTAATCTTTGTGCTAAGTCCTTCAGTGGTCTCCTCCTGAGATTGCTGAGTAGGTTGAGTGAAGAAAGATATCTGTTTTCTCCCATCCTTTCTTCCTTGTGAGATGTCATGGGTGACCCCCAGCATCCCCACTGCAAGTGAAGAAGATGGGGTTGAGTAGAAAAACTTAGCACAGGGCAAAAGAAGTGTCCAGCTGCACACGAATGACAGATGTTGATGGTCCCATGCCTTTCCCAAACCCTGTTTTCAGCTCATTTATGGTCCTGTACCTTCTCCCAAGCCTGGTTTCAGCTGTGGCTGAAGCTCAGGAGTGGGGGAATGAGCTGAGGAGGCTCAGAAACACCCACGTGGTGCTTTTTGCAGGCACTGCGGGTGCAACACTGTGTAGCAGAGGAGAGACTAAACACTTGTGTCCATGCTACTGCCAATGCTGACTCTGACAGCACTGGAACAGCTTGATGGCCACCTGGTTTTTGCTGAGCCCCTCCTTTCATCTCCCTTTTCATTCCCTGTTCCTTTCTTTCTCTACCCTTCCCTGCCCATGGCTGCAGGCCGGTAAGAGTGCTTTTAAAAATGACCATTACTCCTCCAAGCTTCTCACCCGCTTGCAGCGCATAAAAGCCTTGGCAAGAGATGAAAAGCCTTTTAATTACCTTGCAATACAGAACATATTGCATCTATGGATGAACTGAGTGGGATATGAGCTGCCAAGAGCATCTCAAACCTCTAGCTTATACTACACAAAAAAAGAGAGATCATAGGGGACAAATACCAGCCACTAATGGGTCCTCTTTGTCAGAGCTACTTAAGCACCATTTTGAATTGATTACACATTACTAATCCTTCCACTGGTACAACAATGCACATGGACACAAATACCTGTCTGTGTGGGTCTGTGCCACAGGTCTGTACCCTCCTTTGTGTGTATTTTCTCCCCCAGTCTCAAGCTGCTATAGGATGTCTGACGTCAGCAGCAGAAGATATATTGATCTGGTCATAACATATTAATGCTGCTGAAAAGCAGATGTTAAAAACACACTTCTTGGCATATATCAGCCCCTGGTGGTATCAGTCACACACATGTTCCAGTTTATTTATTAAAGCAATTCCTCTCCTCATTCCATTTATTATCTTTCTCCTGGGAAATTCAGGCATGTTGCAGCCAACCCCTTCCAGTCAGTCAGCCCAGGATAGTCATTTTTGCTTCAGCTCAGACAACACCCTGCAACTTTTCCTTCCTGAGAAACTGGGCCCATCCCACTGTTCTTAAAAGCAGATGGAAATTTATTAGCTGCAAAAATTTATCCTGGCATAAATATAATGAAAATAAAAACCCAGGGATCCCCTTAATCTGATACTAAGTGGATACATAAAGGTCATCTGGAAGGGGAATTTGAATGATATGGCCACGTACAGCACCAAAGAGGCTGCTGTGCACCACTGGAGCACATCATGGCAAATGGGGCCAGTTAATTCAAAGACTAGGAACAACACCATCAAAATCTTGTTTGTCCCATTTGATTACAAACAGCCACAGAACTATGAAATTAGTGCAGAGCCAAGGGCCTTCTCTGAGATCACATCAGTGCAGAGGAGAACAGCGTGGCTGCAGCACCAGAAAGGTGTGACACCAGTCCTTCTCCAGGAGGGCTCTTGCCATACTCTTGCAGCAGCACTGGCTTATATTCTGCAGTGATATTCTGCCAGGGATAGGACAAGTAATGCTCTTGGCCCCCACTTGAGCTTAGTAAAATCCAAGAGGTCCCTGGGTACCAAGTGGCCTGGGGCTCTTGGGCAAGGAAGCAGAGTCCCATGCCCAGTACTTTCCCCCAAGACTAAAGCATAGAATACCAGGCTGGAAGGGACCTGAGTGATCATCTGGTCCAGCATTTCTTGGCAAAAGCATGGTCTAGATAAAATGGCTCAGCACCATGATCAGCTGAATCTTAAAAGTGTCCAGTGTTGGGACTGGTCCTGACCTCCAGCAGCCAGCTCTTTGTCCAGTGCCCCTCCATATGCTCTGTAGCTGTGCTGCAGACCTCCACCCACCTCCCTGGCTGTTGCAGGTATTTCTGGAGATGCCTCCTTCAGAAAAACAAAAATTAATAAAGTATTACCCTAATATCTAGCCAGCAGTGAACAGCTGGATCTGGACATGCAGTCATTTTTCCAGCATCTCCTCATTTCATCAGTCTCCATCTTGCTGCCTTAGCTCACAGGGAAAACTGGTTTATTGTGGATTTTTTAACATTTTCTGCCACTCAGACATCATAAGCTCCCCCTCATGCTTACAGCAGTGGTCCCAGTTCTTAAGAAATATGGTAGTTTTAGGAATTTTGCTGGAATATTAATTGCAGTAAATTCTTATGGAAACAGACGGAGGGACCAGACATCCAGAAATTTAGTAACTTTGAATACTTAGCAACAGAAACACTAGTTCCCAAATTCATTAAGAAAAAAACTAATGAAGATATGAATTTTGCATAATGATAGAAAGCCTTAAACTGTACAGCTTTCTGATGATCCTCATTTATCCTGCCTTATTGGCTGCTTGAACAACTGAAGTTGAATGGTCTGGGAAAGACAGAAAACATCCTTGTAACTGCTGGGTAAAGTAAGTGAAATAACATCCAGTGGCAATGTTAGCGACCTTTTCCATGTGAACACATCTTCCAGTTTGTCTTAAAGCACAGTTGAGTTAATTTAATATTTCCATTTAGCACATAAGAGAAATGGAGGAAAATCTTAATTATGCCTGCATTTGTGGTTACAGTCCAAACCCCCGACACTGGAATCACTCACATCTGTTCTCAGCTCATTTTGGGGGCTGATGCAATGACTTTGTTGACTCAGGAAGCAGAGTTAAGAAAAAGTTTGCAACAGGATGGCCCTAAACTGCCCAGACAGTTGTGCTTTTCTAAATGGTCCCAGAGGAGCATCCCCAACATTCCCATAGAGTCTCTGGAACTGGGACACCGGGTTCATTCAGCCACCAAATTCTTTGAGTCATTGTGTTGATTTAGTGCCTTACTGTGTAAAAAAAAATCAGGATTAATGGACATGGTCTTCTCCAAAAGCTGCAGCCTGTGTTATGAAACATGAGATGAGTTGTTTTTCCCTCCTAAGAGGAGTGGGCACAACATTAGTGCTGGACCCACTGTCCCTTCCCTTCCAACCAGTATGGACCAGCAGGAGACCAAGGTAATCCTGATGGAGGCCCAGCACAACCCCTCAGCCTATTTTGCTGAAGCTTTGTAAGGAAAGATTCAATTAAAATAGGATTTACTTGGATTTGGCGGTTTTGGAGAGCTAGACATTGACCCCTCTCCATTCCATGGGGATGTATACATCCTCCACCCCAATACCATGGCCCAGCAGTGCCCTGCAGCAATGGTGACCCCGGTTCCTGGGAGAGGTGTGTGGCTCCAGCACAAGGATGACCCTCACCTCCACTGTTCAGCACCATCAGCCTCCTGGCAGAAATAAATTGTGATTGTTTCTGTACAGTGAGGGAGAGATATTTTAGGAAATCGGTTCGTTGCTGGCTGTTTGCTCAGCTTAGAGTTTTTATCAGCTAAATTCCTCCTCTGGCTCCCAAGGAGCACAGCTGATGGGAAGTGCTTGCAATGACATATAGAGCAGCCACCACGGCTGAAATGATCCACCTATTGGGAGATGCCAGTAAAAAAAGGAGCTTAAGGGTTTATTTGAACAGCTGAAATTTGGCAGGTAAACTGCAGCTATTTTTTAAATGTAAACTGTAAAAATAATACAGCTTGCTTTAAAAAAATGTGCTGAGTGTTTGGCGCTGTGTACTTGATATAATTCATTTTTAGTATCATCTAATTCAAAGAGAAGTCTTTTTCAATCTGTTTTGGCTACTCAGAGGAGAACAAAGAAACCAAGTACATGGATGATGAAGTAGGCATAGGGAGCGGAGAGCTGAAGGGAGGGATTTTCATAAGGACTAGCTTCTGGGGCACACCTTCCCTGCCCCAAAACCCCTGCACATCCCTTGTTGCCACCACCACCCCACACTGCTGCCTATGCACTGTAAGACCGCAGGAAGTCCAGCTTCATTTTTCTCTTCTGCAGAGCCAGGGACAGCAGTGGAGAGGAGGAGAGATGACTGTTCCATGGACAGTCCCATCCCTAAATCCAAAACAGAGACAGGGGAGTGTGTTGCCCTGTCCCTAAGAAGGTCAGCAGTAAGGGAGGAAGGCTGCCTAACCTCTCATTTCCATTTACTAGTAAGTGAGTCACCGACCACAAGTCAAACCCACAGCAATGCCCCTAAAGGGAAGTGAAACAGCAGCTCCAGAAGAGGAGGGAATGGGGCTTTGTCCATATCCAGCTGCATTGGTCAGGTTGTCCATAGACCACAGGGGTCTGCTCCCAAATCCCAAACTACGCAGCATTATTTGTATGGGTCAGTGGCTTTGACAGCTTGGTAGCTCCACTGCCCCTTTCCAGAAGATTTACCATGTCTCCAGCAAGCCAAGGTTTCTCAGAGGGGGCACATATAGCTCTTCCACCAGCTGAAGACCAGTGGGCCAGCATTGCCCAGCCGAGCGTTCAGCACTGTGTAGACTCAGTTCTCTTCCCTGGTTTTCAGCCAGCAGCACCAGCGTTCCAGTGCTCTATCAGAAGGAGCTAAGGCAAATGGGATTGTGGATAGCAGACTTAGAAACACTAGACCTGGGAAAGGTGTTGACAGGGGTTGGAAAGTTCTGCATAAATGCATTGAGGGAGTCAGTGCCCTATACCGCTGCGGGATGCTCAGCTGAACTCTTACACTGGAGCACCATCACTCCAGCACAGATTATGCCTCAACCTGCATAAGTGCAAACCCCATCTGTATTCAGTGCTCGAATATTGGATTATAATCAAGCACGAGTGACTAAAACAATTATGGGCCTAAATGTTGGGCTAAGGTGTTAATAGTCAAATGAGGCTGGGATTACAGTCATACAGGAGTGAGATAAAACAGGATCCTGGGAGTCTCAGTAGTACCTAAGCATTTCCAGGTTCATAAATCATGTCACTGCAGGGACTTAACCTTCTTGGGCATTTTAAACTATCCCTAAAGGCATCCACGTGCATCTGCAGACACCCAAAGCCCTGGACTAGTGCTGTTAGAGCCACTGAATCCAGCAGCCAAGGCCCAGCCCAATAGTCAAGAGCTGGTTTGCCATTTCAGAAAGGTTGTTTATCCCAATAGCACGGTACCCCTGGGCAGCCGCTCTGCTGCTCTTCCGCGTGAGGCTCGCACTGCCTGCTCCTGTGCGCTTCTAAATCTTTACTGAGATACTTCAGCCTCGTCTTGGTCCTGCCTGTGAGATGACTCTTTGTGTTTTCTTTGACACTGTGGAGCACAACCCTTTGGTGAGAGGCAGCCCAGAGGTCCTTCCCAGGAACAGCGGAAGGAGACTGTTGACAAGAAATCCTTCTTCACCCTCCTGTGACTTTCCAGGGCCCTCTTCCTTTTCCTTCTGTTTTGCAATGAGAGAGACTTGTCAGCTCTTCTCCTCTCAATGGGATTATCAGAGCTGGCTTCCGACGTGGTGTTTCCCAACGGTGAACGTTTCTGATCACTTCTTCATATCGTGCCATCATGAGGCGCGTTGCCATTCCCAGCCGATAGCCTATCGCTCGTATTCACTGCAGAAAAGCCATTATCTAAGGGAAACACAAGAGCATGGGAACACAGGCTGTTTGTACATGGGGAAGGAGAAGCATTTGACATGTGAATTTGCCAGATATTACCACTCTGAATGTTAATAAAATATGCCCTGTATTGACCACAGCTGCTTTATCTGTCCGTGGAAGGAGTTGGATGATAAGAAGCGTTTTTACTGACAGAGCTATAATGGCCTGAGCAGGCAGCCTGGGAGTAATTCCCTGACATGGCATCACAACCTCTTGAAAATGTACAGGCTGCTGACCTGGGTTTTGTGTAGCCCTGACCACTGCTTCATTTGACAGTGTCCTTCCTTCGCTCTGTTCAGACTGAGCCCGTTTTCCAGCAAATTACACCAGCTCCCAATATCTACATTTGGTTTATAAAGGGACCTGACTTTCGTTCAGCTCAGATGATGTCTCAAGGCATTTTTTTAATGCTCTTCTGACAGTATCTTGTGTTTATCTAGTTGGAAGTATTCCAGGTGATTAAAAAAAAATACACACTGATGCTTAAAAATCTATTCTGTATATATTATTTCACATATTTCAGCTTTAGAGGAGACTGTTTCAATTCTCCATCCCCCTTTCCTCAGTCCCTCCCATCTCACACCTAGAGGTGCTCTGGGGCATGCTGTGGGGATGGAGAGATGTAGAAGGGTTTGAGCTCAGCCTGCCCACAATTTGAGCTGGCTTGATCTACGCTAGGTCAGAGGCAGAAGACTAAGAGCCACCTTTGCTCCTCCATGGCCACTCCTAAGGCTTTGTCTCTTTGTGCACAGCACCTGGTCAAAAGGTAGGGACAATAAATGTCTGTCCTTCCTCCTCCATCCGAGTGATGTTCTCCAAAAATGGTTCATGTCTAACACCAGCCCAAGCTCTCATATCTACAAGTCTTTCATAATGCATCTGCAAGATTATCTCCCTCTTCTAGACAGGCCAACTCCTCTGCAGAGCATCCACCCTTCAGGTGCAGGGCTCATGCAGCTTCCTGCAGGTAAGATGTTCTGCCTTCTGCTTGGAGATGCCAACAGAGCTCTGCATTCAGCGCCTGACTGAAGCACCTCCAGGACAGATATTGCAGCTGCCAGAATTCCATCATCCAAGTCTTTTCTTTTTGCAGGAGAAAATCTGAATCTCCCATGCCAAGACTTGCGCGTAAGCTCTTCTTAAGTCTGCAGACTCAGAAAGTACCCTTCAGTGGTGCCTCTTCATTCCTTATGGCCTTTTATTCTTTACAGGAAACCATATGGGGAGGCTGTGCCAAAAATACAGACATTGTCATTATTATTTTTATTACTACAGAGCAGAGGAGCTTATTGTTTTTAAGTCAGGTCAGCTCTGTACCCTGCAGTGCCTCGACTGTGAAGTTCACACCTGAAAGGAGAAAGAATTTCATACTCCCTGTCTGTCCTTGTCGGCAGGCTCGGGGCTGCACGGAGGGCCCCTAATCACACACGTGAGTCCAGAACAGGGAGAGAAGGCATTTCTCCCTACACAGAATAATCAACTCTGAGTTAAATGCAATGCTTTAAAGTGATTTGTATCCATTCTCATCCCCACCTTCTCAGTCTAATTAACTCCTCTAATAGAATTAATCAGCACACTAAATACGAGACTCGCTAACGACTAAAAAAACCATACCACTATCTATTCCAAAATACAATTACACTGACAAACTCAATTACATGCCTGAGTCACTTCTGAAATTACTCGCCGATATTGGACTGCGCACAGTTTAAGTTTCATTGTTGAAAGAAATCGTAAACACTTTCTAAATTGTACAATGTTTACAGAAATACACAGAAGCACAGCCTTTATTACCCATGTGGCAAAATTAATTTGACACATTGAAAGCAAATGAATAGAGCTGGAGGACTCTATTCAGGCGGTATTCTTCCCACCGATACAATTTACACTGGGGGAACATCTAACACATTAACCTTATTAGACTCTGATGTAGGCAAACAGCATTGCAAAGGGAGGGAGGAGGGATCTGAATCAAAATCCTTTCTGCATTTGAATGAGAAACATCAATTTCTGCACTTCTAGAAGTTCATTTAGTACAAAAATCTCCTTTCACTAAGAAGGTTCTTCCACTGAAATCAGGAAAACCTTTGCAGCAGGGGACATCCACAATATGCAATTATGATCTTGGCTTTAGTCTTTTAAGTCTGTGGTGAACTCTTCAGCTGAATATAAACTCTGATCAGATTTGATTATGTGAGTTTAGCTTAATTTGCAAGTCAAAAGAGCAAGAGAAATGTTGCTTGTTTTTTAATAACCAAGTTTATCAAAGTTTATCTTGATCTGAAGATAGAGAGTGAGGCTTCCTGAACTTTTTCTTTGCCTGGTCACATGCAACACCTGCTTCTCAGTTTAATTTCTTTTCCAACTGTGATACCAGTCAAACAATAATATTTCTAACCTAAGGGATGGAGCTGCTCTCACTTGCAGTGGGCCACAGTTAGATAAAGATTCAAGCTCCATGCTGGCAAAGTGCATGTTGAACTTGAGACCCCCATATCCCACTACAAGCAACAACTCCCATACTTAGCAAGAGCCTACACCCTTGTAGAACCAGTACAATAAACTGGTCTATACCTATTGACCCTAAAAATGGCACTTCTCATCTCAGTAGAGCAGGTTACTGAAGGAACTAAGGATTACTCTAAATTCCCTTGAAAAACAGAGTCCAGCACTTTGAGGAGTGCTCCAGGAAGGCAAGAAACATCCTGCTGGTCTCACCTTCTCATGAACCAGAGGGACACCTGGGACCTGTGAAGGCAGGAGGAACCAGGAGTCTCAGTTTTAACCAGAACATTAGAGGTGTTAAAATTTGGGCAGATGCATTCAGAGACCTCAAACCTGCTCCACAGGCTCTTTGCTTCTGGCATCAGGATGCTAGTGGAGGTTGTGTTTGTACCTGCACATTTGAACAGACTGATCCCACATACCAATGTCCATTCCTCTGGGCTCCCCCCTGCACCCACCCTGCTCCAATACAGAACTGAAGCCAAAACACAGGAATGGAAAATTTTAAATGCAAAGTGATGATTTGCCTTTATTAGTGAGGAAGACTTTCTCCTTACATTTCCCATAAATACCACTGATGCTTGTCATACGCTGGAACAGTGACATTTTAAGAGCAGGACAACAGAACAGGAAGGGATTGCCAGAGAAGCTAATCCCACATCTTCTGGGGAATGTTTGTTATACTTGGGATTTGATTCTAATCCACGCACTTACAACCCTGTAGCCACGTCTTTTAAAAGCAGTATAGCGTGACCACCCAGATTCACAGCTAAAGATGCCTGCTGGGGTAAAGACATTGATGGTACAAAAGACATTGATGGTACAAAACCAGGGCCTCAAGCAAAGGTGGTCTTTTGCTGGAAGTTCGTGAGCTAACGGATTTTATACTTTCAGAGGAATATCATACATCAGACCCTTTCAGGAAGATTGGAGGTGGGAAGCTATTCCACATCCAGGCACCTTCTTTATGAATTCTGCACATTGCTGCAGTCACCAGTGATGCATTAGATGACACTTGCAAAGGATTACAGACCTGATACAGTATTAGATAAAAATTACAAGTGAGAAGCTATTTTACTGCTATTTATTTTCATCAGCTAAGCATCGCTCTCCTAAATGCCATTCTAGTTCAGTCGATATCGGCTTTCAGACTGCCAAGAAGTTTTGTAATCCTTTTTTGTTCGTAGCATATATATAGAAATCAATACTAGTTTGCAATTTGTTGAAACCAAAATGGTCATGTTAAGAGTAACATATTCCTGATTTCTCCTTGCATTCTATTCCTGGTGCCTCAGAGTGAGAATTGGATTCATCTCTCAGTATATGACATCTAACAATTAAAGCTGGTTATTTCCACATCCCACATCCATTTTTAATTTACCCCACACTGAAACATAACTGAGCAAAGTAAGCAGGAACAGGGCTGAGTCTTCCTTATCATCACTAGTGTCAAAGGGAATCCTCTCTCTGATTCAGGCAGAGCTAGAAGCAGCTCTCTCCTCAGCCAGCACTTCTACAACAGCCTGGATATCAGTCGGTGGGGAATGAAGCACACTAAGCCTCTTCTGCTTCAGTGCTGCTATTGAAATCTTCTGTATTCTCCCACTCTTGAAAGCGTAATGATGTGTGTGGATTTTATTTTTTTATAAATATACCTGCAGTCACTGTCAAAAAAGCCTTAAAAATTCTGACTTTTTTGGGAAAGAGAAGCAGGTGAAAAGGACTGTCTTAGAGTGTTGGGGGCTGGCTCTGGAAGATACAAATTTAAGTTTTTAGGCCACCTTCAAAGACTAGCCTTGAATTGAAAGCATACTGGAGCACTAACAAAGAATGTAAGTCAGTGAATACTTCATGATTTAAGCAAAGTAGAAGATAGTAACAAACATAATCACACAAGAGACAGTAACACATTTTTTACATCCCATTGACTCCAGTCATTGGGATACGCAGGCACTGGGCAGGTTTCTCTTTTGATCAGAGTTTGTGCATACTCAGAAATAGAGATGTCATTGTTTTTCAAGTAGATCAGTAATGGTGAACTGCACAAATTAACAAGAGTCAGTATCTCCTCTTCTGGAAATCAGCTGGGAAATTCTTATAAGCTACCGAACCTAACTGCGAGGAGTCCAGCTTTGAGTAACATTTCCACATCACAACTGATCCACCTCAAATCTTGTGCCCAGCGAGTCCCGCTGTAACAGCCACGATTTACTGTCGCTTCAATGGCACATCCATGGAATGTTTCTGGGCTGAGACTCCCATCTAGTGTCCTGATGACAGATTGCAGCTTCTTCGAGAAGGGGGGGGAATGTCAGTGCACTTGTTTGTTCACTTCTATAATTACATTATCATAAATAATTCATCTCCCGAGACACATATACAGATAGGAGAGAGACAGAAAGACACACAATGCTATCTTGCTTTCCCACCTGAATTAGAATAGAAGACTCAACTGGGTTTATGGACAAAAAAAAAAAAGCACTGAGCTGAATTAATAATAGCTCTCATGGGAAACCTAAGTGATAGGTTTGGTTTCCATATTTGTCTTCTAAAGGTCCAGTAAAATTGATAACACATTCATGCTTTATTAGCACACCTGAAATATTCAGCAGAACTGGCACAGACCAAGAGTGGAATCTCTGTGCCTCACAAAGCATCTCTTGCAGCTTGGGAGCATCTTCAGCTCATGACACAGCTCTGCCAGACCAGCCATGCTGCAAGACACTTCCTGAGGTGGGTGTGATGAGCATTTTTAGAACCTCTCCAAGATGCCAGAAGAATTAATTTTCCTCTAAAATGTCTCCCAAACCAAGAGCCTTCTTGAAGCCCCAGCCCCACTTCCCTGGCTGCTTCATCAAGGAGTGGGTGACTTCAGCAATATTAACTTAGTTGACAGTCTTTGCCTGCTGTGCTCACTCTGCAAAATCAAACCCAAAGAGATCACCCAATGAACCACAAGCTTCACAGGGCTGCCTGAAGGGAAGCAGAACTCTGTTCTGGCCAGGTTGCTGAAGGGGAGACTGGAAAATACAGTGGAGGCCTCTGAAACACTGAATGCTTTAAAAAACAAACCAACCCTTTTCCAGCTTTTGGCTTTCACTGAATTACCATTTAGTTTCTATTATACTTTCAAAACTAATTTCAAAGCAGGACTCACAGTGAGAAGTTCCCCTTCGACCTATGAAAACTCTCATCACTTTCCAAGAGAAGTTGCCTTAAAACTCTCCCATTCCCCCACTTACAGTTTCAATGTGCTGTAACAGCGTTTTCAACTAGAAAAATATTGCATTAGGGACTGTCAAGGCAGCTCTGCTTTATTGCTGATATCGAATGAGCTGTGACAGACTGCACCAGGCCAGGCTCATTATATGCATATTCTGCTGAAAACTCTGTGGTTCAGCAAAAGCCTTTAACCCGCTGACAGCAAAGAGGAGCCGTTACCTTGCTTTTGATGCCAAAGCCATAATATCATCTTATTTCTTCAAATTATTGACACAATTTCACAGTGTTGTAAGGGCTCTGGAAATCCTCAGGCTGAAGGTATCAATGCTTTTGAACCCCTTTTAAAGCACTTGCCTTTCATTTTCAGCATACTTAAAATATGCTCTCCAGTGCACTGTGAACAAATCTCAAATTTCTTTTGCAGCTCAAGACATTCGAGCTGTAATCCTTGGCACCCCTAATCATCCTTCTCAGACTGATAACACCAGCTGAAAATTCAGACTACTCAGTAATACAGGCCACAGCAAGAGCTGAACTATTCCTGCCTTGGTGATGTAGGGGTGGAGCAAAGGGACAGGTCACTGGATTGCAGAGCCCTCTGCTCCTTTGCTGCGAGGGAGAGGATGGAGATCATTCCCAGGAAAAAATCTCCTGCTTGGTGCCTGGGCTGGAGCCAGGATAGGCACATGGGTAGGAAATGGGGGCAGATCTGCCAGCCAAGAACAGTATCTCCCATCAGCATTTTCAAAGCAAAGAGGAGTAGAAGCAATAGCCCCTCTCATTTCTGTTCTACCCAGAAATGCGACAGGGAGAAATTGCCCAGGACTGACAAGTAGGAAAGTCATTCCCTCTAACATTAAACTGACACTGTTGGCAGCTAAACCTGATGGCTCTATTCTCTCTCAGTGTTAGTCGTAGGCAGCAGCCAAGAAATCCCTTTTAGGGCAAAGTAGTTTTATTGATTTAAGAAAAAAACCTTATTTGACAGATGTGTCACCAACTTCCTTCCCTTGCCACAGATACCCAGCAATCAGAGAAACCTGAGAATCTATTCACAGGCTATTTCCACCAGCCTAGAGTCNAGCTTTCCTATAGCTGGATCTTAGGGACCAAAAATAAAGTCCAAGTTCAGCTATTACCTTGCCCAGCCCATTTCCCTGCGATGCTCTGAGAGCAAGACACCAGAGCTCCACATCCTTACCTCACACAGGCATGAGGCAGGAACAGAAATCACTGAGCTCACCTTTATCTGTGATGGATCACTGATCCCTCCCAGCCTCAGCTGATCCAAATCATCCAGGAACCCAAGCCAATCGCTGGCTCGGTTGGGAGTGACAATCCCTTTAAAAGGCTGGCAGAAAGGCCTTTCTGGAGCTGGCAGAGGGAGGGCTGGTGTTAAGGTTAGAGCTCTGTGTGTCTCTCTGGGTTGTGTCCTCCTGTTTGCTCTTCTAATGATGAATCAACAGCCTTGGGCTGTATTTTCTGTCTGCCTCACCTAGGGGAATCAGGTAGGGAAAAGCACAGCAAGTAAACTAAGCACAAAACTTGAAAAAATATGGGGTGGGGGAGAGGGCTTTACCAAAGAGCTGTAGGAAGCCCTGTTAATTAGGACTGAGAGAGGATCTGTCATGCACCAACATCAGGCTTCTAAAAGCTGCTGTAGCAGAATGGAACTCTGCTTGAGTCTTCATCCTTTCTCTCTTTTAAGTGGATCCCTGTTGAGTACCAGGGCTTAGGCAGGCAGCTGCTAGCCCTGATCAGAAAGCTCTTGCTGCCACCCTAACAGCAGACAGCAAAATCAAGTAGCAGTACCTGCTGTCCCCATAAAGTGGGGAGGAACTGGGCAGACATGGGAGGAGGCATAGAGAGTTCAGTGGTGCTGTGTAGGATGGGACCAGAGGGGAGCGGGAGCTTCAGGGATGAAACAGAAGAGATAGGTGGGGACACCTTTCTGTTGGGGTGAAGGCTGAAAGCAAGCCAGGTGGTAGTGAAGGGTGTTAGGTGTCCCTAGAGTGAGAAGGACCTTAAAGCTAGCTCTAATGTGGGGCATGGGGGTGGAAGATGTCTAGGGGTTGGGATTTTTCTGCATTTATTGATGCACAACTTTTGGACTCATTTTGATTAGCTGGAGATGCCAGAAGTGTAGTATTTGTACTCATGGATCATGCTCTCATGCTTTGGCAATGTGCTGTGGCACAGCCCTCCAGGTTGTGCCCCCTAAAACTGACTCTGCTGCCAGTCAAGGGCAATTCACTTAGAGTTTTGCAGCAGGTGGTTCCCAGGTCTTGAGTTCACTTAGGTACTCTTGAGAAAGCCCTTTGGTGACATTATTCAGGGTTTCAAGTCCTTTGCCATGCTTTAAATGCTTAAAGGAGAGCTAGTTTAGGTCTGCAGCGAGTTTAAAATTCTCTGTGAGCTGGAGGAATTGCTTTACCTTTCATAGCAAAGACTTGGGATGGATAAGAAGAGCAGTTATATGTTCCAAGAGTTAGAACTAGGTGTTTTGACATTATGTTTCTTCTGTCATTTTATTTAATAAACCATTGCCCCTCAGCTAATAGCTTTCTCCTTGATTAGCCTGTATAAATCAAAGCTTCATGGCTTTATCCCTGACATGCTGTGGATTCTGAGTTGAGGGTAATGAATCGTGCTGTGGGTTGATGTACTCTGCCTCCTGCTTAGAAAAAGTTCTGCATCAAGGAAACACCTTGGCTTTCAAATTGAGTTGTCACTATACTGTCAAGATTTAGAGGAGGGAACGCTGAGGATGCTAATAATGTGCAGCCAGGGATTACATAGCCCTGAGCAGAATATGAAGCTGCAGAGGTTCACTTAGTCTGTGCTATTGGCCTTCTGAGAGTCTTGGCCAATGCATGCAGCAGCCTTGCTCTGCTCTGCATTTGCTGCCTTTCTGGCCCAAATCCTCTACCCACACCACCTTGTTTTCCAGCTGTGCAGGCAGAAGATGCCTTTTTTTTCTTTTCTTCTTCCTTCCCCTGTTGAAACTGACCCCAAAGAGGTGGCCCCAGTAGCCTGCAGGCTGTGAGGGCTCCTCCAACCCCCTGTCAGGAGGGTACCTATAGCACCTCCCAAACTAATGCAGTTTGAAATGCTGAGACTTGTGACTTTTGCTGGGAGTTGCTGTTTTTCCTGAGGCAGGACGATTGCAGTTTGGGCTTGAGACGTGAGCAGCAAAGAGAGAAGCTCTAGTTCTACTCCTGGACTTTGTCATTACTTTTCCTACCAAGCTGAACTGCTGACCCAAAGGAAAGCACTACTTTCCTTGGCCACTAGATGCAGCTCATGCTGCATCTAAATCTGGTTTTGCATCATTCTGTTTGGGTTTTTTTNNNNTGTGGGGGGGATGTGTGTGTGAATCTTTATCTTAAAACCTTCCTGTTCCACTTGCCAGCTCTCTCTCCCTCAATTTTCTTCCCTGCTGCATAAACTGTATCCCTTGTGAATGCCAAATCATCACTCCTCCGGTCTCCATACGGAAATATATTCAGCTGTGATGGTTTGATGGCCCTCTCAGAGCTAATAGGGAGGGAAGAAAACAGGTGAGTGAATGGGGAACACACTGATTTTCAGCCTCAAGCTGAGTACAAAATTTTACACTGAGCTTTCCACCCCCTGCAATTTCATTTTCCCCAACAGTTTTTATGCTGCAGGTGTTCCATGTCAATGCTGCCTCTCAGCTGACAGACATCCAGGGGAAGGAGCCTCCAGCTCCCACCTTCAATGGGAGAGAAACCTCGGTCTGGGCCCTGGGAACACGGGATGGGGAAGGACTAAGAGCTCTGCTCTGGTTTTAAGTCCCACCCTGCCTATCCCAGCAGGGTAAGAGCAAGTGTCCTCAGAGAAAGAGGGAGTCTGCAGCCAGCAGCTGCAGTCATGATTAAAAGCTGTTTGAAGCTGTCTGAGAAGAGCTGGTGGAGAGCAGAAATCAGGCTGCAAAAATCAGAAACACTGAAAGCTGGGACAGGATGTCTGAAAAGCAAAAGGGCTGAGGAACCGAAGGAGGGGAGCTGCAGTGGTCCCTTCCCTTCCAACAGCTTCTGAGCTCAGGATTGATGCATGGTGCAGAGGTAGCAGTGCTGGTGAAAGGCTGGCTGAGGCTGGGAAACATCAGCTTTGTCTTGGCCATTTTCTATGGGAAGATGGGGGCTGTGGTGAGGGAGGAGGGTCATTCCCCCTCACCTGCCCCAGCTCTGCCTCTGAGAAGAATTTCCAGATGTTCCCTTTTATCCTCTGCTTAAATGGGATCTTCTTCTTGACAGTGTCCTTTTCTTCTGTCCTGTACCCTCCCGGGCTGGATGCTCATTCCTTCCACTTTGCCTTCTGCTTGGCCCAAGGGTGCAGAAATACCAACAACATCCCGAGGAACTCTGCTCTTCCCCTCACATATTTGAGCCCAGCTCATTTTGCTTGTTGAGTTTTTAGCTGAATGGCACCTGCAAAGAAGGAACCCCATCAACCTCAAGTGACAGATGGGTGCCAGCCCTGGCCACCATTGAGGCTGGATCTCTCTGACTGTCCTGGGATGCAGGACATGCTATCCTGCCTGTCACTGTGGGATCAATTCCAGCTTAGTAAATACTATTTTCTTACACACTGAGGCTGTTTGCAATGATGATACTTTTGTCACTGTGACATAAGCAGCCACGGTGCTGGAAATTACTGGCAGCTACTGTGGATACTTGCAGAGAACAGCTGGGGAGGAAGACCTACAGGACTGGTGATTTTATGTTTCTTTGAAGGCAGTGAGATATTCCTATTAAGCAATTACCTCCTGGGAGAAGCAGCAAGGTAGCTGTGCTATTACTCCTGAGTTGGCTTTTTTTTCAGGAAATCTAAAATTATTTCTTCATAATGCAGCAGATGAGATCGTTCAGACCTGCTGTGAAAGAAACAGAAAGTAATGTTCACAGTTTGCAATACTTCTTCGACCTTCTGCTTTTGCACTAAAAATGGGGTTCCTCCCATTAAAATGCTTTTAAATGACAAATCCACAGATGTTCTCTCCAGCTTGCTTGAACACAGTAAACACAAACTGGTCTATGGGATGGCCAGCATCTTTTTCCCTTTCTAGGGGTGTGGGGATGGTGTGGGCAGCTCCTTGGGGCCTCTCCAAGGCAAGCATTGCTGTCCATTGAGGTCTCCTATCCATCACAGAGGGGGCTTAAACCAAGGGAAAGCTTCCTGAGACTGAGCTTTGGGAAGAAGAGGGCAAACAGCAGCTGCTGCTGACCTTTGGGCAGCTGGGCTTCAGGGCCAAGGACAGTGAGTAACTGGAGAAGTGACTGCAGCCTTATTGGTCGAGCTGTGTGCTGGATCAACCCCCATCTGTCACAGCAGGGGAAGTGGAGCCTGGCTTTTGGAAATCCAACAGTGTTGGTTTGTGCAGGTGCCACTGGTCCCTCCTGGCAGAGCTGGGTCCCAGCTCAGCAGCCAGGCTGTCAGCACAGGGCTGTCCTGCCTCTCCTCCCTAACAAGAGTTTGATTGGTTTCATTTCCCATTGAGGAAAAATACAGCAGAAAAATAGAAGCAGATGTTTTTAGACAATGTCTAGGGCTCCTGGAGCTTCAAAGAGCTTTTTGATTGCATAGGCTTTAAAAAACATTTAAAAGAGAGTTTTTCACTGTATTTTTACTAGGGCAAAAACCTCTTTGAAATTTGTACGAGGAGAGATTGTCAGACTGAGCTGACATAGGGAAAGCCTTATTGCTCACAAACTACATTTAAAATGCTTTTCACTATATATTTATTTTTCTTTCACGTACTGCCTTCAAGGCATGTTCTGTTCCCACCTGCACTGGTCATCATGGGCAAAGCAAGGAGGGCTGGCAGAGGGCTTCCTCCCCTTTGTGCTGAGCTCTGCCCAGTGCCCAGCACTGCTCCCCACAGCAGAATCTGGCAGACAAATTGCAGCTCTACCAGGTACAGCATCTTGGTGCTTCCATCTTCTTTAACCATCTCCTTCAGATCTGCAGGAAACAGTGGTGACTGGGGGAAAGTCCACGCTCTCCTGGGAGTGCAGGTTTCATCCCAAATGCCAGTACAGCTGCCTTTTGGGAGGGTTGTTTTGTCTTTGCAAGAGCTGGAGGACTGTTGCTACTGCAGGGAGGATATGAAGCTGTGTATTTCTTTGCATTCTGAAGAATGGTTTGTGTTTGGAAAATCCCATTTTCTGTTCGTTCTGAGAACTTTTCTCCTACCCACATGGGGATCTGAAAAATCTTTCAATGACAGAGGGCAGGCTGCCAAGTGAAAGCTGCATCACTGTGCACAAGCAGAGATGCACAACCATCAGAAAATCCTTTCATCGACTTCAGATCACTCCACTGTCCCTTCTGCATGAATTCCACTTGCAGCCCCTCCACATCTTGCAAAGACTTCTCTAGGAAATGGTATAGTTTGTGAAGTTACCTTCAGAGTGAATTTTCTTCTATAACAGAAATTCTATCAAAACTGAGCAGCTTTATTTTTCTTCTAGAGGCTTTGGACCATGCTCTCTACCTTCTTGGAAGGCTCCTGGGAAAGGATGCTGCTGAAACAGGTAACGTGGATGAGCTGTGAAGCTGGCCTAGTGCGTGGTGCAGCAGATGCCACCACTGTACCTCCCTATGCCATCTCTAAAATGGGGATCATGTTAACCTGGTTGTTTCCTCACCCAGACTTGGGGCCCTCTAACGAGCCCTGCCCCAACAGACTATCAGCAAAGGAAACCTAAGTGACTCTTTCAATTGCTGTCTCCTGCCCACTCTTCTTTCTCATCACTTCTAACTACATGTCCCAGCTCTGGTGTGAGGAGAAGCCTTTCCTGGGGAGTAGATCACATCCCTGTGCAGCTCCTGGGCAACAGGATCTCACCAGGCAGCTGCTGCTCTAGAGAGCTGTGTAGGGTGAGGAAAAAAGCTGCTCAGCTCAGGTCATACTCCTCCTGAAGCACACTCCTTCCTGAGAATGCTTCTGCCCAGCCCCAGAGTGGCACTTCTCCATTTGAAGAGCTGACTGCCATGTTCCTCTCTCCTCTGGGGAGGCTGATAAGCACCTTGATGGGATCTGAAAGCAGGGCTTTTGTTCAAGCTCTTTATTGATGAGTTAATGAGTAAATGAGCTAATGAGTAAAGCCCTGTAAGCCCTGCTGAAAGTCCTATGTCCTTAATAAGCCAGCTGGAGCATTGGGGTTGAAAAGTTCAGGTCTAGGGTGGCCTTTTCCTCCATGGCCACCCCATCAGGATGTGACATTGGCAGTCCAGGTCCAAAAAGCTGCTTTTCCACCCACTCTGGCTCTGTGGTGATTCCTGCTCCCTGGGGAAGAGGCTGTGTTTGGCCCAGGGGCTCCCTGAATGGTTTGCACACCATGGGGCTGGGTGCATCTGGCCATGCATGCTTCTCTCAGCATCACTATTTGTCATCCTCTGTATGTGCACCCCATGCAGAGGACATGGGAGCCGGGCAGGCAGGCTGGCTGGCTTTTACCAGGGCTAAGGTCCCGAGTTTGCCTTGGCCTGTGGGAGCCTGACCTTCAGGTCCCAGCGAGCTTCAGATGCTTGTTGTTTTCAGGGTGTTGTGTCTCCCTGAGCTCATAGTCAAGAAAATGGACAGAGATCTGCCCTGCAGCAAGTCCAGGGCTCCTAAAAGCACCTCTCTTTATGAAAGTCACACATTTCTGCAGCCAGCTAAAGGCAGATATTTTATAAATGCTCCCATATGCCTCACAGGGCTTTCCCTACCCCTTCACAGAGCCACCTGACACAGCTCTCCCAAAGTACTGGGGGTCCAGCGAGACCGCATGTCTTCAACAGCAGATTGCAGCTAAAAATGATACTTTGGAGGTTTTTCACTCTCAGCACAATTTCTCACAAGCATAGCTTTTAATTTGATTTCTTCTTGGCTTGTTTCCTCCTGTGGTGTACACACATCTTGCAAGCAATGAGGAATTTGGATGTCACTTCTCATTTCCCCTCAGCCTTCCCGATCCAAGTCCTGGTTATCCTTTTTCCCCTCAGTGTGGAGAAACAGAACAGTATGTTTGGGACCAGCTGTGAAGCTCTCAGCCAAAAGCTGAGTAGGAAATATCTTGGGATGAGCACTGGGTACTCTGTGCTGTCTCTTCCCCCATTGCCAGTATATGCACCACCAGATGACTCTGGGTGCATGAGGAAAAGCCCTGGGCTGTGTTAGCTGCCCTTCTCCTTTTTGTTGCACTTGTGGAAGGAGTGACCAGCCAGCAAACTTGTCCTTCCCTTTCTGCAAGGGAGAGAGAGTTTGGTCCCCACCTTGTGGCTACATCCCTCTCTTCATCTGCACAGTAGGTTTCTGTGCTTTGTAGCTGTCTGGTCTGAAACCATGGCATGGTTATTTATTGCTTCACTCCTTAAGTGCTTTCTCCCTTGCCCCATCTCCTTACCCTTCTGGCAGCTGCCTGCATGCTACACATTTTGCAGCTGGAAGGAGCTGGTGGGAAGCCACTGGTACCAGTGCAAAACCATCCCTGGCTGCAGAGGTTGTTTTGCCAAGTGCAGAGGAAGACCTAAGGCAAACCAGCACTAATGATCGCAGAGGAGCTCTGCTGTACCAGTCTGGCTTGAAGGACCTTACATTACTGAGCACAGGGAATATTCCCATTCCTGCATGAAACGTTGCAAAGAAAGCTGAACCTGGGTCAGACGTGAAGTCAAAACTCCCGGAAACCTATTAAGCATCTCTTAGGATGTGTCCATAGTCCTTTCCCGGTGTGCCCCTTGCAGATCTACCCCCTGGGATCAGTTTGCTGCCATTGCTGCAGCTCCTTCTGGGATGGACAGGTGAGCTAGGCCAGTGTTTCTCTGCCAGATATTTTTTAATATCTTGGGGTTATATCAAGTTATGTAGCCTTGGCTCCCAGGAATGTCCTTCTACTCCCATGTTTCTCCTGGCTGTGTTTTGGCAGGTAGGCAGGCAGGACAGGAAGCACTGTGCAGTATGCCCAGGTGCCTGTGCCACACACACATCTGGCTTTGCCTGCTGAGAGGAGCAAGTAATGCCAAGAAAAAAACATTCTCCATAAGAGCTCTCCACCACAATCTTAAAAACACGAAGATTGTACAAGGAGATGTATTTGCAGTGACGAAGCACTGGTACAGGGAGTGCACAGTGTGATTAAAAACTTTGAACTCCCTACCTTGCTTAATAATCTGGAAAAAACCTGGCATATTCTCAGGGACTGTAGTTTAATATCTGGCTGATGATGCTGATTTAATTATGTGCCAGCAGGTGGTGCCCAAGTAGAAAAAGGAAAGAATTTAATACAGTATTCTCACCCAATGTGCAGTGGCAAGTAGCGTTTCATCCCCAGCCCAAGTCATGCTCCAGACCTTCAGACAACATTTAGCAACTCGGTTTTGGCGTTTTCTTCTTTTCTGCTTCATCCTATCTCCCCAGGGAGACCCCAAATCCTCATAGCATGTGAGAGGACTGGGAAGTACCCATCAATACCAGGAAAACAATTTTACATGCACATCTAGTCCAAAGGAGCTGCTTGGTCCCATCTCAGTTGAAACTGCAGGAGGGCACAGGTCAGTCCAAATCAGTGTCTCATGGTAGGAAGGCTGCAGTTTTTCCCAGCTGCAATCATTGCTTCCAGAGATTTATACCAAAAAGGTAAAAAATAATGAGCTCAGGCCCTGTTGAATGTTTCATGCAGGAGAGAGAAGTGGCTTCTCTTGGTCCTCCTTTTAAAAACACAAGGAAAGGGATTTTGTGTCATCCACTTTCTCCTGCAGAAAAAAGACAAAAACCTACTCAGCTGGTTCCCACTAACAGCCCATACTAAGCAGATGCAAAAATATCAGGTTTATGTATTCTATAGCCCTGGCAAGTTGCTGATCTGAGTGGTTTTTGCAGGTGCTAAAACAGAGTACACAGGCACTGCCTCTGCAGGGCCTGCAAGCTCTTTAAAGGAATGTACAAGCCCCTGCAATTCCTTAACTTCACTGAACAATGAGAGCAATTTCTCTCTGGATTAGGACAGGAAACCTGTAAAGGGCGCTTTCATGAACCTGTTTCCCTGCACTGAAAATAGAGAGCGAAGCTCTGCTGCTTTGCTGCGGTTGCTCTGGTTTCTGTGATACAAAGATGGTTGTGCTCAGCCCTGCCTGGACAAGGGGAACAGCAGGATGAGATCCAGGCAGCACCAAGCAGCCCCCAGCTGAAAATCAGCCTTGTTAAAATGTAAGCTGAACGCTCAGCGGGAGGTAGTTGCGGTCTTGTTACTCCTGAAAAGAAAGGCCAAGGTAACTAGGTAATGCCTAGGAGTGACTCTTTCCTCTGATCGATGAGGGTAAAGGGCCCGAGTCCCCTGGGAGCAATCTCTGCTGCAGGAGATTTTCTGCTGGTTGGAAAGCAGAGTATCTCCTCTCCCTCCTCTTGTTGAAATTCCTGACACGAGCAGACAAGCCTGATTAGAGTCAGTATATACTGGTCCTTTAGGAGCAGAGCAGACAGGGAAGACTGTCAGGGAAGAAATTGCTTCCACTGGTAATTTATGCAGTTATTCTTTTTTTCTCCCTATGGAGAACATAAAATACTTCTGCTAGAGAGGAGATGAGCCACTTCAACCATCTGCAGAGATCACCGAACACAGATTGCTCAGAGGCCTTAAAGCAGGTTGGGCCCTTTGCTTGTGGTGGCACTACCTGTGTATTAACCACATTTATCTTGCTGGTGTGGGGATCTTACTCATTTCATGTTCTAGAGAGATGAATAAAATAAAAAACAGAACATCACAAGGTCCAGATTCCTATCCTAGGGAGGAGGTGAAAAGACAAGGGTATTAAATGAGGTATTTTGTTTTACTCCTTGGTAAGCTGGTTTTCTGATCCTTGCTGAAAATACACAGTGCTGTCATGGATCAAGCCTGGTTCCTGTCAGTGCTGCAGATGGTTATGCTGCTTCTTCTGCTACATTAATGCTGACAGTCATGTATCACTGAGAGGCTTGCAGAAAAGATCCTGTGTGTTGTGTGTTTGCACTGGGGAACCAGTGCAGGAATGGCAGAAAAAGCACCTGAAGGGCTCGTAGACAATAGTTTGTGGTGCTCTAGTGGCACACATGTACATACAGATACCAAGGACATAGTTCTGAAGCTTAGTGGTGAGCCTCGGCTTACACTATGATGTGCTCTGGACCTCACCAAAACCCCAGGTGCTCCCACTGCTCTTACTGGACAAACCCAAATGGAGCCCTTGGCATCTTCTCAAGTGCAAAGTGGCCAGTGGCTAAATGTTGCAGAAAGGCAGAGTGGTTGCGTGGCCCCAGGAAGCACCAGATTCCCCCAAGTCACAAGAATATGTCTCTGGCATGGGCACATCCTTTGTTTCATGCCAGTCTCTTACAACCCATTGCAGCATCACCCTCCCCAGCTGGTCCTTGCCTTTCCCAGTCCTAGACAGAACACCTGATTATTAAATCAGGTCTTGTGCTGCCCCTGCCATTGCTTAGCTGACAGTCCAGCACATGGCATGTGTGCTCCTGCATCGGCTGGCCATGTGCCGACGGTGCCTGGCAGGGACGGGGACACCTGCCAAGTGTTCATCCTCAGATCTCCCCTCAGACACCATTGATTGCAGTGGTAATACACAGGCAATGCCTCCGAGGAGGTAATTTAATCGTGTCTTGGGAAGTACCCTTTCCACTCCGTTATTTCCCATAGAAACAGAAGCCAAGTGTTACTGCACAAGACAACCACGCAGTGTGCTTGGCTTATCTGGGAGATAACATTTTATCAACATGCCAAGAGCTACAACTAATGAGGAACACAACAGAGGAAGCCAAGTGTAGTAACCGGTGTGTGCCATCTTTCCAAATACTGACAGCAGTACCTTGCAGGGAAGAGCACACAAAGAACTAATGAGTAAAGACAGAGGGGCCAGGCAGAGCCAGCAGCATCTCTAGACACTTGGTCCATTCTTAACAGCCCCTACAAGCTGCTGCTGTACAGTCAGTAGGATCTTATGTGGCATCTCAGTCCCCTGTTTTAGTTATTTCTTAAGGTTTAGGGTTTTCTGAACAGAGACAGGACCTTGAAGGTCCCCAGTCTCAAAGAGATTTCTGCTGTTGGCCTGGGTCATTTTCTTCCTTCTGTCCTTGAAAGGCAAGAGGGAAACATCTGTGTCTGTAGGAGACTTTGCTCTTGCCAAGAGCAGGAGGCTCAAGCAAGAGGGAAGAAAGTGTTATGTGGGCAGAGAACTGACATCTCCTCTGTAATGCATGCCTGACAGAGAATAGGCTTAAGGTTTAAGCATAAGATGGCAGAGCCAAGTCAGGGCAGAACCTGCTCTGTCACACTATAAACTGGTTGTTTTTTTGACTCCTTAAAGCTCGTGAGTTTTTTTGTTGGTGGTGTTATCTACGTAGAAAAGAAGAAGAGAGGGATCACTCAGCTAAGGCTCTTCTTTTTTTTTTTTTTTTTTTTTTTTGTGTAAGATAAGAAANAGAAGAGAGGGATCACTCAGCTAAGGCTCTTCTTTTTTTTTTTTTTCTGTTTTTCTGGTTAAGAAAGAAATAATTTTTATTTATTACCATTGACTAAATGCTCTACCTCATTACTGGCTGCCATTTCTCACATAGAAATAAAGCTGAACATTAGCCATAATTTAGCAGACTGCTGCAGATTGCAGTGCTGAGGGCAATTAAGCCAGGCAAAGCAGTCAGTCCCTTTGCCACCCCCTCCTCAGCAGGGCTAGGCATGGTGTTAGATGCCAAATCTCTTTCCAACCTCATAAGGCCAGGAATCAATGCAATCCACGCTCCTCGTATCTGCTCTGCGGAGAGGCTTAGCTCCAACTTTAAAGCAAATGCGGCTGTGAAAGGAGAGCTGTATATCTTTTCAAGGCACATTTTACCTTGTCAGTGACTATAGCATTAACATTGGCAGCTTCCCAAGCCCTCTCGCCTTTCCAATTTAAATAAAACCAGAACAACAGCGACGCTGGAACGAAAGGCTGCTGCTGTCAGTCTCCCTGGATCGCACTCTTCTGTCAAGGGTCAGGTAACTCTGCCGGTCAAATCACAACCCTCCTCCATCCCAAGGTCTCCAGTCACATTTTTGGAAAAATCCAAGCAAACCTTTGCACAATCCATCACACCTGGACTCGGGCTTTTTGTAAGGAATATATTTTGTAATAATATAACACATTTTCAGGGACTTCTTGCCCCCTAGGTATTCTTGCTGAGGCCAAGAATTTATTAAGGCGTTTTAAAAAAGAGACATTTATACCCATAGGAAGGATATCCAGGAGAATAGTCAGCATACACGAGACTGCAGACTTCCAGAAAGGATATAAACTCAGTCAAACATTAATAAACAATAAGCTGCTTTCAGCCTTTGCTCTTTCTTTCCTACCATGCCTGCTGATAGAGGTAAAAGCTTTCATTCAGGGAATCGGGACAGATGGTTATTGCTTCTAAAAAGAAAGAAGGAACACCAGTTTCTGGTAGAAATTCAGATAATGTCAGAAACATTTGCAGACAAAATTTACCCTGATGAAAGTAATACAACTTTTGCCTTAGAGGTAGCAAAAATCACAGAATCAGAGAGTGGCTAAGGTTGGAAGGCAGCTCTAGAGATCACCCAGTCCCTGCTCAAAGCAGGGTCACCTACAGCAGGTTACCCAGGACCATATCCAGTTGGTCTTTGAACATCCACAAAGATGGAGACACTGCAAACTCTCTGGGCAACCCAGTTCAGTTTCAACCACCCTCACAGTAAGAAAGTTGTTTCTTATGTTTAAGTGGAATTTCCTGTGTTTTGATTTGCCTCTTGTTCTTTCACTGGGCGCTACTGAGAAGAGTCTTGTGACTTCTTTACTTCCTGCATCAGGTGTTTATGCAGCCCTTGTACATCTCACAGACTTGCTGGTATTCCTACATTTCATCACTCCAGGTCCTCTGAGCTCTGATGTTCCTGTCCAATGGAAGAAGAAAACAAGGAAAAGAAAAAGTGTGAGGGCTGTGTAAGCAGAGAAGGAATTTGGAGAGTACCTCTAATTAAGTTATTGGTGAACAAAGCCAAGCACCTTTACAAAATGAAAAGATCATCTGTGAAGCTGGCGCTGAACCAAGCTTCCAAAATTAATCCAGAGAGGAAAGATGGATAGATAAAATACCAGCCAAGGAAAAGCCATTATTTGCCAGGACAGGCAGCTGTTTTCTCTGCACTGCAAGCATTATCTGTGGTTAGAGACAGGAAGAGTTGGATTAAGGGCACCAGAAATGATGTGAACTGCCATCCTTGAACTGAGAACCCAGGAGAACCAAAAGTCCTGGAGGTGAATTAATAGCAGCAAAAGGTTTTTCAGCCTGCTGGGTCACCTGCTATTTTGATGAGGTTGAGGAAAACCAAGGAGACTTACAGTGAAGATGAAAGATGCAGCCATAGAAGATGAACTCTTTTGCACAGCATTCAGCCAGGTACCTTCTTGGACTGTGATTCCCAGAACCTGGCTGTGAGATAAGCTTACACTTACTTCTTTTCTAGGATTTGCCAATGCAGCTGCTCCCAGTGTAAGCACCATGGGTGAGAAGCACCAGATTAGTGACTTGGGTATCAAAGCATTCATTCCAGTTTCTGGAAGCAGAAGTAAACTTTTATCTAACCCTAATTAAGGGTAGGATGTGTTTGTCCTGTGTTTTCCACAGATACCACTGAAATTTTGGGCTGCATGAATGAACCTGAGATAAAGCTTGTTGCTGGCCTGCTTTTTCACAAGTAAACTGTGCTGAAGGGACCAGCATCAGCAGTACCAGGTGGGTGGAGTAGAGTCATAGCCTCTCCTTATAGCTCCTGGCCAGAGCAACCACAAACGAGCTGCTTCTTGCCTTGGGCAGGGTATGTCAACACTGGGTAAATGCTTGATCTACCGGCTGGTCCACACCTTACTCATGCTGCAGGAGGGCTCAGCAATACCTGTTCTTCAGGATGAGGAGTGAGATTGCAAGCCAGCTCAGTGAATGCATCCATTTACAGTAACTAAAGGATGAAACCAATATAATAACCTTCCTACAGGTCATTAACTGAAGATAAATGCCATGCAATTATGAATATATCTGATATTTATTATAATGGCACCAATCATAATGAGTTAAGTCAGTGTTTAGGTGAGTTATTTCCATAGGTAATTTAGTGTAAGTTAAATTTTCCTTTACCAAATCTGTTTTAGAGCCCATAACTTTATCTTTAATGCATGATGTATCACTTAATGACAGCTTTTGGCTGTGCATTAGTGAACTCCAGTTGATATAATATTTCTTCCAGATAATTTTCCTAGTAAAGGAAATACAGCATTCGTATGCGATTCCATGCCAGCTCTTGAAAGAGGGGCTGACAGTGAACATATATGTATATATTTATCTGTGAAGGAAGTGAAGGTGAATATTTCAAAGCCTTTTGAGGAACTCTCCCACCAGTGCTTCTGCCTGCACCTGCTCAAGTACCAGGGACTAAAGACCATGGCTGTATAACTGGGCTGAAGAGAATTCTCCATCCATGTCAGTGTTAGGGGTGCTTATATGCTCTTTTCTAAAGTGTAACCACCACAGAGTGAACCCATGAGGTTGATCTTGTGTCTTACAGAGTTGAGGAGAGGTTGAGAGAAGGACAGGCTTGTGTGACCTTCAGAAAACAGAATTAGTTCAAGATTAGTAACCTTATTCACAACTATCTTCAGTGTAATTAAGAGTGATCAAAAGGGACATCAAGGAGCAATATAATATTTAAAGTATAGAATTAAAAAAATTACCTCTCTTGCTGACTATAGAACTTTGGAGAGACAGGCCACAAACACCAGCTAGGAGCTCGCTATGGTATGGAATTGAAAATTAAAACATAAACCAGAGTTTTCAAAGAATAATGAAGAGGACAACTGGGATGCACAAGTGCACAATAGGTGCAGAGCAAGGGTTTCAGAAGTCCTTGGAGGTCCTTTCTTGGGGCACGCAGAGAAGAAAAGGCACATTTTCTGTCTCCTGCACACCAGTATTTAAAAATATTGATTGGGATGAACATTTTCTAACGCATTTCAATTTCTTATCAAGAAAGAAATGTAGTTTAAAAGGACTGCTCAGCTGCAGATGTCTTCTTACAAAGAGAATTAAAATGTAATTTTTTGGAGGAAAGAAATTAAGCTTTTTAGCCTCAGATGTTACTTTCAAAATCAGAGTGCTGGACCTCCAAATGAAACTACTGGAGCTAAGATTTGTACTTGCTGCTGAGCAGCAAATGCCAGCACGGTAATGCATTTTGTTAGGTCCTGATGACAAGAACAATCTATTAGGAAAGCGGGGAAGGTCGAATGTGACATAATGAAACCTCCCAGCGTGTCATCTTTTTGCAGCCATAATGCTTCTTTCTGCTTCTGTGCCAGGGATCAGACACACGGTGGTGTGCCCGGCAGGGATGGCGCTCGTGGAACGTATTTGGAAATGGTGTTGGCCGATCTTGACTCTGCAGGGAACAGCAAGTCCCCTTTCTGTAGTGCCTCATGAATAATAGATAAAATGAAAAACATGTTTCAAAGCTTAATCATGACCATGCTTTGCACTTCAGGGTAGCTTGCCTATGGGTCAGGTTCTGCTGTTTTACCTGTTTGGCTGCCAGCAAGGCGTTCTCTGACACTCTCTGCCTGGGGCAGCTGAATTTTGTGCCTCTGAGCTGCTCCTCTTTCCCTGTATTTGGGCTTCTCAAGATCTCCCAACTGTTTTGCAGAAGGGAATGACAGCATCTTGCCATTAATTTGTTCACACAAATCTCCTGATACCTTAATGCCTTTGTGAAATCATACTAGTCTTACACAGAAAGGTTATTTCCCTAAAAAACCTACCTGGGCAATGCCAAAAAGATCTGCGTGCCTTGATTTTCTGCTTTGACTCCTTTGCAGAACCACAGTCCCAGTACACCCCTGACCATGACCGAGTTACAGACCTGGCAACAAGGGAGCAGGTGGTGATGTAGCTGCACTTCCAGTATGGAGTCAGACTCTGTCTATCACTGCATTGATGAACCTGTTTATTGGAGCTGTGTCTCTAAACCAGGTTATATTTCAATGCAAAGACCACTGGTCGCTGTGGCAGTGGTCTGCACTGCTTCTCTGCAGAGTGGGTCACGGGTTGATTTCTTTACAAAAGTCTCTCTACATTCATACCTGAAATCTTCTCTCTGAAATGAGCAAGGACATTTCTATGCTGTGGCCCACCATCGTGGTGAGGTTCTTGCTGCTAGAAGTCCTGATCAGCTTTGGGTATAAAAGTTAGGATGACTAGATGGTAAAACAAATAAACAGTTTTTAACAACATAAAACATCTTAAGTTTGCTGCCAGATGGAGCTCAGCGTGTTTAATTAAGGTGTGTGTGCTTGAAGAAGGCTAATCTTTGCTGCTGAGGCTAATTTTTGCTGGTTTATTAGATAATACAGTAAAAGACAGATTGAGACTCCTTTTTTCCCATTTTCTCTTCCTTGTCACCAGCAGTAGGGGGGAGGGGGAGATAAAATCCCTTCACATGAAATCATCTTAACGAAGAACCAAAACCCGTACAATTAACTGGAGGCACAGCTGTAAACCTCGCTGCACACACTCAGGTCCCACTCTCCATTTCCCTGGCAAGGATCTTTCCAGAATGAATGCTTGGGCTAAAGTTCATAATTAAAGCTGTAAATCTTGGCTCACTGCTAAATTTGCCTGCACACAGAGAGAGAGTAGGAGGAAAAGGAGGAGAGACTATCTCCCTCCCGGGAAGCCTTGTTTACTACTATTCTGTAGGCTTTCTTACTCTGATGGTGCTTATCAGGCTTGCAAAGAAACGGGTACCGAGAGCATCCCTGTGTGGAGATTTCTGTGGGGCCTGACAACCATCAGCAGTGTCGTCTGGTTTCCCTTTGGCAGCCGAGCCCTGCAACACAGAAATATCGGAGGAGTCGGATCTCTTCACACGGGGTTCCCATGCTGGCAGTGAGATCTGAGGGTTGATCAGGGATGTTCTGTTGCCACGAAGCACAGATGAAAGCTTGAAAGTGAAACGCTTTGCCGTGCAGTGAATCATCCTCACTACCACTCTTACAGCAGCGACCTGGGAAGAGCAGGGTGCCAGCAGGTCTCTTAGAAAGACCTGATCCCTTAGGAGGTCAGGGATACTCATCAATGATTGCTGTTTAATTCTGAGTAATCTGCTGCCTGTAATTAATAGCTGCATGTGTTTCCAGCACAAAACTGGTGAGCAAATCCCCACATTCTTAATTCTGTAGTGTGTATTGGGACTAGACAGAGCACAGCTCCTGCCGGCGATGGTCCCGCTCACCCATTGTGTAGCCCAGCTCATCCCCTGCAGTGGGCAGAGCTCTCCTACAGCCCTGCAAATCCTCCTCTGGAGATAGCTTGACGTGCCCCAGTTATTGACAAAATGAAGTACAGCAGGGAGTGTTTACCACATCTGTGTTTATAACATACTTTCTGATAGATCACCTGAAATTTAGATTTATTTTTTTTCCCAGAGGGAATGGCTTATCTAATTTACCAGAAACTACGATCCTCTCTCACATACTTCTGATGCTGATGGGGCTGCTTGTATGCAAATCCCTCCTTATCATTCGTCCATAATCTGTCTAAATGTGGCAGAATAAGGTTTTATTAATGTTTGTGTGCCCATGGCGCAGGGCTGAGTCACCACTGGCGGTACACAAAGCAAGAGAAAGCTGTAGAGCATGTCTATTAATAAACATGATAAATCCATACCTTTGTGAGTAAAAGTTGCATGTCTCTGCTGAAGAGACAGCCCTTTGTTGAAATAGTGATTTATTGCTATTAAAATTGTGTGATTAGCCAAGCTTGGAAAACAGACCCAGAAAATCTCACGGCTCCCTACTTACATGATGAGTATCACCAAGCACGGAAATGCAGGAACATTTTATCAAGTCAGAACTTCAGAAGAAAACATTTAATTCCAAGGTCAGTTCCTGATCACGAGATTGTGGTTCTTCAGTTGCAAAAGTATTACACAATTTATAATGAAGTTTATATTTGAAATGCTAAAAGATTAACACACACACACACCCAAAAAAAGGAAGAAATTGTGTGATAAAGCCAAATTATATGGCGTCAACCAGCCATCTGTTGTGCACTGAGGTTTCTAATGATCAAGGTGAAAACTTTGGTAGGCTGTAAAAATAATTGCAACATCCACTCTCCCTGCAGTAAACACTTTGAGAATGGTCAGTGTGAGATAAGGTACATGGGAATTACTGCTAAGTTCAGTCATATCGTGAACAAACCTGAACACCTGACGGCCAAGGTGTAATGTTCAGCCAGGAGACATTATTTGTATATATAACCAAGCAGGGCTTTACAGTGAAGATCTGTTGAGTTTTTAAAAGAAAGGGAGAATCCCCTAAATTGGAGTGGAAACTGTTCTCCAAATAACCCCGCAGAGCCCCCGAGTGTGCTGTGTGCTTTTGGTGCTTACTGCTGATCTTTACATTAGTAAATTAACTTGCATTTGGAGCAGCTTCTTTATGTGGCCACCCACCCTTTGCTGGCTCATTTTATTTATCTCAGACATCTCAATAACAGAATAAAATGAGCCCATCAAACTTCTCACCTATTTAAAATTCAGTGAAACCTCTTTGGGTGGCTACCTTCAGCTGCCATTTTAAAGGGTTCAAAAGCAGTGTTTTCTTTAGTTTTCTCCCTGAAAGGTATTTCCTTTGTCATCTGTGTCAACTTAGCAGAAGATAAGGGTTTTTTTACAAAGAGATCCATTTCGAAGTGGTTGCTCTCACTGCATTTTCTCACTGTGTCTGACATCATTCTTCTGAGGCGGTCACTACTATTTGGCCTTGGAGGACTGAGGCCACCCAGGCTTCAGAGGAAGAAACCAGGTCTTTTTGGTTCATAATGAGCAACCCAGGCTTTTGTGATCTCCATTACACCTATGGAGGAGCAGGGGGATATGAACTAGGCATTATTTACCCATATACACTGCCAGAGAAGGAACAGAGGAGAGCTTTTCTGCAAAGATGCAGCTGGTTTTCATTTGCTTCTTCCATGGATAACTTATTTCTTTTTTTTTTTTTTTTTTTTTTACAGAGGATTCTCTTTCACCATGAATACCTGAGTAACACAAACAGCAATCTAAATGCTGATTACACAAAGATCATCGAGAGGCCCTGCGTGGATGATCCACAGACTAGTGAAAAGATAGTGAAGGATCTGTGAGCCTGCATTCATCTGACATGTTGCAAGTCTTGTGGCCAAGGTCAGCAGGTAGAGGTTGTGTCAGATATCATGAACATAACTGAATAAATCCTACCAGCCAGCCACCAGCCAGAATCCTGCTAGAGGATGCTCCTCATGCCAACTTCTCTGCTTGAAAGCAGATTGCAAAGCATAAATCTGAACACACAACTCTGTAATAGATTCAGCCCATTTCATGGGGTTTGACTCCAGCTGCTGGGAGAGGTTTCAGTCACGAGGTGCTGGGCTCACCATCTGTGCCATCGCCCAAAAAATAACAGACTGTTGCTAGAGCAGCGCACGATATTGTAAAGGCTGGCAGCCCACAGCTCCACAGAATCCATAACCTTGTGGAGGTAGACGTGTCTGCATCTGGCAAAGGTAGAAATCAAGACTGACTGCACTCTCTATCCTTCCCCTTCCCAGTACCTGCTGAACCCGCTGGTCAGCATCAGCCAAGCTGAAGAGCAGTGAGGAGACCTCAGCGGTGTTAAAGAATTTAGGTCTTAGACAGAGCAGAGTGACCCAGATCATGGGAACGGGAGCAACCACAGCAGGAGGCCAGCAATTATCTGCTTAATTTGGCTTGGGCACAAGCAAATGGCTGCCAGCCAGGAAGGGAGCACATCACAGCTGGCACGGCTGCCCCAGCCCAACCCACAGGAGGTTAAAAGATGAGGGGAGCTGAGGGTTACCACAGTGCAGGGGTGCTGGGCAGAGCCTGCATCGGTCTCGCTGGTTTCGGGCTGATGTACCTCAGGCCTGGGATGAGATTCATGCCAACGTTCCGTGTGACCCAGCATGCAACAAGGTAATCCCGAAACTCTTTGCTCAGAGGAACAGCTGAATAAGGATGCTGCACTGGAAGAAAGAGAGAGGCAATTGCTGTTTGATCAGTGCAATGCCTCAGGCTCTCGTCCCCGCTGTGTGCTTTGGTTTCTCCTGATACCTTCCTGTGCCAGTGAAATCAGACCAGGGCCATCAAGTAGGCCAGCCTCACTGACTGTGCTCTGATCACTTCTGACATAGTCCTCAGCCTCCCTGGGCTTACCCCTTCACAGCTTTCAAGGCATGTGGCACTGAGAAGTCGAGTCTTACCTCAAGATGTGGTGAAATGCACAAGAGCATCTTCATTTCTGCCAGTGTGGAAGAGCATCCTCTGAGTGCAGCATCCCAGGAACGTAGCACCTCAGAGCCAGGCACCGTCTGGAAAGCCTGCAAGATGTTAGATTAAAGGCAGATGCCCCAGGAACAAAGAGAGAGATGAATGATTATATTACTTCAAACTTCAAACGGAGCAGATTCTGCAACTAATTGTTTTTCAGGTGATAGATGATTTTTTTTTTCTTTTTAATTTACCTTTTTTTTTTTGCTTTAATGTACCCATGAAAGTGTTACATTGCAAAGGCCCTGAAAATATACCCAGGGTTCATGAGCTGTCGGAGAAAGAGGCTGCCCGAGGTGGGTTTTGCTGGTGAATGGCATTTCACAGCCACTGCAGAGAAATGCAGTGCTGGCCCTGTGCTGCAACATAAGAAGGGCTTTGGGCTTGAGTGGTGCTCAGCCCTGTCTGTGTGCTCTGAGCTTCCTCCTGGTCTGTGGTGGGATAAGTTAGTGGCAGCTGACCAGCTCCATGGCCAGCAAGCAGCCTGTAGCCAGAGGGCATGGTGGGTGCTTGCAGAAAAGTGGAGCTCATTCAGCTATTGTCTGATGAGTAGTGTTGATTTGGAGACAGAAAATCCCCCCTTGAAATCCAGCAGTTATCATGAGCCAGGGATCCAGTTTGCCATGCAGCAGTGAAGCCCAGAGCAAAGCAGTCTCTGAGCAGCTCGGTGCAGCCTTGCAGAGGGTCCTCCCTGCAGAGTAACAGTACAGGCAGTCTCGAAACCAAAAGCCTTAATGATGGAGCTGGTTTTTTAATGGTCCCCTGCACAGCCGTTAGTTCTTAAAGAGGATTTACATTACAGCCAGCTGCTGTGAAGATATTTTATTGGTATAGTAAATACAGAGAGAGAAATGGTGGCTTTTAGTCTTCTGGTTGCTTGTGCTTTCCTGCCTCATAATTCACAACCATTTGTGTCAGAGACTAAAATCTATCCCAGTGGATGCTCTGAGATGTTCCCTTGTTCCCCCAACCTGGGCAGGCCAAAACCACCATTAGGTGCTTCCCTCCCACCTGCTTCCTGGGTCTCCCGCTTCTGGGCGGGTAGCTGAGGGTTGGAGGGGGGGCCTATGAGAGCAGAAGGGCTGCAATGGAAACTGTGAAACACATGACAGTGGTGAAGTCTCACTCAGCGATCTGTTAGACGGGAGCCAGAGGGAGCATGAGAAATGCTGCAGTAGCAGGCAGAGGCAATTCTTCCCCGAGTGCCTCTAGAGAGGGCATGGGCAACAACAGGGCTGAAACTCAGGTCTTCTTGCTTCGGTTTGCTTTGTGGATCAGTGAAGGCTTGATCTTTCCACTGCATTTACCCACAGGAGAGAGGAAGATACCTAGCTGCATCAGGATGTACCCAGGCTCAGTGTACCACAGAAAATGCACATCGCACACAGTCCCAGGAGTGCCACCCACTAATGTGAAATGACCATGAGGGCAGTAACAACAACACGGCAGCATATGGGCTTTTCTCCCTGCCCAGCCCCTGTGGCTGTCATTTGGCACCTCAGCCAGAAAGTTTGGCCCGGGTTTATCAATGTGTGATGGGAAGCAGAGGGAGGGTTGGTGTTTTTTCCCCTTCTCCCAGGTTGTGTATGCAGAGACCATGGGACTGAGATCACTGCAGAGGGTCAGTGCCAAGGCTGCAGCTCAGCGTGGCACCAAAGGACTTTGCAAATGACCCACAGACACTGCAGAGAATGAGGGGAGGCTGAGAGCAGAGGCAGAGCTGCAAAAAAATATCTTCTGTGTCTGTCCACTGAGGTGTGAGTCATTAGAATTACACAGGATGTTATTTTCCCGCTTGCAAGTCATGCCTGAAATCTGGTCTCATAAATGAGCTTGTTTTTATTAGAGGGAACTTGCCTTTACTGGCTTATAAATCTAAATGTGAATGCTAATTTTATTGCTCTGCATCTAGAGGATAGCAGGAACACAAACATTACAGTCCAGATAGCACGACACTGCATCCGAGGGTGTTCCTGAGGAATTTAAAGCAGGACATGAGAGTTGCTTCCTCCCTCCCTCCCTGGTCAGCTGCTCGAGAGCTGATGGAGGTGAGTAGGACCTGCCTGCCAGAGCTCATAGAAGAAGTCAGAGTTAAACAGTGATGAAGAACTGGTGTTCTTGGGTGGTGAGAACCCATAGTTTAGGTATTTTTTTGGAAATGTCCATGACTCTTGCTTAGGGTGCAGGTTATGGCAACAGAGCAGGGTGTCACTCATATTCCTCTCTGCTGTAGCACAATCAGCAGCTGTGGCTCTTGCAGCTCCTGGGTTTGGGCACAGACTGCCAGGTATGAACTGTACCAAGCACCATCCTGCTGCAGGAAACGACCCCAACAAGGCTCTGGAGGAGGCTGATGTCATTGGCAGCCTCACAGCTCTCTGACAAGTTGTTCCCTCATGCACAAATTAAGTTACTCATCTCCTAAACTATTTGTTTAGAACACTTTATTCAGTGCAGAGCTTCGGTGGAGAGGCTCTGGCTATATAAGCAAACAAGAAAATGATGTGGTGTAAGGTCACTGTAAATAGCACAGACTTGCACAGAATAAAAGCTCTTGGAGGTGTCTTGCCCACCTTCCTGAGAGAAGGGATTTCAAATGTGGTAGATTACTCTGTCCTCAGTGCTCAAATTACAACTGAGTCTACACTAGAAACTTTTCCTGGGAAAGTAGTTAAGAGTTTAAATTTTTTGGCCAGCTCTTCTTTGCTGGCAAAATAAATTTTATGCTGGCATAGCTGCATTCACATCACTTTTGCTGGTGTAGAAATGTCATGAAAAAATGGTATCCCTAAGGAGCACTGCAGTGCTGGCAAAACTTTTATCTATAACTCAGTCCTGGAGATAATTTGTGACTGTAACTAGAGTCAGTGTGTTTTTGCTGGTGTAGCTTATGTCGTTCCTTTGAATAAACTAAGCCATCGTTTTAGAGTTACCTTGGCAAAGCTTTTCAGTGCAGACAGGACCTACGTGTTGATTAAGAACAGATACACAGGCACACACCACAAGCACTGGAAAGGTATTTTTGTGATGAACGCTGGGGATGCCGATTAACTCTCCTCTGGCAAGTGTTAAAGCTGTGAAGGGCACCAGCCCTGCTCCTGGACAGGCACCTCAGCAGATGCTGCAGATGAAAGGAAGGAGCAGAGTTGTTCAGTGGTTTTCATCACTGACCACTGCACGCAGCATTGCCCCATGTGGAAAGTGGCTCAGCCATTACACAGGGTACGGATTTGTAGTTCTTCTGTCTCTTGGCAATTACTTCCAAGGCTGGTTTAAAGAAATAGCTTCTTGAAGTGACATGGATTATTTTGATATCAACTTGGGGAAAATAAAAAATCGATGTAATCCCTGCAAACATCAGTTATGGCAGAAATGGCTTTGAGTGAAGGCACAAACTCCAAAATCAGCCTGAGGAGTATGGCTGTAAGGCTGCAGGTCTGTGACGGCCTCATCCTAACCGCTCTGTGGCAGCTCCAACATGGGGTGCTTGGCTGGCATGTGTACACTTGCTACAGTCCCTCATTCCCCATGGGCTCTGGAGGCACACCATGCTCATGTGGGAAAGCATGGATGAGCAAACTAGATGAAAATCTGTTCATCTGATGATTCAGGTGAATCGGCTACAAATCGGCAAGATGTGGTGCTGCAGTGAGGTTGTAGTCAAGCCAGGGTATGTGTCTCTCTGTTATCCTAAAGGTTTAATTTTCTTTATGGCACTATAATAGGACATACTTGATGTTTGTTTCAAAGCTGTATTCACCATATGGATTCACAATGAGGAAGGACATCTTTTTATTACTGATATACCCCTTATAGTTTGGAGACGTGTGTTGATCCAAGGGATGTTGGTCGGTCCAGATGTAAGACTCATTTATCTTTGAAGACTTGTGCAAAAGTGCTGAACTCAGCCAAGAGAGCATGATCTGGATGTTCTAGAGACCAATCTAACTCTATGATTATGTAACACACCCCAGAAACCCAGGAGAAATGATTTATGCTTCCATTTAGATCCTGTGTGTAGCTTCTCGTCCAGAGGCATGCCTAAGACGCCTCCTTCTCCATCTGCGCATCAAATGTCTCAGAATGTAAAAGTGTGTGGAACAGGATCTTCTTCCCAAGACAGTTCTGAAAACCATCTTAAATTACAGTCCTTGCGTGAAAAATGAGTCACTAAGAACCACAACATACTCTGCCTTCTTTGAGTAGTTTTAAGCCAAGTTTTCATAGTACTTTTTTAACTTAATCTAGAGATTTTATATGCAATTGTTAAAATTTTTTCCCTTGAAATGCTGTTTGTGCTCATCTCCAGACTTAAAGATGTTTGAGGGGAGAGGGTTGGAGAAGATAACTATGGGCTGAATGCCTCACACATTAAGGAAGTGTTAATGACTTGGTTTCTTTATGTAGCATTTGCTTCTAAAGCCTGCAGTCAAAACCAGGGCTCCACTGTCCAATGCAAACCACACCAGTCCCTGAGAGCTACGCAGATGAGTAACCTCTTCCATCCCCTGGTGCCTTCCCCTTGCCATTCACCAGCTCCTGACCTGGTGGTTGATCTGCTCTGTGGCTTCTCCCACTCACCCCTCCCATGAAGGTACCAGGTCTGTATATGATGAGAAGGACCTGCCCTCTGTAGGTGCCCAGTTCAGCCCAGTACTGCCAGCTGCTGCCACAGCCTGTAACACATACAGAAATATGTCTTCTCTTTTCTCTTTTCTTTTCTTTCTTTTTCTTTTCTTTTCTTTTCTTTTCTTTTCTTTTCTTTTCTTTTCTTTTCTTTTCTCTTCTCTTCTCTTCTCTTCTTTTCTTTTCTTTTCTTTTCTTTTCGAATGAGGTGTCAGGAGAAGTGTTGAATCTGGGTCTTTTTAATTTTGGATTATTTCAGGCTCTCTGCAGACTGTTGCCAGGCTGTGTAGCTGCTCCCTAGTGATAGTAACAGGCAAATAAAATCCTAAGCAATCAAATTTCCCCTCTCATTCAGCCCTGTCCCCCGCATGTTTTAGAGAAGAGAATGAGAGCTGGGACTAATAACTATGTAAATTACTCAAAGCAGGAAACAATCAAGTGAGGATTAGTAAACACAGGGCTTTTGAAAGTTTAGGACAGTTCATTTATAAAGGGACCTGAATGGCTGCCAAATGGCCCATCCTATTGGAAAGAGTGAGTCCTGCAAACCTGTCACTGCCCATCAGTGCCAGATTCTTGATGGGCTCATACAGACTTTGCTGGAGCTGGAGGAGAGGGTGTCCCTTGCTGAAACTGCTGAATTTAGATGTTAGGAGGGCAATCCTCAGACTACCCACCTCCTCTTCTGCTCCAGCCTGTATCCAACCCCATAGCAAGGCCCATCCCCAAGGAGTAACCATGACATTCCCCTGGAAAGAAAGGGAATGTATTCCTCCTCCATATACTGGTGGAAAGGAAAAGTGCTCAGCTCCCAAGGCTTGGCCTGAAACCTATCCAAGGAAGAGCTCCCACTGCTGAGCAAAGCTAGTTTACTGGAGGGAAGAGAGTAGGTGAACAGCATCCTTCACCCCAGCATCACACAGCCTTGTTTGTTCTTGTATGTCTTTAGTCACACAGCTTCTCTTTCAGATGAAGGCTGTTCCTGCTCCCAGGGTGGATCTGGACACAAGCATTGTCTTCAAGATTCACAAAAAGTTGAACGAGTAGAGCTAAAGTCTAAACCAAGTTTTTCTAGCATGTTCTGAGAATAACAACATCTTAACTGTGTAGTATCCAGCTCTTCCTTTAGCTTGAGAAAGGAAATAGTAAGACAAGCTCTGCCAGGGGACAGAGAAAACAAGTACACTCTTCTTTTTCCTGCTGTGAAGGGCCAGGGAGGCTTGTGGTGTGCCTGAAAGGTGGAACAGAGGAAAAGGTCAGTGAAGAGCATGCCTGAGGCATGACGGCTGGAGATGTGTGCAGTGAATTTCATTTCAATATATTGTGTTCTAGCTGGTGTTGGGTATAAAAAATATATGCATCAAATGTAGCTAGGTACTGACTGAGAACCAAACTATGCTGCACTTTGTGTGCCTGACCAATTAACTAGTAGAAAATAGGATGTGTGAGAGTTTATGTGGCATGAGGGGCTTGAAATACCATCTAGGTGATACCAAGATGCAATACACAGAGTGAGTGACAAGCATTTTTAACCCGAGTGCCTGCAGACAGCGTGCTGACTGTCTGCAGTGCCCATGGAGGGGTGTGAAATTACAGCCCGTCACAGAGGTACAGTGACATTCCAGCATGCTGGCATCTTCATTACAGTCTTTGTCCAAAAAGATGGGTAGAGGTGCTGTGTACTGTTCTTGGTATTAAAATAAGAAAGGGAACTTTTATTTTTTCATCTTCTGTTCTCATCTTAGCATTAGCTATCTGAGTGAGCCATCAGTCAGACGGCAGTGCTGATAGATCTTCATTTTTACTGTATGCTTTCACTTACTTTTGTGACAAAGATTGCTAGACTAGAAAATAGTGTGTCATTAATCCATTCCACTGGCAACATTAGGACTAAAATGGAATGGGGGAAAATGGCACAAGATGTGCCTCTCCAGCGAACAAAGATAGCAGTGTGAAGGAATGAAATGTCTCAAAATCAGCAAAGTTTTGCTGGAGGTAAAATCCGAGCAATCTGTACCACATTGTGGGCATGTGTAGCCCTGCTGCTTGGGTCTATCAGTTGGAGTCTCAGATCACTGGCACGACAGGGCACCAATCCAAGCTGCACTCAAGGTGCAGCCGTGCTGTAAATGCTGGAAAGAGATCCGGGATAGTAGGGTCTAAACAGGTACACATGGGACTTAATGGGCCTGGAGGATCTAGCACAGCTGTAAAATCCTTCACGGCATGGTCTGAAGCATGTGTGGCTGAAGATTGTGTCCTTCCTTCCCTCTCTCCACCAGGGAGAGGGAAGTTGCTGGTTTTAGCCAGGTTATCTGTGTTTCCTTCCGTTCATCTCTTCCAAGATATCACAAAACAAGAAAGTATGACATGAAAGCATCAAAGTGCAGTGTCTGCAACACTAGCAGCATTTCAGGCAGCAGCTCTAGTCAGGTGCTACACCAAGCCAGTGTGTTTAAGATAAGTGGATGAAGGAGACAAAAGTTACATTACTGTGTCCTCTGCAAACATCACGTCCATCTGCCTGAGTGCCTCCTGCAGAAAGGTCAGACGTGTGTTCAGCAGGCTGACTAGGACTGTCTGTCAGCAGGGGCTGGGATAAGGCTCAGTCAGAGCAGGACATGTCAACTATTATGAGCACACCCTCTCCCAGTGAAGTCTGCACGGAGTCTTGGAGCTATAAAATGTCATTCGGCTGTTACCAGCCTGTCACATTAGTTTCCTGATAGCACCCAGTTCTCATCTTTCTGATCTTGCAGGTCACTTCTCCTAAATCATTCCTCTAAATACTTAAAATATTGATTCTACTAAATAGGGGGACTGTAAACTTTTGAAGAAGAGGTTCTTTTAAGTCTTAGGGCTTATATCAAGATCCAGATCTTAGGTCCCCCTTCTGAGGTCAGAGAAGAGTCAAGATATGAACTCTAACACCCTAAAGCGTAGAAGACTTACTTCCTTCTGGAGGTCTTTTTGCCAGTTCAGTCAGTCACACTGCAGTATCCATGTCTCTTTCCTGCAGTTTTCATAAACATTTATAAATGAGGGAATAATGATGCTATCAAATAATAGATCATTACATTATATTTGTAGGGAAAAAACAACCTTTCTAACAGACAATGAGTAATGCGACTGTATTGCAATACACAATGTCTGAGCTAGAGATAAGTGTGGCTGAGAAATACATACGTGGGCAGCCCTAAACTACAGCAGCCGATCCAAATTCAGCCCAGATATTTTTCTGTTGCTGGCTTGGAATCTTTAGCCCCTGGGGCTCAAAAGACCTACAGCTGTGGAGCCAGTGACTGTTGATCCTCCTGACCTGCTGATTTTTACCTTGTGCTGTCTCCTCAGGTGGTACAAGTCCACTGAATTCAACGAGGAAACACTAGGAAAATTGGTCAAGACTTTCCTTTGACTTGTTCAACTGGCCATCTCCTTTGCTATCTGTTGTAAATACTGGGTGGTTTATGGCTTGTATGGCAGTGGAAGAGGTAATTCCCAGCTACCCTTAAACTACAGCATTGCCCTCCATGTCTCTGCCCAGCACTGGCCCTGGACTTGCTCTCTTAGCATTCAAAGTACTGCTGGGTGGGATCTGCTTCCACCATGCCTTCTGGAGGAGAGGAAATACACTGGTGTCCTTAACATGTTGCTTTTCTGGGTCACTGGAAACTGCCTCAGGAGCTAGCGTGACATCCAGAGCTGCAAACTGGGAAATGGGCTCTCTAACCCAGATACTTCATGCAAAAGCTGAGTTGACTGGCTCAAGTTTGGACATCTGTCATGTCCATCTTCCTCTTGCCGCTCCATTTCCCTGCGCTGCAGGAGAACCAGGGGTGCACAAATGAGGAAGGAATTTTTTGGCAAAGGCTGCACAGCCAAAGTCTTGATGCTTTTTTTTCTACACAAGATAGGGAGGCCAGCCTAGAAATGGGGCAAGGGAGAGGGGCAGTGCAAAGTATATGTATTTTCCTATTTCTAGCCCCTTAGTATCAAACCCCAGCTCACTAAATGAGCCACCAAACACCTTTGTCATTTGCAGATAATTCTTCCAAAGGTGAATCTCTATGTACTCATGGGCAGGGTTGTTTCCGTCCGTCCCTGCATCTACCTTAGTCCATTTTGCTTCTTCACCCACTGGAGTCCAATTTTGAAGTCAGTACATTTTTTTCTATTAGTGCCCTTTGAATCAACCCCTAGGATGGTACAGTCTCAGAGAAACAAGATGAAGCTTCATTCTTTATTTTAATGGACATAAACTCCAGCAAATTTCTAAACTTTGCCTTTTTAAAACACAAGATGATAAGAAAGGTTCTTAATGGAAACGTACCCACGTACCTTGCTTACACAAAATCACCCATTATGATCCATTAGTATATTACCAGAGTGAGGACTGAAGATCTTGATCTTGTGTCACTTCTCATTTCCAGGCTGAGCTATAAGCTTCTCTGGAGATAATTTTGTAAACATACATGACAGATTGCTGAGAATGTGTATTCGTTGCTCAAATCAGTACATCCGGCAAGTGATCCCAAGCACAGAGCAGGGAAAGGCTAGCAGGTTATGCTGTTGAAAGCCTGGTGGGATTTCTCCGAGCTCAATGCATTTTATGTCATGTAATTGGTATGCTGGTAGTGGGTCTGTTAAAAGAAATGGGCTTAAACATTTTCAGACACACTTTCTGTATGTAAATCTCTGCGAGTGGTTATCACATGGAACCGAAGAGTTTTGCTAATGATCATATGAAATAAATGATCCTGTTTATTTCTTTCACTCTGCTCATTATAATGCTTGGGTCTCAAAATCCAATTACAGACAGTTTGGCTCTGTGCTGAGTTTTGCTTCCAATCTCTTTTGTAGGTCCATTCTCAGAGCTGTATTTCAGTAATCTGTTGACAACACTGCAATTTCTTCTGGACCACTAATTTATAGGCGAGGAAACAAATGGCTCTTGCCGACAGTATGAGAAGAAGAGGAAGCACATCAAAAAAGCAGATGCTAAGTAAAGCCACTTAGTGTGATTCAGGTTCTTAAAGAGAACTGCAGGTTCACTGCATTGAGAAATTCCAGTATGTTATGAGAAGCATCTATCACGAGCGGGAGGTGGGCAATGCATAGCAATGACAGCTGATTGGAATTCAGAAGGAAACAGTAATGCAGGCTTTTACAGCAAAGCTGAGAATCACTGGAGACTCTGCAGAACTTCTTTCGATGACTAACAACTCAGCTGAAAGAAGTTGAGTGTGTTTGGGTTCTTCTTTCTTGAATCAAAAGTCCATGTTCAAGAGTATTTTTCTGCCTTAAGTGAGGAGCTGTAGGTGAGAAGTGAAGATCCCTCATGAAATCTTACATCCAAGTTCTCCTGTTCAAGGACTCACATCTTCTTCAGCCACAGGTTTACAGTTAGGACGAGTGCAGGGATGAAACAGTAAAGCACTGGGCTGGCAAAATCAAAGAGCGAAGGTCATGTTTGTTATACCTCCAGAGCATCTGAGTCATCTGGTTATTCCAACCTCTTTGTTGTTCAAGTACCCCTGCAATTACCCCTGTCCTTCGTGAAGAGCTCTGCAGTGAAGTATCCAGGGAGTGAGATGGCAAAGGTGAACTACCAAAATATTCCCTGTAAACAACCCTACCCTCTCTCCTCCCCTCCTGTGCTAAAGAAAGGCTGGAGAAAGTCAACAGTGAAATATAGGTGTTAGGAAAAAAAAAAAAAAGAGCTGTAGAGAAAAAAGAGGGGGAGAAGAAAG